>OY282595.1:23945690-24444690 GCA_958298965.1 Chrysolina haemoptera
CAAATCAAATGAAATCACTCATTTAATAATCCTGTAGAACTTACAAAGTTATCGGATAAGTCAAATGTCTTGTACGTACACAAAATGATATTAGAAGTAAAATTAAATCAAACATACAGAACATGAAATATTGTCATAGGAATCCAATATAAAATATACAGTATAAAATGAGGGACAAAATATTTCAACTTCATTCACACCCAATAAATAAATGCGATTGTGAAGTAAAATCACAAATTGAAAAATTCGCCAGTATTATAAAAATGATGGTCTAATGAAAGTTATTTATAATACAAGTGTTAAAAGTGGCATTTTATTTTGTGAGTGGGGAATATTGCGAAACGAGCGTTAGCGAGTGGAGCAACCCCACGAGCAAAATAAAATCACTTTTAACAAAGGTATCATACAATTTTTTTTGTTCAACAGGTACTGCTAGTGAGAGAAAAAAACAAGAAAAAAAGATCCATAAGGATTGGAACACAAGATACAAGGCTGATTGGCAGATACTCCAAATATAATAAACCCCAACGCACTTTATTTATGAATGTCATTATTTGTGTGATGAAGGACCTTCTACAGTTGGACTGAATACTACTTCGTTTGTAACTCAAAAGGAATTAGTATTACCAATTGCACAAACGGCCAAATACATGTGTGAACTTTTATAAATGATTCCCCTTGAGCAGGTGTGATTATAATATCTGATTGAAGTGTTTCTATTAGAGAGATCTATATTACTGAGTATCCATCATCTCATCTGTCATTTCATTTTTAACGCACTAGTGTTAAAAGTGATTTTGTGAAAACGTTAGTTTTTAGTTCATATGTCAATGGATTGAAAACGTCATTTTTGATTACAGTTGTACAAAAAAACCTTTTAAGGTTGCTTTGAATTCTATCAGTAGTTGTCAATGATTCGGGCAGTTTATTATATACCAAGTAAGAAGGCGAGTTAGCCGTTATATTATATTTTTGCGCTTTACGTGGAAATCTTTACGTTTTCTTGTATTTGCATTATGGTAGGAGGAATTGCGATTATATTTCGACTTATTGGTGTGTATTAATACACACATTTCAAAAATGAAAATATCCGGAAAAGTTTGAATTTTTAAATGTTTGTATAGGTCTCTGCAGGAGGTTCTCTGATTAATGCCTGCTAAAAACCGTACAATCTTTTTTTGAGTAATAAATACATTTGGAGCCAGTGACGAGCTTCCACAAAGGCAAATGCCATATCTGATTCATGATTCTATATGTGCATAGTAATAGTTTACTAACTGCTCAGTCGTTAATAACGGCTTGAGATTTCGTATCAGATACGAAACAGAACTCAGCTTTGATATCAGTTTATTACAATGACTCTTCCAGTTCAGACAATTATCCGTAATTACTGTTTTCAGATCTGTGATTCACCGAAACAAACTGAATCTTGTTTCTAGTGAAAGACTCTAACCAGTCGAGGGCATTTCCCCTTATTCCATATGAATATAATTTATTTAACCCATTAACGCCGAGATATGAAAAAAATCCAAATCCAAGTGAAATTTTAATAAAAACTAGTAGTATATAAACTAAATGAACTCAAATTCAAGTACATTAGATTTTTTTAAAATTAATAACTCCAAAACAAGGTGTACCCATATGGGACCTTTAGGCGTTATGTCACTAAAAAAAGTTTATGTTTCCATATTTTAAGAAAATTTTAAATATTTAACTTCCACTGTAACTTAAGGAGTTGTAGTTCCTATTTAGTGTGAAAAAGTAAAAAACATCCTATGCAGAGTCCAATATTACACTTGCAGCACATTGTTCTGCCTTTACTCGTACAATTTGCCCCGCCACATCTTCTTCGTTTGTCTCCAGGAACGGAAATCACGTAATGATGCAACCCATCATATCTAATCTCGTCACTTACTCGAAAGTGACTTGCTGCCGCTCTTGGTACGCGTCCTGGATTCTTTGCAGGTACCTTGTATTTCGTCAAATATGTCTGAAATGGATAAAATAAAGTCATGTTTATGATAAATTAGCTATCAGAATCGCAAGCTTACCTGCAGAATGCCCCTTCTAAAATCTAATTGACTTATTTTTCGCCCACTATTTCTATACAGTATCCATGCATTTTGTATGGCTGCATCAATTAAAAACGTGAATATTGGCCAATACCATTTTTTTGAGCGTATTCCAATACGGTAACTGAAAAATACGGTCAAAAAATATTTTTTTATAGAAGTCTTAGTATAGAAGTATCTTACCAGGAAATATTATTATCCATCTGGTCAGTTCCGCCCATATTTTTGTTATACTGTTTTCTCAAATTTGGACTGGGTATGGCAATTGTTTTCTTTTCACTCCTACAAAATCTGTCAACAGATTGTATTGGTGTCACGCCGTAAACAGTACTTGCCACCGTAACAACTTTGTTATCTAACCATCGAACGTAGATAATACCACTTTCGCGTTCTATAATTGAAGAAAACTCGCCTCTGGCTTGCTTCTCTAATTGCTTTTTTGAAGGAAGCGGACTATCTCGTGGCAGTCGATTTTCCCTCAAAGTACCTGTTCCTCCATAGCCATTTTCTTTCAAAGTACATAATAAATTTGAGGTGGTAAATAGGTTGTCAAAGAAAAACTTATATGCCAATTTTTTTTTGTCACCCAATTCATCGATCATTTGTAGCGGAGGAGCTGCACACTTACCAACCCTTGCTTCATAGTTTGTATTAGACCGTGGATTTTTCCCCTGGTACATCTCAAAATTTATTAGATACGCACTTGAGGTATTCAAGGACCAAACTTTGTATCCGAATCGGACAGGTTTTCCACGGATGAACTGCTTACATCCGTGCCTACCAAAGTAGCGAATCATTGACTCATCGTATGAAAGGTTTTCCTCTGGGACAAAATATTCAATAAATTTTTCTTTCAGTTGATCCGCAAATTTTCTTATCTTGTACATTTTGTCTGTGGCATCATGTGTGCTATTATTCGCAAAATGGATAAATCTACAAATTTGTAAAAATCTGTCGCGTCGCATGGCTTCAGATATCATTAGATTTTGAACGTCTTTAGAATTTTCCCAGTAGCTCCTTTTCGAGGGCAATATGTTTATGCCACTCAAAATAAGTATTCCAATAAATACTCTCATTTCTTCAATAGTTATTTGGGAATCTGGGCAGTTTTTAAACATTGCATAATTAGAAGTTTCACTGTTTATGTTTGTAATATTTCATCGGAAATAAATAACTCAAATAACTCTACACAGCTCATTGTACTGTATTCTGAATAGTCACTAGTTGGAAACTTCCGCTTTGGGCTTTGCAAGTCTCCCTGCAGTAATGTGGGTACAGCTGGTTTGGAAACCAACACTAAATGGCTTTTATCATGACTAGGGCCAACAACATTTTCTTCATCTGGAAGGTCATAGTCCATTCCCGTTCTTTCTTTATTAGAAAATACAACTTGTGCACCTGCAGAAAGTTGTCGCGCGGAGAGATTGTCAACAAAACCCCCCTCGTCCTCATCCGCTGAATCCTCGTCAGTAAGAACACCACTCTCTGGAGGCTCGATATATATATATCTTCCACATTTTCCTCGTCATAGGCAAGATCTATCGCTTCTTGTAGGGTTATTCCACTAAAAGAACAAAAATCGAAGAATTTACCAAACCTAAGGGGGTTACCGCCGAAAGGTCCCATATGGGGACGGCGATGTTTACATCAGAATATTTATTTTTTTAAAAACCAAATATCAATTACTCAAACAGCAATCGTTTTTGACATATGTTGAAGAAATAAATATTCAGTCCCACTTAGCTGGGAAATAAATTTGCATATAAAATATTACTTACACGAATTGTATGTCCATAATTTTCATGAAATTAAAAAACCACGTGTTTCACTCTGAATAAAAACTCACTAAGCGACGGCAGATACTACTACGACTACTCACCAATGCCTCTTGATACAAACTGAACTCATATCAATATTGCACGCGGCAAACAACTGCAACCCGTAATACCCTCACTCCTCCTAACATTCGTATGTTTATTGTCACCATACGGTACCTTTAGGCGCTAATGGGTTAATAAGGTCGTATGATCGACGCAGTCGAACGCCCTGCTGAGATCATAAAAGATTCCAACAGGGCACTCACCAGCAGCCTCAATATACTCCAAAATTTTTGAGTAAAAAGCTGTCACAGTAATAATAGTGGACATATTAGATCTAAAACCATGTTGAATGGGGGAGATAATATTATGTCTCTCAGTAAAATGAAACAAATGATGTAGGTCACAAGAAGGAACAGTAATGGGCCTATAGTTCTCTAAAAGATAAGGATCCGATTTTTTGTGGACTGGTACAACTTTTCCGATCTTCAGTTTGTTGGGAAATACCCCTGTAATGAAAGACAGATTGTCTAAGTGAGTCAAAGGATGAATAATATATTATATATGAACTTTTATGCACTAGCAGGCGCTAAAGTACACTTTACCGCCAGGTTCAGCGAGCATGAAGTGGCACTTTACCGCCCACGGGCGCATTATGGCCGTGGGCCGACGAAATTCTCAAATTGTCTAGACCTAACACGAATCATTAAATAAAGTTAGTTTAGTTACGGATGTTGATGGATATTCTCTTGAACACAATTATTACATATTGAAAGCTTCGTTACAGCATCTGCATCGATACAAGAACAAGTATATTAATTTTAGAAGTGGATGGTTGGTTCAAATAACTGTCTGGCATCATTCCGGCACAATCGTTGTCAATTTTTCAGTCAGTGATGATCAATTTATTTGGAATAGATTATTCAATATAAAAGTTCTCAGGTACTATAGTTTCACATTCCCCATACTATGTTACTCCTGATTATTGTATACAACGTATGAAACGTGTAGACCATTGGAATTCAAGTCAGTATTTGTGATTCGCGCTAATAAACCGCTAGTGCATAAAGTTTTGTATGTATCTCGTGCGTAAAATGTGTTTATGGCCTTTGGCTTGTGATCATCCACGCCGCAGGCCGTAAACGCCTTTGATACATAAATAACTATTTCTGATCAAGAACATTGGAACTTCATCGGGTCCAGAAGAACTTTTATTCTTAAGTTTGTTCGTAAGGAGAGATAACAATTCATTTTCTTCAAAAGGCTCAATAAATATAGTGTTATAAACATTACTTAGAGAAGGGTGGGTAATCTGGCCACCCTAACGGAAAATAATTTTTTTACGAGACATCTGAAAGTAGGAAACTTACAAGGTTATCCAGGTAGCAACTGTAGACAGTTTAGAATTACGTAATATTTTTTATTTCTGTTGAACAATTGTAATATTCGATGGGAGGGAGTTGATTCTGCGAACTGCAAAATGGCCACTTTACCCATATAGGTAGGGTAAAGTGGCTGGGGCTGGCTACATTACCCGCATAGGAAAATTTACGTTATAAATACCAGATGATATCAATAATAACATGTCGAAGTGAGATATTTATTGAGAAATCAGATAGGAGAAAACATTAAAACAAATTTAAAAATCAAATAAACTCATTGTCGCTAACGGAAAATAATGTTTGGTAAGATTCATGAGATCAAAGTAACAAACATTACAAAACTAAAACTAAATGGATCATTTACAAAATTCGCATTCAAACTCGTCGTCGTCATCTTCGCAACCGGCACATTCTTCGTGTGCCCATTGCTTACATTTGCAACACCTAATCCAACCTTCGTTATCCTTAGACTTCGAGAACGGCCCACGACAATAAAAACATTCCACATCTTGTTCATCGTATGGTTGATCATCTGATTCATCATCATCTGATTGAAAAAGCTGTTTTTTTGCAATCTCCTTTTTTGATTGTATTTCCCTTTTAATTTGTCTTTTCTGTTTTTTCTTCACCTGGACACTTTTGGATGTTGAAGGTTTCACGTCATTTTCATCATGCTTTCTTTTCTTTTTATTATCCTCAACCTCTTTTTTCAATTTTTCTTGTAAGAGTTCATTTTTGTATGGACTAGATGTTATTATCGCTGTCTTACCCTTTTTTCGGTTTGTTTTTCTTTGTTTTAGGCTTTTTTGTTTAGGCAAAGGAATAATGTCTTTTGGGCTTAGTATTGCAAATGATTTGGGTTGTGATGTCGAAGCATGTTCTTCATCTGCAACTTCAGCTTCTGGTCCAACCACTGCTCCTACTTCATCAGTAGTTGCATCTGCTCGTCCATCTACTGCTGCAGCTGCTCGTCCATCTACTGCTGCATTTTTATCATTTGATACACCGTCTTCAGCATTAGGGGGATTATTGTTTTCAGGAATCATGGGAATATCAGATACCTCTGAAGCAACAAAATCTACGTCAGAAAACACGTTCGGGTCCAAAGGGAAAATGCCACACTTGCGAAATCCATTTATAGCCGTAGTTGGCACAGCTGCTTGCAAAAATGCCTCTCCAAGAAGTCTACTGATCTGGAATTGTGTAATAACTCTGCCCGGGTTGTTACGCAGGAATTTTTCACAAGCTTGGACGTAGAAAGTTTTGAAAGGTGCCATGAATGACACATCCAGAGGTTGAATCTTGTGGCTGCAGTGGGGGGGTAAACATACGACTGTTGTGAAATTGTTTCTGGCCTTTTCTATAAAGTCAATATTTTTGGTGTGGGTGGAATGACCATCCAGTATTAGCAGCACTGGATCTTGTTCGGATGGTTTGGCATGTTTCAAAAAATGATCGAACCATTGCATGAATATATCCGTCTGCATCCATCCGCTGGGATTGCAGGCAAACTCGGTTCCTGGGGGAGCTCCATCTTGAAGGTCAATCTTCATTCGTTTTCTTGGAAAAATCACAAATGGAGGGACGAAAGTGCCTCCTGCGGACATGCAAACTGCAAATGTCGACAGCAAACCTCTTTCCGCTGACGTAATAGCACCAACTTGACGCCTCCCCTTGAGCGAGAAAACTTTAGTGTTCCTCGTTTGAACTGTCAAAAGACCAGTTTCATCGACATTATATACTCGATGAGCAGGATGGAAATGTTTGTCTTGCACTGTTTGAAGGATGTTAAAAAAATTGTTAACATTGGTTCTATTAAACCCCTGTGCTCTGGCCATCGACGTGGATTCTGGTTTTCTTAGGGCAATATTGGGGTGGCGTTTTCTAAAGCATGTTACCCAATCCTTGCCTGCCATTCTCTTCTCTTTGTTGAATCGATGCGGTATATTGTTTTTTTCAGCAAGCTGATATGCCAAATGGCGTAGATCCTGCATTGAAATACCATAAAATCGTTGTTCCATATCAAAGATATGATTAAGGAGTTCTTCCTCTTGTTCCTGATTAAATACACATCGATATCTTCCTAGAATCTTTTTATCTTCAATGGCATCGCGATTTTTCTCGAGAACCCTCCTTTTGAGGGTACTTCGTGGGACATTAAACTGTCTGGCTGCGGTAGCAAACGGCATATTATCACCTCTTACTGCTGCTATAGCCTGTTGCATTGCTATAGGATTCCATGACTGTTGGGTTGACTTCCTTACGTAGTTCGACGGCATCTTGATGTCGCCCTGTAACAGAAACAAATGACTGAGGGTAAAGTGGTCACGTGGTCATTTTGCCCGACGAGTTGGCTGGTCATTTTGCCCGACTAGACGTCATTACAAAAAATGTGGTCTGCACTAAAACTAGATCACCCACGCCGATCCAAAACACAGCAATTCAAAGGTTGAAATACGCCGTTTTAACATTACTACTGCAAATAATCATAACCTTACTTTAAACTTATCTAGGAGCAACTATATTACCTGCTTACCTTACATCAAACACGTGAAAAAACACAAAAATATATACTGACACGGAACAAGCGCAGCTTTCACCTTCAAAGACTGTGAGCACACTGACTGCGATTAACTCCACGGTCTAACGTGTTCCCCACCATTTTACGTACTAGTTCGGCAGAGATAATATAGATGGTTACTTTACCCGCCGTGGCCACATTGCCCACCCTTCCCCTATGTGTGATTATTAGTTATATTTAATATCATCAATTCATAGGGGTAGTGATGAAAAAGTCATTGAAAATGCAGGATATTCTTTGTGGATCATTCACAACATCACTTTCATGTATTAGGGAAATATTTTTCATAGTTGCAGAAGAGTGTGTTATACTATTTATCACCGTTTTTGTGGGATTATTGGAAGCTACTATTTTATTCTGATTATTTTTTTCACATGTCAAAATGTGACGTTTTTGGTATTTCAACCAATAGCAGCGTGTTATTCTGGCCAATCATTCGGTTTTATACTGATAAAACTGCCTGGTCCTTGATAAAACGTTGTTTACCTTTGAAGTGTAAAAACTATAAGGTTTTCCGCGTCGGTTCTATTGAACTAGCTTATATACAAGGTTAAAATAAAAACTATCATGAATGAAAAGTTATACCTCATTATTAATAGTCATTCACTTTTCACTTTTTCAGCATAATAATAACAAACGACACATTTCAATAAACACTCAAATTTCACACACGTAAATAGCTCATGAACATAACCAAGTTTATGGCAGGGAGAGGCAGATATCGCAAACGACGACTAGCCGCTTGTAGACCGATATTCCTGAACTCAAATGAATGAATTCAATTTCTTTTTTGTGGTTTGAGACGAAACCGTTCTATGAAGATCTTCATACAACAACCTAACGAATAATTTTATGTTCCTTCTGGCGCGATTTTCAATTCATAAGAAATTTTCAATTATCAACCTTATACAATGAAGAGGTATCGTCAGAAAGAATTACTAAGATTTGCTTTAAACCGTTGTATGAGGATTACCAAACTATCATAATTTCTAGATATCTATATCATCGCATAAGCATCATATCTCTTCTGGATCATAGAAGGCCTATATCGCTGTTTGATATTTGAAATTTGGTCACAACTCGTTCTTCAAATTTAATGAGATAAATTTTCATTTTCAAAACACTCAAACTTTTTTATTCTTAGTCAAAAGCATTCAAACAAATCGATTGATAAAATCCATATAAAAAAGTTTTCATGAAAAAATTTATCAAGGGTAATACAACAAGACGTTTTTATTTTATTGGATAAACTTTCATTTTGCACGAAAACTTGGTTGCTTTGGTAATTGACGAGAGCAAATAACATGATAAAATCACGACACCGAAGGTGGGGTGATTTTATCTAATGTTATTTGGTCTAGTCATATTACAAGCTACCAAGTTTGAGTGGAATAAAATTAAAGTTTATACGATGAAATCAAAACCTCGATTGGTAGGTATTTAGTGAGATAATTTAACGAATCAAATACCTAAATGAATTATTGAACAAAAGTGAATAGAACATAATTTATTAAATTAAATCAATAATTCATTGAACAAAAAGTACATTTAACAGAAAATATTATTTAAATGCACAATTAGTGAAAGTACAGTTTTGGTATACAATCCTACCCGAAGAAGACTGCTGAATTTGATTATTTTCCTCTCTTAGATTTGTCACTAAAGTGGAATGATGCTGTGAGTCTAACTGAAGGTATGGCTTCAGAGAATTGGTTTTCGAATGTCCGGTCAGCTTGATAATTTGTTGTTCTGAGACTCCTGCTTTGGCAAGAGTATAGAAATAGTGCTAGCCCTATGGGAGTGATTATTAATTTTATTTTTCAGATCTAAACCAATTTTTTCTGCAGAAATTCTGGTCCACTTTGAAATTTCGTTTACACCAATGGGCACATTTTTGTACCATCCCTTGGCATTTTCATTTTTCCAAAACGGATTTGGTGTTAGAAACAATCTATCTAAAGAAATATGTTTGTTTCGTTTTTCTAGAAGCATTTTCAACAGTCTTACAGGACACACGTTCGGATTTTCTTTATTTGTAGTCAACTACTTACTTCCACTGCACCTTTTATCTCCACCTTGAGCTGTTTTAGAAAAGACCGTGTTGTACTCCACTCTGCCTGTCAATGTTCCATTATGGTATTTTTCGGCTTTGAAATAATAAATTTTACACCGCGCACTTTCACCACCTCTCCTAGGGTCACTGGATCCAGAAGGCTTTGCTTCTACAGGTACGGCCAATGGGAGGAGTCTAATAGTTCAAATCTCTTATAGTAGTTCGAATGTCAAAAATAACCCACAAAAGCACCAATAAAAATGCAACGAAAAAGTTGGGTTATAATATAAAAAAAGAAGATTTGACACTCGTTTTGATAGTTTTATTCTTTTTCGTTTTGGTTTACTATAATAATATTTCATATTTTACTCTTGAATGGATATACACCAGCTACTAATTCTAATTCTGTTATTGATTCAAATTGAGAGGTATACAATAATCTCGAATTTCAAAGAAGCGTTGGTTGATTTCTGGGCCTTGCCTCTTGCCCTATCTTGTGACCCGGTTAGCAGCTATTATGGAACATAGAGATAGAGCCGTCGACAAGGAACTTGAGTACCCATCTAATGATTTTTTGAAGTTCAATAAACACAAAATGTTGGACTACCTCATACCTCAATCAGGGGACTGAACAGTTTTAAAATTGCCAAATACTCTGCAAGATTTTGATTAGACTAGCACAAAGCATACATGATTTTGATGTTAGTTGATGGTGGAAATATGTCTGACGAGGTCCCCGATTAATAAAATGTGAAGTGAGAAACAAATTTAAAAAATTAAAAATGATTAGACTGCGGAGACCATATATTTAAAATAGTTTTTAGAAAGCCTTTCAATCTAGCAGGGTACACCTTCCATTTTGAATGTGAGATACTTGGCAAAAGTCTTTTTCTTGCTCGATAGCATTTATGTTTTTTTTAATAATACTTCTTACCAGTGAATAAATGGCTTTGGAATAAGGCTCGGTGTTTTTATATTGTCTTTAGTTTCTCATAATGAATCCTAACACTCTCTTAGTTGATTTGACAATTTCTCAAATATGATAATCAAAGGTGAGTTTTTGATCTACAAAACCAGTTGAGTTTATCATCTAGTGTGATACCTAAGTTTCACCCTATCACTTCTGAGGTATTCAAATAAAAGAATCAAAACATGTGTTTTTTAATTTTGAACCATGTACCATTGTTACTTCTGAACCAAAATTCTATACTTCACTTTGCAAAATACATTTAGTGTCACAACACAAGATTGAGGAGCCCATCAATCTGTTGAGCCGCATATGGCAACCGAATGGGCAAATTTCTCCGTACAGTTCTTCCCGAGGTTCTTCCACTCTGTTTATCAGGTCTCAGAAAATCATAGCAATCTGATGTTCTCAGAACTATAATAAATCTAAAACCAAAAAGGTCAATAGGCAGAGACAATATATTTATTTATATGGTTATAACATTTTTACAACAACTACAATTATAATACAAAGCTACGTGAAAGTTTCACTAAATGAATTTATACAGAATACCTCAAATAGTTTGCAGTATATATTTTATATTGCTAGTACAGATCTCAATCTATTCTTTAATTGTTTTGATGCATTATTAACTAGGTCAATAGAACCAAGGTTAAAATTCCGAGGAATTCTCGCCAAGTGACCTTATTGTCGGTATTTTTGTAGGTTGTCACTGATCAATACTTCATTTTCATTTTTCATGAGAAAAGAATATATAATTTTTTTCAGTAGAAAGTAAACAATACTACACAACACTATGATCCTATCAGATCTGGGGGCAATATGCTGTTGTTGTACCAACTGGACCAATAAACCAAGAATTTTCCGTTACCGTATTACCGATTAGATAAATCTTGAAAATATTTTATTAACATAATAAACTTTTATCTATGAACATGTCATTCCGGATTCCACTATTTTCGAACATTTCGTACATAAAATTGACATGTGTCGATAGTATATGTTTCAAGCCGGTGGTCTGCTCCCCCCGACCTCACCGCCCCAACCCCCTGGCCTTCCAGCGGTTTACACGGGTTGCAGGGGGTGTAGGCGGTCATATGATGTTGCAATTACATAGGAATTACATTGAGCTTTTTCGTTGTATGACTTTGGATAATGAAGAATATGATTATTTAGAATTTTTGTGTATGACATTCAGATAACACAAGTGTGAATAGACTTATTGCATAGGTACATGGTAATGATGGTCTTGATTGCAGCAGACTTCATAATTGTCCATGCTATGTACTCTTATCAAAAACTATTCTTTCATTTTGCTTTGTTTTGTCATCTTCTACTTCCCACTTCATGTATCGCTCCAATTTCGGAAACACCCTGTATACTTATATTGAAGAAAAATGCTGTCACTCGCTCAGAATTAAAATTCGTGATGGTCGTAGTCCTTATTGATAGTTACTCCTGAAATTTATTAAAATTCACATTTACAGATGAAGTAGAAGTGTATCATTCGGATGTAGCCCCACGTTGGGCGCCAAAACTATGCACTCACCTCCTGAGTCTTCTTGACAGGTATCTTTTCCTGGAGCATACGTGCAAATTCGTCCTGAGGTTATGGGTTCACCGGGGTTCTCTTGAGCACACAATTCGTTCGACGTGACGCTCAAATCAACCTCCTGCAACACATCAGTTTTCAGTCCGGCGAAGAATAACTGACCCCATCCTATGAAAAAAATGATTTTAGTAGTGTATCATTATAGTTTTAGGTTTCATGATGAATGAAAAAACTAACAGGATTAGATTAGGCAATCGGGGAGACCATCGGGGAGATCATTCCAATGAAACGGATTTGGAAGCATTGAATACTAAACAAAAAACTTTTTGGGTAATAGAAATGGAGTCTCATTCTTTTTATTCTGTACTCATGTCATCATGCTCTACTTCACGCTTATTATACGGTTTATTGATATGGAATCATGTTTGCTCAAAATAAATACTATTCGATATAAAAAGGAGAGCTGTTTGAATTATTTTAATTCTTAATTCCAAGTAGCACTTACAATTGTGGTCTCTTAAATGAAATTTTTCGTTTCATTTAGCGTTGAAAGGCTACAGAAGTCAATAAGAAAAGATTGATGATCAGTGACCTCTCAAACAAAAAATATAAAGTCTTATAATCTTACGTATGTAAATTAGTCAGCTTATTAGTACCAAGTCATGTCTATATCTCAAGTCTATAAAAGTCGAGATATTTTTTTTTAATTTGAATTATTGACGATATTGTTGTGATTTATGAGATTTTTTTTATCCTGTCTGTATTACTGTGAATAAAGCATATTTTTACTAATATTATTTTTGTCAAATCGCCATGAATCCTGATAATAGGTGTATATGGACCCATTTGTGTTTGGTTTTATTCCTTTTTTTTATCCCCTTTTTGGCTTATGAGCCCCTTTTTCACTTTTTCTGAGATAGTAATTTGCTGGGAGCCCTGTAATTAAGAATATTTCTTTCAAAAATCACATCTCCGATGCGTATTTCATTTCGTTTTTGTAAAATCACGATCGTAAAATCCAAATTGCTTATCGGAACAAGGCAACTTTTATCCAAGTAAAATTTCCTGGATGATAAACAAACCCATTTTGATGAGGATATTACATTACCAACTTAAATTACTTTTGATAGATTAAAATCAATCTACACTAATATAAAATTTGCATGTTTAGATGTAGGAGGTAATTTCCAAAACTACTCAGGCATGCGAGTTAAAAATATCCTTGACCAATATTCAGAATGGACTTTAATGGTGGACATAGGCTATAAAAGGTTTCTTCGTGAAGGCCAATTTTGCAAAAAACGATCGATCTAATAAGTTTTTCACGAAATGTATTTTCATATACCAAATGAATGGAAGCCTCTATAGAATAATCATCGAACATTTTGGCTATCATATTCTGATATTCTACTATGAAACCATCAATAATGAGAGACATATATTTATTTTAAAGCCAAGATATTATGCATGGCATCACACGTTAAAGGTGAGAGCTACGTCTTCCTAAGCTCGCTCAAGTCTCTCGAAGACTTCTGAGGATTGCTCGTAAGGATGCAGCTGGTAGATGGAAATAACAATAACAACAAGAATAATATCAATTGCAACGCAGCACTTTAGCACCTTTTCCCAAATCTTTTCTAGGATCCGCCGAACATCATGGCTCTAGAAGATAGATAGATACATTTGTCAGCGACGACTATCGTTATAAGAGACTGTTGTGTTCTATTTTTTTACTTCAGACCCGTCAGTAACTGCAACACCGGAAGTACTTCTGCTAAGAAGACATACGGTGCTTACAAGCATATACTTAATATAACAAAATATGTATTCCTTGATAATAATATCTGAGATTGAATACCACCTTCTAGTTCCGAGAGTCATCTGGGCGATACCCTCCTGAAGACCTAACACCCCCATCACCTAATAACATTTATCCATTCTTTCGTCTAAGAGAAGGGTGGAAAAGTGCTGATTCCAAATCTTTGAACAAAAACGTCGAAAACTCATCAGAAATATTTTTGGCGCCAAAAAAAACCATTTGAAAACTGATTCAGGAGCTGACCAATTCGAGAACGGTTATCGATTCAGAATGGCCGAATTTGAACGAAAAAAATTGACGGATTGATTTTTTCAGACTGAGTTGTCTGCTACCTCTCTCTGTTTGGCAAACGGTAGTCTCCTCGGAGCCTGTCGGATTGGTCGGGCATCGCCGGTGTTGATGCGATGTTGAACTAGATTGGTATGTCCCGTCGAAGTCTCTGTCGAGAAAATGTTACGATGGCTATCAAGAAACTCTTTGGCCTTCTGCTTTTCTTCCATAGTTGAATGTTCCGTGGATTACATCATTTTGTCTATTGTTCTCTGATCGGTGTTAGTGGTATTTCTTCGCAGTACCCGAGTGTGGTTTTCACAATTGATAACTCGAGTGACAGGTTTGCAGAATCCCAATTGGTCGTTTTTCTTCAGAAGGACTTTATTTTCCGAAGTATTGGCAACCCTGACAGGAATTAGTTGTTCTGTGTACACAAGACATCGGGCAATTAAAATTCCATCTTGGCGGTATTCATCATTTTCAATTTTTCCAGTGCTCAAATCCCCAGGTTCCATATCCATTCTGGCCATGATGATGGTTTCGGAGTTTTTCGGAATGTGGATGTCTTCGTCAACATAAATCTTAATTGGTTGGATTTTCTCATTGTACCTGCTCAGGAAGATTTCTTCATTGCCAATCCGCAAAATTTTCTGTCTGATGTTAAGGATGAAGTCGTTTTTCTCCATGATGTCCAGACCCAAAACACATTCATCCCTTATTTCCGCAACCAACATAGAATGTTCCATGGTAATAGGTCCTATCTGGATGTGTACAAGTGTTTCCCTAATGACTGGTGCGGTTTGTCCCGTTGCCGTTTCCAAAACCATATTCCTTTTCATAGGCTTCACAGATTTTTGTATGAGGTCTGGGCGAACGATTGATCTCGAAGCTCCTGTATCAATAGTGAAGGTGCATTTCCGATCTTCTAAGTGGCTATTAGTAGACTTTGGCCATTTATCTTCAATGTCGATATATGGATCTTGGGGCTTTGAACACTGAAAGTCGCCACGCGCCCCCTAGTGCCGACTAATTCTCGTTTTCCTGGTTGGGAGCAAGTCCTCTTTCGGACGTTTGAGGTCTCCTTTCTGGCGTGGTCGATCTCCTGAAGGCTTCTCTGGTATATCGCCCACGTTGCTCTGTTCCTGGGATCGGAGATCTCGATCTATCTTCGTTGCTCGCTGATGACGACCTCTTTCTTCTTGGACTTCTGGATCTCGATCTCTTCCAGCAACTCCTCTGTAGATGTCCGCTTTTCCCATAATTATAGCAGCGCCTCTTCCTGTCTTCTGAGGAAGGCACTTGGTTGCTTAATGCTGTTATGGAGCGCCTCGCTTGTAGGAGAATTCTCGTTGAATTTAACTTCACGTAACTTGGGCCTCGTATTTCTTGATGCGTTTTTCGCGGCCTCGAACTCCAAAGATGCTATTAGTGCTGCGCTTATGGTTTGAAGTCGTCCTAGTCGAAGGGCTTGCTGCATGTCAGTATCTCTCAAACCATCGATGAAAGTCTGCACCCCAATTTGTTCTACGAACTCCTTCGGTGCCTGTGGGTATGCCAAATTAATGAGTCGCTCTACGTCGGCTCCATACTCCTGTAGGGTTTCGTTGGATTTTTGATATCGGCTCTTTAATTGACTCTGAAACACTTGTTTGAGATATTGCTGCCCATATCTGATTTCCAAAGCTTCAACGATTCTAGAATATTCCTTCTGATTACTCTCGGGGATGTTCTGAAGGATGTCCAATGCTTGTCCTCGTAGACACAAGACTAGAGAGGTGGCAATTTCTTCCTCGGACCAGCCGTTTGCGTTTGCTGCCGGTTCAAATTGACGTCTATACATGGACCACGAGGATTGCCCATCAAACGTTGGAGGCTTCAAAATTTTCACTTGTGTAGGCCTTATCGGAGTTGTCAGTGAGCATGGCCTTTCGCTGGTGGGGAGATTTCCTCAGATGGTGCACGCTTGTGTGGAAGGTGTAACGTTTCCAGCCTTTCCTTGATCCTATCCACTTCTTCGTTGAATTTCTTGTTCACCTCTCGTGCCACCCGTTCATCTATTTTGGACAGTTCATTTTCGACGTCTTGGACCCTTCTGTTGACTCCCTGGACTCCGCCTCTGACTTCTTGAACTTCACCTTTGACCTCTTGAACTTCACTTTGACCTCCTGGACTTCACCTTTGACCTCCTGGACTTTTCCTCTGACCTCTTGTACTACTTCGGTGATTTCATTCTGGAAGCACTGTTGACTGTGACTAATACGTTGCAGAAGATCAACATGTTGTTGTAACTGCTGGACTAACCGCGCCTCCTGTTCCTCTCGTTCTTGTTTTCGTTTGACTTCTTGTTCATCTTGTTCTTGTTTTCGTTTGGCTTCTTGTTCCTTTAAAAACTCAAGGATATCTGCTGATGTCGCCATCTCGTCGTAATTATTTGCACGAGTATTCACCATCAAATACTGGAAAACTGCCTTACTTTTCTTTCTTCAGTAACACTTATTCCACCGCTGTCACCAATTGTTGCGTCTTCGGGTTCAAAAATAAGTGTACGCTGGTATAGACTTGCCTTTATTATTCAAACTTCACTTGACAACACTGTAATACAAGTCACTGTCAAAACTGATACCAAAATACTAGTTTCCAAGGTAACTTTCTAACTAACTTACTTCATCTCACAAATGCCTTGCTTATATATAAAAATAAAGTTCTAGAAAAATGAAGAAATCAATAGAACACAATAAGAATGTTCGACAATTGATCCAGAACAAAAGTTAGTGCTTCTAGATTTTTCCATCTAATTCATCGAACGATCTCGAACAATTCGAGAAGTCTTTATCAAATTTCAGGTCTGTAACACTATATTGCCCGAAATCACAAAATCCTACAATGATACACGTCACTCGAAGACAGGCATGAAACCTTCGGAAATTGATAAAACCAACGAAAAGCGTGTTCTTAAATCGACATACAGCCACACATACAGCTGGACCAAGAAAATTCAAAGTCGGTGATGTTGTACGAATCAGTAAGGCATAACACGTTTTCGAAGAAGGTTATACGCCCAATTGGACTACCTAATTATTCAAAATTATCAAAGTCAAAATTACCAACCCTGCCACCTTCATGCTGGAAGACATGCAGGGTGCACCTATTAACGGTGCTTTCTATGTGGAGGAACTGCAGAAAACTACAAATCCAGATATATATCTCGTGGAAAAAGTTCTGAGGAAAAAAGGTAAAAAATGTACGTGAAATGGTTGGGTTTACAAGAATATAGCTGGGTCAGTAACGTTGATTTTGTATAGAATCTTATGGAAAAGAAGACTTTGAAAGTCTACCGAACATTTTTTCGTCCAGTCAACAAACATTACTCCAACTCCACTACCTTAACCACGTGATGTGAAACTATAAAAGCATATACGAGTACACGAGTATACGAGTACACATTCAGTTTGAAAACAAAAATGTCTCAAGATAATGGATATAGTAGTGAAGTTGAAGTAATGTTTGATAGTGAAGATGGAGATTACAACGAAGCTCTACGTGAGGCAGACATAGACAGAGCGTTGGAGCGATACGAAAGGGCCGCTCGAAACGAAAACCAATTGCTGTTGATGTCCTTTCCCATGCAATCCTATGGAATCTGATGTGGTCTGAGTCCAGCTAGAGACTTTACCCCATGCGTCATTTTGAAGCAACAGTTCTACATTCGATTCATCAATTTTACCTGTGATGAGTGGGCAACCCTCATTGGCATATTGCAAACAAGCAAGGAAAATTTCTGAATCTGAATCACAAATCGACGGTTATGTAGACGAATACAATCCAATCACAACACGTTGCGAGGATTACATTCACGTTACACAGTACATCGAAAGTAATACCAAACAAATTTTCATTGTCAAGGATGCTGTGAACATGGAGCTGTCTGAAAATTATGTAAACGGTGTCCTCAATACACATATGGGGGTGTTGTCCAGCCGCATCGCTATGTTGGATACTTTGAACTCTTGTGCATATTATCGAGGTGTTTTTAGCATTATTCAGTCATGGTTACGTGACAATAGAACTAATTCAACTTTAAATTATAGATGGTTTTTGTGAAGCTTCATCTTTAGACAGTATGTACGCTAATGCTTTACGTGAATATTTATTTTATTATAAAAATGAAATTGTATATGATTTATGTAATAAATGAAAAAAAGAAATTGAGTGTTTTATTTCAATAATTATTAGAAGTCTTGGAACCGTACCTGTCAAGTTTAAATGCATAAAAAGTCATTTGATTTAAAAAATATATCATTTTGCTAACATTCAAATGAAAAAAATATTTAACTTACCTTGTTTTGCTCAAAACTGGAAAAGCCTGACTTCAGCACACCTCACTTCTATAGACATAACCTAAGCAGTGACATTTTGACAATGGTTGAAAAATTTCGTTTAATCTAACCAGAACGAATTAACCTTACGTAGGTTACGCATCTATGCTTAGGCAAGGTTGTTTCGTTCTAGTTAGATCAGACGATTTTTTCTTTATCAGAATACTTAATTATATATATATATATATATTTAAAAAACCTAATAAATTTCGTCTCATCCAACCAGAATGAACTAACCTTACGTAGGTATAGCATATCAAAAAAAAAACCTAATGATTTTTGGGATGCTATACCTACGTGAGGTTAGTTCATTCTGGTTAGATCAGACGATTTTTTTGTTTTTCTTGAAAATATTGCAATAAAACACAGGAAATATTTTTTTTTGTATATTGAATATTTCTTCCCCCACATAAAATACAATAATTGTGTATCCGTTGACAGAAAAAAAAACATCTAACAAAATTTCACTCTTTTTTGACTATGTGAATTTTCTCGGCAATCATCTTGATTTTGCAGTTCAAAAAGAATATGTGTAAAGTTATATTGACACCAATAAGATTTCTGTTGGTAGGCATTATGTAGTTCAGTACTGGTGAAAATTGCATGTACATGACTAATTTTGAAGTTTAATTAACCGTAGTTATGACATTCAGCACAATATTTAAAACAATTGAAACAAGTTTCGCACACAACTAAATTAAAATCAAAAAGTTCGTAATATTTCATCCAAATACAGTATGAATCATTATGGCAATATGGCTCCAAGTCATAAACATTCAATAATGCCGTACGAAAATCAATAGGTCTTTTCAAATACCTAAAATTAGACATATCAACATATTCGAAATTTATTAGAATATCATAATTGTCCTCATAGTCGTCCTCATCATCATCATCGTCATCTTCATGGCGTTGATGATGAATGATATAAGACCATTTGAAACGACAATAATTTTGAATAATTTCTTTTGTTAAGGATTGGGGTAAAGGCGAGTGGATGAGGAACCTTCCTGTAGAATGTATATTCTCACAGATATATTCTCACAATTGTTGTAAATTCATTGTACCTGGAAACGATAGAAAAAAGAAAAAAATTAATTTAGAATGAGATGAAGAAAAACATTAATTCAGACTATAGTGCCCCCATGGTAAAGTATCGAATGAATCTGTGAGATGGTTACACACGAAGAATATACGATAGTGATTTCAATTTTTAGGATGTTACGTTGTTTATACTTCACCGTTTGAAGAAGGAATTTCATCGTGATTATGATTGAATACTTCTCACATAATTCCAAGTACATTTTACACCACTCAACAGGGATATTGGATGTCTACAACTTGGGTTACTTTCAAAGATATGTCAGGGTCACGCGTGCGCTTCTTCGGGTCGCATCCCTTTAGCGAAGCGTTGGCGTAGGGACTGCAAAATTTCAGTTAATGCCGAATCTTGCAGTAAGCTGTTCTACTTCCAGTACGTTCCCTGGTGACGGATCGCGCCGTGAAGTTTCCGGAAGTTAATTTTATTGAGCCTTATGACTTATGTTTTCTGCAGATTTCAGTAAATGAACCAAACTTCAGACTTTCAGAGGTCTTGTGAGGTGTTTTGTTTGAGGATCATTGTGTAGGCTACAGAAAAAAGGTAATCGAGTTGTCAATGATTTTTATAAACATTTGTTGATTTAGCATAGTGTTGATACATTAGGGATTCCGATATACAGGGTGTCCCAGAATAAAGCGGACAAACTCCGAGGGTAGAATTCTCACTTCATTTTAAGGCTGAAAGTTCCAATAAACATATACCCTAAAATGAGAATTAACCGAGATACAGGGTGTTGAAAGTGACCCAAAAAAATATATTTTCCAGAATAACTCCATAACGGCTTAACTTTTCTTAATGAAATTTGGTATTTCACTTGACAGCGTTCAGTGGGTGCGTATGTGATACGGATACTCATTAGTGATTATTTTGTTAGTTGCTATGTAAGTTTAAAATAACGGGAAATTTTTGTGAACAAAATCCCTCGTAAATGCCAACAATTTTCGAAATATTTGAATTTATACTCATTGCAAGGTATGAAATATGTTGGTTCTAATGTTATAAATAGTTACTTTCACATTCCTTTCAAAAATAGTAAAGATTTTTCTACGCACGTACTTATTCAACTTCAAATATCTCGAAAACCGTTGATATTTGCGAAACGAAATGTAATCCTTTTTTATAAAGGAAATATTGGGGATTTAGAAAAATAATGGCGTCAAAGTTGGGGAGGGGCGAGTAGGGGTACCCACCTGCCGTACGCCCCTGTTTAGTTACAAACACATGATTTGCCTTGAACTGAACTGAATGCAGTTAAGTGAAATACCAAATTTCATTAAGAAAAGTTAAGCCGTTATGGAGTTATTCTGGAAAATATATTTTTTTGTGTCACTTTCAACACCCTGTAACTCGGTTAATACTCATTTTAGGGTAGGTATATGTTTATTGGAACTTTCAGCCTTAAAATGAAGTGAGGATTCTACCCTCGGAGTTTGTCCCCTTTATTCTGGGACACCCTGTATAATACGATTACAACAGATTTAGGTTGGCTTTTAGAGCCAGGAAGTGGTTCATCGCTGATATGAAATGGATTTTATGGCATATTCGCAAGAAAAATTATCTATCCCAATTGCAATATTAGAATAGAATAAGACGAGTTGTCAAACATTATGACTTGTTCAGGATATAGAAGTATTCCTTTGAATATACAGACACCACTAACTTATTTTTATTGAAAAGTGGATAAGGCGAGTTTCGGAGTGGACCTCCTCATTTGAAAAAATTAATAACATTATTCAGAATCAGTTTAGTTCACTTTAGTTCAGTTTAGTTTAGTAGTTTAAAATTTTGAGACCATAGTGTAGGTACAACCTACATCTTTTAGGCTTCAATCAACAAAAACATACACATGTATCAACGTGATAGACTATCAGATAGTAAAAATGAAGATAAATTCACGAGTGTCTCCTGGGGATGCATATCAAAAATCAATATTTTATATGTTTCCTTCGTGTTTTCTAACTATGGTACGAAAAAACAGAAGGTGATTTGTTAGGTCTTTTTAAGAAAAAAAGTTCCTATGAATATATGTCTTTTCTGAGATACAGGGCATTGATTCATAGGACATAAGGACCTTTTTTTCTTAAAACGACCTAACGAATCACCCTCTGTAGTTTCGGACCGTAGTTAGGAACTTTAGGGAAACCAATAAACACTGTTCTGAAAAACCGAAATCTTGGTATGTTATCCCCAGGAGCCACTCGTGAATTTATCTTCATTTTACTTCAAATCGATATACTTTTCAACCCTATTCGAGGCTTGTATGTGAAAATGGGGCACCTAAATCTGTCACTATCTGACGGCCCATGACAGTATGCATAAATGTGATAATTCGAAAATAAAAGTAATGGCCAATATTATACAAAATAAGAGAATAGAATAGGGAGGGTGACTCATTCTCCCTGGGTTTATAAAAGTTTATAGTGACCTAAATACTCAGGAGCATATAATTCTCTAGCAGAGCGATGGACTTGAGGTACATCTGGTTCAGTATTACTCGAAAGATTTTCAGTATCAGATTTTTTTCGAACTTCCCTTTACTTTCAAGAGCTGAGCTTATGCTTCTCCATATAGTTCCTCTTGATTTGTTCATATATTTCCTTAAAGGTTAAAGGGTGTTGTTCGACTGGTTGCAACTCTTTTGGAATGAAAAAAATTTACTTATTCATCAGATAATGAAATTATAGTTTGAGAAACTAAAGAACACATGAATTGAAAAATAGAATATTATTTTCAATGTTATTACACCATTGTAAAAAAGCGTAGGTAAGTAAATACTCCTAACGTATATATTCTTATATTACTAATTTTAACTTTATAGTACTTAGCGTTCAAGAGTTGAAGAGAACTTATGTCGAGCAACCCTAGCTTTTTTTACATTTGACTAATCATATTGAAAATGTTTTGCTCAAGCGGAAATCCAATGAAATTAGTTGAACTGTGGTCATGTGATTGAATACAACCAATTAGAACAACATTATACTGATAACAGACCCAACGGTCTGTTTTCACTCTCAGGCACGTTGCTATGGATACACATATTTTGATTTATTTCGATTTTCAAGTTTCAAATATTCAATAATGTCAAAATGTCAGTGATGTCATGATTTGGTTGTAATACTGACGAGAAGATTGCTGAAATTTTCTTATCAAATATATCAAATAAACTGTTTACAATAACAAATTTGTATGGAAATCATTTATAGACTATTGCAATGTTACAAAGTATCGGTTAGCAAAAAATGTTCTATTCGAATAACCCTCGAACATTGATAAATATAACAACTTCCTCCAGCTTGTTGCTTATAGAAGTTTGTTTCCAAGCAACAAACTTTCAGAATCTGCTATAATTATCAATGTCCTTGGGTTATTACTACTGAAAACAAACCTGAGAACAACCCTGAAAACAGATCTCATGGGTTGTTTTCACTCTCTCATACGTTTCTTTGGATACATTTTGATTTATATCGATCTTGAAGTTTCAAATATTCTATAATATCAAATTGTCACGATTTGGTTGTAATACTGACGAAAAGATTGATGTAATTTTCGTATAAAATATACTGGGTGATCCGGAACCAATGTACCTCCGTGTATTGTATTTGATGACATGAATGCATAATTAAGCAAGTATATCAGACCAAATACTACACTTTCGGTTTGACCAGAAGCGCATCCAAATTTTTTATGAAAAGTACATTTTTTTAAATTACGATTCGGTACAAAATTACCGTTCCAACTATAACATAATCATACTTCCAATTCACGAACTACCGGTATAATTCAGATTTTAAAGAAAATTACTTTTTGTATTCCCCTCGTAACGGATCAATTTCATGAAAGTGTGTTATGGAAGACGAAACAATAGCATGTGAGTAACAATAATTCTATGTCATATTTTGCACACAATGATTTTTATGCAACGTTACTATTTTCCCATTTTTATTCTTTATTTTTCAACATCAATAAATTCATTAAATAATACCATAATATTTGTTTTATAGATAGATAGAGCATCAATAGTTCTAGTTGAGTACCATAAACTCCAAATAATAATAAAAATTTCAAGGTCTACTTCCTACTTCAAATGTTTTTCAAAGTCAAAAATCGAAAAAAACATACCAGCGACTTTTTTAGATAGAATTTGACGGTGCCACTGGATTCACAACATTCTCAAGTGGTTTATGCCAAAATAACGTAGGAATGTGTCTATAAATAAAAAAGTTATAAGGGAACAAAATTTGAAAATTGTCAATAAATCAACCCACCACTTCAATTTCAGAACTTTTATCAAAATTCTGCTAAACCACTAGATTCAGAATACTTCGACAAACATTTGTCAGAATTTCATCGAAATATGATGATAGATAAAAAAATTTGAAAATAATAAAATAAAATTTTCCTGAAATTCCACGAATTTAAAATTTTTATTATTAAATTTTTTTTGTTTGGGAACAGATTTCGATGAAATTCTGACTAAATATTTTGAAGTATTCTGAATCCAGTGGTGTGTCATAATTTTAATAAAAGTTCTGAGGTGCGTCAAGCTGGTGATCCACATATTTTACTTTTGTATTTCAATGTCATGGGTATTTTGTGCCCATTTTGTGCCAATTTGTGCCGTATATTTCCAATTTTGTGCCCATGTAATTTTTAAGATATTCACAATTTTTCATATGAGTCACCAACTTGACGCTGCGACTCACATATGGAAATTTAAAAATTTTCTTTTTCCATCAATTTGTGCCCATTTTGTGCCAATTTGTGCCGTATGTTATGAATTTTGTGCCCGTATAGTTTTCGAGATATTTAGAGTTTTTTCTGTGGGTCATCAACTTGACACTGTGACTCATGTATGAAGTTTCACAATTTTCTTGTTCCATCAAATTGTGCCTATTTTGTGCCAATTTGTGCCGTATATTTTGAATTTTGTGCCCACCACCAACTTGATTCTATTTTTGCAGTTTTCGAGATATTTCGAAAATTTCGTATGGGTCGCCAACTTGTCGCCGTGACCAATATTATACTGAAACTTCAAGATTACCTTTTTTGTCCAAATTGTGAGCATTTTGTTCAAATTTGTGCCTCATGCTATGAATTTTGTGCCTGTAGAAATTCCGAAATATTTTGTGTTATTCCTATGCGTCAAAAAATGTGTCTTCCTTGTGCTGATTCATGTCGTTTGTGCAAAATTTAGTTTATAAGGTACATTGATTTCTCTGGTTACCATCCTTGTGTAATTTTCCGTAAATATTCCCTGTTCTGGCCATTTTCGTGCCTGACATTTTTTTAGTTCAATTCAACATTGAATCTTGTGAATGGTTGATTTTTGTAATATTATGAATTTAAGTGACCTTTTCGCAATATTTCACTTTTACGTAGGTACATCGCAGGTGACCACTGTAGATGTCACAAGTTTCATTTAGTTATATATAAAGTGACCGCCAAAAAGTATATACCATATTGGAAATAGTAATTTACGTAACAAGTCCGGAAAAACTGTTTTCGGACGTGTTGCGTACACAATTTTTTCGGCAACCGTTTAGAATAACAAATTGAGACACATTTTTTTTATATTTCCTTGTAGAAGAAAATTTCTAACATTTCAATTCTTATTTGTATTAAATATCGAAATGCGAACAGAAGATAGGTACTAACAGAAACATTCTAATTCTTATTTATATAAATATTTATATTGAAATTCGAGCATTTCCCGGACTAGTCCGGGAAGTACGTACTTTCCGGACTAGTCCGAAATGATACTTTCTATTTCTACTTTTGAGAGCAGAAACATTGCAATTACTCGACAGGTGGCGCTAGGGGCACATTAACTCGAAAATTTCAGAAATATAGATCGAAGTTGTGAAAAAACGTATTAATGAAATTCGAAAAAGTTTAGATTGTGGAAAAGATTGTATTCGATTAATTTTTTTTTTTTTTCAGTTGATGTGCCCCTCGTGTTATCTGTCGAGCAATCAACATGTTTATATTTCGAAAAGTATTGCCGGTGATACTATTCAAAACGGTTTTTTCCACATGTTTCTGTTAAATCGTTCAAAAGTTAACAGGGAGAGAGTATAACAAGGCGAACTGTATAATTCAACCTTCACGTTATTAGATATTTACTGATAAGAAATGAGTACCTACCTTTTCTAGATGAGTTGCTGAGTCAGGCCTACAGGAAGATGAACCTTCTCGTAATATAGACATAAGTACTAATTGAAATAAAATGTGAACCAGAAGCAAAAGGCATTTGAACACTTTGTCAGTTTGAGGCCGTAAAAGATTTCACATTCAACCAACTCAAGATAAATTTATCGTTTTCGATATGTGAACAATATAACTTGAAAAACAAAGTTTTGATTTTGAAAACTCATAAGGATTCACAAGTAGTAGTAGTAGTAGTAGTCATCATGGGGAGGCCGCTGCCGCAGCCAGGCAAGTAGGCCCCAATGGGCCCTTTTTGCCATCCCCTTCTCTCCACATAACTACATTGCCTCTTCTAGTCTTCCTTTCCGAACCTTTGTGACCTTCTAGTGGAGGTCAGTATGTCCGTCCACTCTAGTTCGATGAGTTCCTCTTGTTGGAGTTTTTCGACTCCGAAGATTTCGAATCTTAGCCTCCCGTACTCCTCACACTCGCCAAGGAAGTGAGACGAAGTTTCTTCGTCTTCTTCGCACATATGGCAAGTGGGATTGTCTTTTATACCCATTAGTGACAGGTGTCTACCTAGTTTGTTATGGCCTGTTAGTATTCCTACAAGGAGGCGTAGTGTTTGGCGATCTCTGCCTAAAAGCCACGTCATTCTTGACTTGCTAGAGCCGGCCACAAAGTCTTTTGACTGCCTGCAGCCGGCGGTATTCCTCCAAGATTCGTTTAGTTCTCTTTCCACCACGAATTCACAAAGTGTAGATCAATAATAATACATTCACTATGGATGTCTCTGTAATTTTTGTCACTTTCTTTTGCATATCATTGTACACTTCCCAATGATTATTATTGCGCCGACAAACATCCCAAAAGTGTCCAATACTACTTTCTGAGGAAGCTCCTTCATATGCAACGCAACTACGCAAATGATGGTATCTATCGGGCATCAAATTCAAAGATTTGGATATGGCTCCCAAAATAACTTGTAAGGGTAGCTCCTTCATGTTCCCCTCACTTAAAGTGTTTACTTCGATGAAAACGATGTCGTCATAGACTCGTCTAGTATATAGTTGTTCCCCACACTCGTTGCATTTTGTCACTGAAATGACTGCATCATCAATAGCAACTTGTAAGTATTGTATACCTTTTTGTGATAGTGTGTCAGAACAAATTATTGTGGCATGCTGAGAATCTTGAACCTTTTCACATCTACATTTACCGACTTCTTGGTAGCTCTTTAGATTCAGTAATTTTATCATATTATATACTGTAGTTTGACAGTCTACTGAACGGATCAAATTCAACAATGAGGTTTTTCGAAAACATTTGGAAAGTATATCAGCCCTCTGGCTATGAGCATGTAATAAACAGTTTTTGGTAGAAAGTCGTTCAGCCAAACTATATATATTGGTCAATTCATCCCGGCTCATTTCAGCAAGAAACAGCTGTCACAAAAACTTGTCGCTAGTCCTTGGATCAATGAATCGAAAGAACATGTGTTTGTCAAGCTATTTTTCCATCTTCAGTTTGTCTTGAAGAGTATTTCATCATTCCACGATATTGCCGCAGCAATAAAAATATTTCATGGTAATTTATGCAACATTCATCCACGACGTTACTGATATACAGGGTGACCCAGGGTTAAACCGCCAAACGTTTGGGATCGATTTTTTAGGTGAAAATAAGATTTTTTTTTATAATAAGCTTGTGTCGTTACTTCGTTTCCAAAATACAAGATATAACAAAGTAGAACGATTTTCGTCAGGCGAAATGAATATCGCCCGAAAAGAGGAGGAAAAACGGACTGAATATTGAGATTATATTCTTTGAGCTCTGCAGGCTGATGCAAATTAATGTGAAACAAAATAAAAAATTCCTGAACAATAGAGAAGCTAACATGATTTGTGTTCCTTGAGAAATATTTCAATTCCTCCCAAAAATTAGCAACTTGTGTCCAATTCAATTTATTTTAGTGATATTTTATTATTTTAACAAAAAAATGTATTCACCGTCTACTCACGACAATGTCAGAATATGTACCTTTGAAAATCAACGGTATCGTTTGTTTTCTCTTACTGATTGCAATAATTGTCTATTACTCTATTGTTCACCAGTATGATTTACCGTGAAAATAGGTTGTACCATTGCGAGTGGCGGGCAGTGTATATTACTAAGGCCAACACCATCGAGCCATTAGATACATTTTCAGCATTTTCATCTGTCCTGAGAGTTAAGGGGGTGTTTCCATTAAAAGTGAGACAAACTGTATATCAAGTGGCGGCCAGCGATGTAAAAGTAAAATGGCACAAAATGGGCACAACTTGATAGAAAAAGAAAATTTTGAAATTTCCATATGTGAGTCACAGCGTCAAGTTGGTGACTCATATGAAAAATTGTGATTATCTCAAAAACTACATGGGCACAAAATTCGAAATATACGGCACAAATTGGCACAAAATGGGTACAAAATACCCATAACATTGAAATACAAAAGTTCAATATGTGGATCAGCAGCTTGACGCACCTAAAGTTCTGAAATTGAAGTGGTGGGTTGATTTATTGACATAATTTTCGAATTTTAATCCCAAATAACTTTTTTATTCATGAAAGCATTCCTACGTAATTTCCACATAAACTACTGTAGAATGTCGTAAATTCAGGGGCACCGTCAAATTACATCTAAAATAATCGCTAGGATGTTTTTTGGATTTTTTATTTTGAAAATCAACTAGATCTATTGATACGGAAGCGCAGAAGGGCCATCTGCATTTTTATTTTATTTTAACAACAATTACGACTTACTAAGACGTAATTACGAGATAAAAGTCGTAATTGTAAAATACGACTTACTAACTTGTAATTCCGACTTACTAAGACGTAATTACGAGATAGAAGACATAATCCCGAGAGAAAAGTGGTAGATGAATGAATTGTCTCACATTCTGAAATAAAGCAGCTAAATACATAGTGCCGAAAAATTAATAGTGAAAATCAGGTAAGTACCTATAAATAAAATGTATTGAACAATAATTTTACTTATTATTTAACAGTTCGCTATATATTACACGACTCTCTAACTTCAAAAATCAGAATCAGTTTATAAGTTTACTCCTATCGACTAGCTAGTATGTGAAGACAAACCAGCTCAAAAACTAATCCATAATTTTGAGTTTTGTCTCGAAATTTCGATTTATATCTCGAAATTACAACGTTAATCTCGAAATTTCGACTTTTATCTCCCGTACATCTTGATCTCCAGACTTATCGTACAGTAAAATACAAAGGACATTATGCGATTTTTTCAGTGTTAACGCTCCTCATCCAATCGCGTCATTTCATCTGTTTTATACATTCACTAAATGGGCAATTTTTCTTTTCAGGTTCTTCCTATTTTTCATTAGGATTTTAACAGAAAGAAATTTTGACATTCCTGAATATTTTGCACAAAAAGCAAATTTCTCTTCGAACCTTGCAGAGAAGGTTATCTGAAATGAATCTTCACAGACGTAAACATTTTTCAAGAATAGAAGATGTATCGGGATTCATAAAAAACTAATTGAATACATCTGGTCAACTTCATGGTTACAAATGGATGGATGCATTTACGTTGCTCACAGAACAATTTTATTCTAACACAGAAAGTCGTTTGAGAACTCCTTAGTTTACTGGCTCCAGTTGGAGTTGAAGTACGCAAAAAAAATGGGCTTCGTCGCAGGCTTTACCACAATAAGGTCCACATTATCTATGGCATGTCGATTCCTATGATAAATTGAAACCCTACGGTATCTGTATTAACGGCTGCATAGATGGTTTTTCGAGACAAATAATTTGGCTGAAAGTGAACGATCCCAAGGTAAGACAAAATAACAAACTCTGAATTAATTTATAATTTCGATAATGGTCATTTCGAGATGATACAGCACAAGCAAGTACTTCAGTTGAATGTATATTTTTGAAGATGATCATGCCAATGATATATTAATGAATTTTCATTTTTATAAATAACAAATTTTTCTGATTTTGACGATTATATCTTCATAACAATTATCATAATAATAATAATAATAATAATAATAATAAGTTTATTCAGTAAAAATGTTACAGTAAAACCTTGTAAATCCACAGGAAGTATATAAATAATTAATGAAAACATTCAGCAAGTAAAAATATGTGTACATAATACATAAAACATTGAACCGTTTGCTGGTTTTGAATAAACAGAAAGAAAAAATAGACTCCACTGAAACCGATTTGGTTGTGCGTGGCGTTGATTCAATTTTCTGCATTCTGACCACTGGTTCACAATATAATGGTAAAACTTGTACTAGAAAACTAAATACTGTTTGTGTAATACTTTTTCAGAATATATTCATGTAGTTTGAATTAACATTCGATAAGGTCTTGTACGGTGTCCCTTCCAAGTTGAACGATGTATTTTTTGAATAATTTTTTAATCATATCTATGGAGTTTATCACAGTAAGGTAAGTTTTGTATGTTTCAGGTAAGTGGTTATATAATTTCAGAGATAGAGTAGTATAACTCCTTGATGTTACGCTTCTTTTCAATACGATAGTTTGAACATGGTCATTTTCTTTGTATCTTGTTTCATATTTGTGGTCGACTCTTTTGAGTAAAGATTTGTTTTTATAGGTATATATGATAATTTGGAACATGTATAGTTGCCTGAGGTCCAATATACCAGTGTCAAAGAAGAGGCTGCTTGATGGGTGAGTGCGTTTTTTATTGTATATAATTTTCAGAATTTTTTTTGCAGAACATCTAATTGGTGGAGATGTGTACGTACTGCACCTCCCCAGCTGAGAATTGCATATTGCAGTCTTGACTCCACTAGGGCATGGTATATAATTTTCAGGTGCGAGGTGTCAAGTATATTTCTGATTTGTTTGAATCTGTATAGTAGATGCCTAAGCGTTTTCGTAGTGTTTTTAATATGGACATCCCATCGTAGATGTGAATCGAGCGTTACCCCTTAGTATTTGATGCTTTCGCAGGATCTGATTACTTTAAAAGTTTCATTATTATCTACATGTAGTGTCGTGTAGTCTGGTAAGGTTGTCTTGTTATTGGCAAATGGAATAAAAAATGTTTTTTCAAAATTTATTGTTAAAATTTTCTGACTGAACCAGTCAAAAATAATTTTCAAGTCTGATTCTGTTTTGTTTTTTAGCTCAATCCATGATTCATCAGAGTATAAGATTGCTGTGTCGTCCGCAAAGCTGGTGATAGTTCCTGTTAGTGTATTTAAGGTCAGTATGTTATTGATATAGATTGTAAACAAGATGGGGCCCAGGACTGTCCCCCGAGGTACTCCATATTTCACCGTTTTTTCTTCGCTCATCTTCCCATTAATTTTCACAATCTGCGTTCTATTGGAGAGATAACTTTTAAACAATGTATTACTTTCCCCTCGTATTCCAATATCCTCCAAGGCATCCAACAGTTGTTCGTGGCTGACAGTGTCAAACGCCTTGGCTAGATCGAGGAAGACACATAGGGTTGGCTTGCTTATATTTAATGATTTAGTTATTTCATTGGTTAGAAATGCTATAGAGTCGTTTGTTGATAGTTTCTCTCTGAACCCATATTGTTTTTCGGATATCAGTTTGTGTTTGTTAAGGAAACTGCTCATCTTTGATTTGAGAGCTTTTTCAAAGATTTTGGAAAGACAGGTGATAACTGATATTGTCCGATAGTTGGATACTGAAGTTCTGTCGCCTTTCTTGTAGATTGGCGTAATGATAGCTTTTTTAAACCCGCTTGGACATTCACCGGTCGAGAAGATATTGTTTATTAAATGAGTGAGAGGATTTACAATCTCTTTGGAAACTTCTTGAATCACTCTTGTACTTACACCGTCCATTCCTGGGGCTTTTTTGTTGTCGAGGGTATTTATTATATCCAACACTTCTTTTTCAGTCACGGGAGTAAGAAAAAACGTATAGGGACAGATTTTGTTTATGGTGAGGATTTGGGTTGGTTTCGGTATTTTTTGTGCATATGATTCCCCGACTTCAGAAAATAATTTGTTAAATGCGTTTGCTTTCGATTCATCAGAAGTTAGTGTCAGGTCGTTATCTGTAATTATCTCTTCAATTTTTTGGTCATGTTTTTTTTTGTTGATCAACTGCCATAGTTTTTTAGGAGAGTTTTTATTGTTGTCTATTTGTGATTTATAGTAATTGTATTTTGCCGATTTTATGACTTGGTTTAGTTTCCTTCTATATTCTATGTAGGCATATTTTTTTTTCAAGTTATCGGGGTCGTTTCTGTGTTCGATGTAAAGCTTTTTTTTTTTGGTTGTTGACTCAATCAGACCAGGTGTTTTCCATTCTTTACGCTTAATTTTATTTCTCTCTACTTTTTTTGTAGTTGTGTTTTTGTTGATGAAGTTTTTAAGAGTTTCAGTAAGGATATTAGTGAGTTTCTCTACGTTAGTTTTTGTTAAGTAAATGTTCCAGTCGAATGCCCTCAAATCTTTTCTGAGGTTTTTGAAGTTGACATAGCTAACTTGTTTCGGTCTCTCATCAGAATTTTCGATATTATATTCACAGTTTGGTAATCCTAGGATTGTTGCACTATGATCTGATATACAGTTTTCCATTGCAATTGGTATTATATCTTTTTGAGGTATGCTAGTTTTAAAAAAAATATGATCTATACAGCTTCCTGATTTTCCATGTAGTCGAGTATTGCAGTTTATCATAGATTCAAACCGTGCTCACTCATTAGGTTCAAATAATCATTGACTACTTCATTGTTGTCATTGATATTTAAGTTCATATATCCAATTATAACTTCAATCATAATCAAAACATTACAACTGAATAGTACAAGCTGACTTCTCTTCAATGGTCTTTTAGATGCCATTTGATTTTTTTTTCGCAATAATTAAAATTTCCCCAGGTAATTGGAGGATATTTCTTAGAAGCATGAAGTCCACTGGCGGATGTCCCAAAACTTTACGAACCGATATGGACACTGAAAATGAGGTTATGAAAGGATGCAAACAACGTTTCATGAAGTATTTGCTGAATCAACAAATCGACCATGTTTTTTGTATGAAAAAACCATGCAAAATCAACGAATTGAATCTTGGTGGTCTATAATACGTAAACATAATGCACAATACTGGATGAATTTATTTAAACCCAAATATGAGATAATTTATTTGATGAATCATTTTTGGACAATAATACAGGTAAGAAGTAAGTTATGTTATTATTAAAATTTGTATTCATTTTTCTTCATTTTAGCGTGAACTTGATCAAGTTTGTCTGGAATGGAGTATTCATAGGATACGGAAAACCAGACATGCTATTGCTCCTGCAGGAAGACCAAGTATATTGTATTCGATGCCTTTATGGAGCTACGGATTACCTCATCGAGATTCCATCATTCGCCTTTGATGCTTTTTCGTGTGTACTCACCTGAAATCTGATAGGAATGAAATATTATTCATCTACGATCGTATACTCATACCCACTTCTAGTACCTACGCATTTTGTTTCTAAAAGTTGCACTTTCCCCTACTAATGCGAGAAAGTAAGTATTCTATAAACAGACAATTTTGGTAGAATTAATAGTAGATTCAATGTATTTTTTATAATAGTTAATTAATGTGCTCAGTAATAACTTAACACTGCAGTATTGAAACTTTGCCTATTCATAAATTTTTCTATTTTCGACTAAAATTCATGGAATATGAGTATATAAATTCTGGAATAACACCATAAAGGAGGGTATGCTTTTCTGGGCCAACTGCTTCCGGTCATAATATTTTGCACACTTTTACGTCTTTAAAAAAGAAAGATTTTCTCAAAATTTCAGCTTCCAAACCATTCCGGAACATCTTCAAATATGTTCTTCAACAGCAGATTTGTGAAGGCAAAAAATGATTAAATAGACGTTTTGGCAACAAAGCGTATGTGTTCATCCTGGGTTTCAATATACAGATAATAGAAAATGTCAGTTCTGACAATTAGTTCAAGAGCAATGTTGCCACTTTGCATTTTTTGAAAATAATTGGTAAGAACATATTATAGAAGTTAACTTATATTAAAAAATTTTAATTAAATTTTTTTAAATTCTATATTGAAAAAAATTTAAATGTACTACTACATTACAATTTAAATGTTTTTTCATGGATAGCCCAAATTTCCCTATCAAAAGCATACCCTCCTTTGTACTGATTTTGAGATATATTGGTTATCAGACGTCAGGATTAAGCGCAGTTGATGAGAAGTGTTCGCTTTAGGTTCAAATTCATTTAATTTTACCCGACTGCGCATGACCTTGACATCCCAGAGGCCAGAACTTGTATTAAGAGATCTAATAACGCAGGACGAATTTTGACTTTTGCCCACCAAACTTTAAGAAATTATGAAAACAATATTCCAGTTTTTCAAGATGAATAAAGAGTGTTAAAGAGGGAGTATAATAAAAGTATATGTGTTTATGGTTTCTGAATCTGTTCGAGGTTACAGAAAAAGTTATGTTCCCAAGTAATAAGAAAAGTGCCATTTTTCTATGACTGTAAGGAAAATTGTACATTTCAAGTGAAAGATGCTCAATCTTTCATTCCAAAAATGGAAAAAAAAAACTTTACAGAATATATTGTTAGTAAATCTGCCAAGTCCACAAAATTTTATAAAAATAAGTATTGTCTTTGTAAAAATGTTGTAATCTCCACAATATCTTACTAGGAGATGGAGAAAATTGAAGTTTTCAAATTATCCTTGCTAGGATGTTAAAAGAGACCAATATGGTATATTGGAATTTTTCGATTTTTTCATATAACCCTTTTAACACTAACTGTACGGTTTTCTTGGTCTCCTGTAAAATTGTTCATTATGGACAAAGCAGATTTACACTCTTAGCCGACGATTTGATTCCTATCATAACACGTCAGTTGTAAGCATCCCTTCTTTTTCAATAAAATTACGTATTCGCAAAATATTTATTGAACACACTATCTCCAACATAAAATTCCCAATAGGATTATGTCAAAATTGAGAATTACGAAAGTACAAGTTTGTGTAAACTTTTATTACAATATAAAGTAATAAACAATAACACTAATCTATTTCTAATTTTCGATAAAGAGTCGAACTAACTTAAAAATATTCTTGGAATAATTAAAAACAATCTGTAGATAAATGATTATTGAATGAATGATTCAATGAGACCAAATACGAAATTCTTGAAAAAAAAACGATATCGCCTTAATTTTCATTTTCAGATTTATAAACTATCTGAAATTCAACTCATGGACGGTTTACAATGTTCCTCATCCTGATTATCAGACTATGTCCATTACCCATACCTTGCTATTCAAAATATTATTGAAATCATTTCTGAATTCTATAAAGTTTTCATAAATTTATAATCTCCAATACTCCTGAGCAAATATGAGCAATGTGCCTCCTGGCAAAGCCGGTTAGAGTTTTGAATGATATTTTAAGTTTCTGGTTAATTTTATCTGTACCACTACAGAACCTTAAAAAAATCTACGAGTTTTTATGTCTGTCACATTATTTTATGAATATTTTCAAATATCCAAACATTTTGATTTGTTTAGCATCCAGCTCGTTATCAGGTATGTCTATTTTCAGCAAAATATTTTTTGCTGTAGGGTTTAACCTGACATAAACGTCATGTACATTAATATCATATAGACTTTCACACTCAGTGAAAAAGCACTGAGAAACAAAAGTTGGCTTTTGTAGTAGTTATTGATGAGCAACATCGGTAATGAGTTGTAAGTTTTCCTTACTTGGCAACCATTTGAATCAATTCATCGCTCTCGACGCTTTGATGCAAACAGTTCATAATGAACGTTGGTGCTAATTTGATAGGGAAATATTCAGTTGTAAACCAACCATTAACAAATATTTGAGCTATCATTGACCACTATTTCTTGCCAAAATCGTGACGAATATACGGTACTTTGAATGTGGTACGAACTGTACATTTCTCATATAGAATTGGGCCCAAAATTCGCATAGAATGTCACGTAATACACCACCATCATCGTGTGCCACCTCTGATTCATCATTAGGCAGTAATAACTCCATTTCTACGATTATCAAATCTATTTGAGTATGAGCAAATGCTTCCATGAGTTCTCCAAATATGTTGGATCTATGCAATATTGATTTTTGTTTCAGTTTCTGCTGCATTTCTTCGAATTGAACTTCCTAGACATCCGTAATGTAGTTTCACTAAGATTCATCTAAAAACAGTAGGCATATTAACATGTCAATAAAATATAAATTGGTGGTCCACCCTTGTTAGGTAGGGATTGGATAAAAAAATTGAATATTTCCATAAATGAATTGTTATATTTAAATAAAGTGGAAGAACAAGAAATTCCGAAAGTTTCGGAACTATTGCAATCCAAATTTCCAGATGTTTTTAAAGAAGGTCTTGGTAAATTTAAGGAACAGCTAAACTGCATTAAAAAAAACATGTTCATCCTGTTTTTTGTAAGGCACGTAACATAGCAATAGCTTTACGGATTTGTGGAGATTTTAAAATTACCCTGATCCCTAATTTGCACCTTAGCCATTATCCCATTCCTAAAATAGAACATTTATTTGCTGAACTAAATAATGGTAAATATTTTAGTAAAATAGATTCATCACAAGCATATGCACAAATAGAATTATCTGAAGATTCAAAAAAATTAGTGACACTTAACACGCTCCGCGGACTATTCCAGATGAATCGTCTACCCTTTGATGTATCTTCCACTCCCGGAATATTTCAGAGGATTATTGATACAACTTTTGCAAAAACTGAAAGCGTGGCTATTTTGTTGACGATCTATCGATAAGGGGAAATTCTATCGAAGATTATTTGAAAAATTTGTACAAAGTTTTTGGTAAATAATTATAGGAGTGTGGTTTCCGCGTTAGATTGAATAAATGTTCTTTCTTTCAGGAGAAAATTACTTTTTTGGGATACACTATTGATAAACATGGGTTATCAACCTCTCAAGATAAAATTCAGGCTATTTTGAACGCACCTGTACCCTCAAATATAGCTGAACTCAAACCGTTTTTGGGTTTAGTAAATTTTTATGGAAAATTCATTGAAAATCTGAGTGAAAAATTATATCCATTATTCGAATTATTAAAAAAAGATAATAAATGGAGTTGGAATAAAAAACAAAATGAAAGTTTGAATTAAATCAGAATTGACGTCAAACAAACTATTAGTATATTATGATCAAAATTTACCGGTTACTTTAGCCTGTGACGCGAGTTCTTATGCAATTGGTGGAGTAATCTCTCATGTTTACCCAAAGTGGTGATGTGAAACCAATCGCGTATGCATCAAGAACCTCATCCAACACTGAAAAGGGCTATAGCCAATTGGATAAAGAAGCTTGTGCTAAAATATTTTGTGTGAAAAAGTTCCATGATTTTTTGTTCGGTAGGTTTTTTACTCTATTATGTGATCATAAGGCTCTAATAATTATTTTTGACGAAAAAAAAGGCATACCTATATATGCAGCAAATCGTCTGCAAAGATGGGGAATTATCTTAAGTACTCATCGTTATGTAATCAAATATATTGAATAAAGTAGGTTAGATTTATTGACACCAAACAGTAAAAAAATTGTAGAAGAAAAAATTGAGAAACAAATTGATAATTTCGCTGGAAAAAACACGAAACAATTCGAATTAGAGGAAGAGATCCTAATCAGAAATTATCAAAATCCCACGAATCCATCATGGTCGAAAGGTAAAATATGTAACAGGGAGAGTTCAGTTATGGTGGATTTATGGTCAAGTTTTAGGTCGTGAGTCATAAGTCGGAAGTTTTAAGTAATAGTCAGAAGTCGTAAGGAAAAAATTACTATTTATGATCAGGGCTTCAAGACTCATTGGTCATTTTCGCGCAGTCGCTCTGGTATTGTTTATTTGAAAAAAGTATTATTGTTTACAGTATCCTTGTCCTCCTTGTAGTTTCTAATTTTTTACGCTTGCATATATGTTAAAAATAATGGGAAGTTACGAGTTAATTGCTTTATTTATGCTGACATTAACCACAACTTATTTAATCTCATTGCGGAAACGCAAACCAAGAAAATATGCTGTAAGGCCTATTAATCGAAAAAGAAAGGAGAGAGAAATGTTTGACAACGTTTTGAAATATATGTTGAAACAAGATCATGAGAGTTTCTTCAAATATTGCAGAATGACCCCACAACAATTTTTTTGGAAAAGGAAAACCATTTGCACTTTGGAAGCCGCTCAGCGTCTAATTGTAACTTTACAGTGAATACTTGTCAATTAGTGTTCAATGAGTAGGTAATTAGATTTTATTTTCAGTTATTTAGCAGAAGGATGTGCGATGCCAGAAATAGCATGGGGCCACATGATCGGTCACTCTACGGTCTGCAAAATCATACATGAAACTACAAAAGTAATTTGGGATACATTGGCACCACTTTATTTGAAGCCTCCAACTATGGACGATTGGATTCAAGTGTCAAAGGGGTTTTTCAAAAGGTGAAACGTTCCAAATTGCATTGGTGCTGTTGACGGAAAGCACATCAGCATCCAAGCACATAATCATGGGGGATCAGTATTCTTTAATATCACTTCATTGCAGTAGACATAGGTGCACCTGGCAGTCAACATGATTCTGTTGTTTTTCAGGAACTTGGGCCATATACTGAAGAATCAGTGTGAAGTACCTCCAGAACGCAAATTACCCAACACAAAAGATATAACTTTACCCAATTTTTTTGTTGCTGATGCTGCTTTCCCATTAAACCTTCATATAATGAGGCCATATCCTCAGCAGAATGCGGAAGAGCGAATGAGGGTATTTAATTATAGGTTATCAAGAGCCAGGCGAACTATCGAGAATACCTTCGGGATATTGGCTCAAAGGTGGCGAATCCTTCGCAAGCCAATTATTGCTGGTGTGGATATTTGTCAGAGTATAGCTCTAGGTACTGTTGTGCTTCACAATTACATTCAAAGAAATGAGGAGGACATACCAGTTGAAGAGCGACAGGGGTGGGATTCCGTGTACCCTCGCTTCGTAGCGACAGTAGAATTTTACAATTATTTGTTAACTATCGCTTCGTTCGGTATTCTGTGTGCCTTTGAAAGTATCGCATTCGAATCGGAAGAGATCGTGTTCATTTGTGTCGTCCTGAAAACATCGAGAAGATTTTGGGAATTAAATGATTGTCATATTCTGAAGTTTGTTTTATATTTTTATACTTTGGTTTTATGCTTTATTTAACTTTTGTTTCCATAAGTTGTTAATAAATAAATGTGTTTTATACAAATAATACACTTGCGTTAGAATTAAATAATAATAATGAATAAACTTTATTCAGTAACAGAAGGTATGTACAGAAACGTTGATACAAATGAAGTGAGTGAGTAGAGTGGTATAGGTACTTGATAAATTTCAATGAAACTTGCTCCTGGAATGGGAGGAAAGGGTGATGAGGTTTGATGATCCTTTGTCTTCATGATCTGCAAAACATATATGGTTCATGTAGAAATGCAGTAAAGCTGTAGCTGTCCCTGAAAATCTGGGTATAACTGGTGAATGATTGCCATTTTTTCTTGTCTACTGATGTTGGTCGGTCTTGTAGTCTGTCTGTAGTCGACACGCAGTAATAAAAAAGTGATTATACATTATAAAAAATCATTCCATAATATAATGAAACTAGAAATATCAATAAAACATTATTTCAAGAATAAAAAAAGGAAATTAAGTATGTATATTGAAATAACGCTAATAGGTATACAATATCGGAAAGTTTTCATCGGGGGTATAGACAAATCTATGCGAGCAACAAGCAACAGGGAACTGTGCTTACAAACACATTGCCATTTGAGTTTGTTTTCAGTGTTTTACGTATGTTAGTTAATTTGGTGGTGATTTTGGGAGCTGTATATGATTTATTGATTGTTAAAAGTGGGATACACAAGGGAAAGTAAGTGTCAAGCCTGTGGTTCACGGTCAAATAGTTTGGCCAAATTGCCTGAAAGTGACGTCATTTCTAGTGGTTTGTTTCGAATTTTGTGAAACAAAACAATAGAAACAACGTCATCAAAGCAGTTTGATCAAACTATTTGATGTGATCCACGGTATTTATAGGCATTACAAGTATAAAAAATCAATTCATGGTCTTATAACTTCAAAACATTACAGTACCTACATTTTTGCGCTTCTCATTAGTACCCAAAACAGTCAAGAAATTTGTTTAAAGTTCTGAAAATCATCACCAGAAGTAAAAGAAATGTTACACCTGAAACACCATAAACAAATTCTTTGTTTGGATGATGCACCATGACCGCGAAGACGTCATTACTTATTAGTAATATCAATACTCTCTATTGAGACGATGAAAAATTCAAAAATTACAAATTTGCCAGAGATATCCTACCAAAAAATAACATATCATATCCAAATGCTCAAAAACGTTTAAAATAATATTGGTGTTCTGTTGTTCTTCACTGTGTTTTGTGGAAAACATCATTCATTCTCTTTCTAAGCGGGACCTAATTCTATAATTATTTTCTATAGTAGCTTCATTTGGTATACCGTGTGACCGCTTCAAAGTATCGCTTTCTTATTTCTTTACAATCGGAAGAGTTCGTAGTTGGTGATCTCATTCCGAAAACATTGGTAAAATTTGGTAATTTTCTAGGGAATGTTGGATTCATGAATCATGAACTTTTGTAACCAATACCATTAGTGGCATTAGTAAGCAATGTTTACCATGAATTAAAATAAAATTAACTGCATTGAATATTTTTTCTCAAAAATAATGGTGAAAACATTATAATGAATTGAAACTATAATAGAAATTCATCGTTCTTTCTTCAGCCAACGACGAATCTGTGGAACTCGTTTGGGGAAGTGTTCCTCGAAGCTTTAAAACCGCCAGATAAATCAAGAATAACATCAATTTCATATCCACCCCCTATACTTCTGATATTCTCAGTACATAACGAAAAGATAGATTGATGAAGTATGATAGCAACTAAATATCTTGAGAGATGTGCAACTGTAATCGATATAATCAATGTTTACATTTCAGTAAAAATTTGTATAATCAGCCAGTATAATCATTAACATTACCCATTTTATGGAGAAATACCACATACTACACCATCTTACCGGACCCTCTATCTATACTTTTAATGATAGGTCTTTCTACAGATATATATTATGAAAAGGGAAAATGAGAACAAGAGATCAATTTGGGAGAATTATTATCAAGGAATGATTTTTTTGTGCCCAAACTTTACATAAACAGTTACCAAGGTTCTTCTGAGTGCTGATTTTAAAAATCTGTTCAATACATCTTGCGGAACGTCAGCTTATAGATAAATAATTGAATATTTTCAACCTCGCAGAGGCATTGTTCGAATAAGGATACTATAAAAGTAATATTGTCATTTGTGAAGAGTTCAATTTGATATTTTGCCTTTTTATTATACACAATCAGTGCTAGGATAATTTTCAAGTATATAGAATGAAATTAATATAAATATTGAAAGTCACCGATGATTTCTGCTGTTCGCATTAATATATTAAAGAAGTCCTATCAAATTACAGAGTGAGGTGAGGTTGGATATCTTGTCTGTGAGAAGGTACACCTACTATAGGGTATCGCGAGGGGCTTTGGATATGCAGTGAAACAGAGAAATCGCCCAAGTTGAATTGTAATTTGGGCATGTTTTTGTATCGAAGAAAATAGCCCCAACACATTCAGTATTAATGAGTCATAGAATATGAATTATGCAGAAAAGAATGACGATTTTGGTTTTCTATCGTTAGTCAAATAAAATTCAAATCATCGGGCGATGAGAAAAATATCTACTTATGAAGAAACGATATCTTCGAGTTGACCACATTATTTTTCATCACTTGAGTTTTTAGGTATAAACAAAATTCTTGAGGTATGACTTATAACTACGACAATATATTTCCTTGCTTAACAACCAATCAGTGGATTTCAAATTTTGAAATTCAGCCAATAGAATCAGAACTACAGTGAAAATATAGCTTGTCGCTGTATTTTCACGGTGATAAACCTGCTTAGTTTTTGTTTTACCATCTGTCAAGTGAAAATGATTTAAATTATAAACGTCAAATTTATGTGTTTTGACTAGTTATCTTTATTTATTAATATGAGCGATCGTTGAAGACAAATGTCCACAGATGAGGCCGTGGGAAAGAGTATACCGTTGAATAAGGCTAGAAGTAAAGCATCAATTACCAGGTGACACGATTTTTCTTTATTTCAAATCGATATATTGTCGTCCTAAATACAATTCGTGGTATGATTAAAAACCTATAATATTTTGGAATATCAATTCATTGGCAATCCCAATGCAAGAAAATACAACTCGTCCTGCGGACTCGTTGTATTTTCAGCTTTGGGATTGCAATTCATTAATATTCCAAAAAATTATCGGTAATAATCATACCACTTATTATATTACACCTGATAAAAAATAATATATCTTTATCTGGCGTACCTCTTTCTCTGGCACCATATTAGCACCACAAACAAATAATTCACCTTCCAGAGCTGAGCTTCGTCCGAACACATTGGTAACAGATCTATTGAGGCGAAAAAGGCTTTTCTAGACTACTCTTGTTCTCTCAACGAACGGCAAATATTTGGAACTCGCTGCCTCGGAAAGTGTTCCCTGAGGCATACGCACGCCTTCAGAAGATTACGATGTCCTACCTACTCTCTCTCGGCTCTTACGATGTTCTCTGAACATTACAGGATTTTCCCTTTAGTGGGAACCAGAACTTAAAAACAATATGGCTGTGTTCTCACTATTTCACAGATCCAGTGGCGTATGTATGAAGGTTGTCATAAAAAAGTTTAAATCATTACAGATATACCTTTCAAATTTTACAGGAGCTTTCGCACATGACAGACCAGTGTATCTATCTCATTTAATTTTCGGTAAGAGGTGTAAATTCTTTAGTTTGTTTATTGATTAAAACCACCCCTAACAAGCATTGAGGTGATTTTTTTTCGTTTTACTCTGGAGAAATTGAGACATTTGTCAGATAAGCACATTGACAGAACAGTTATTGATTTGTGGTTTAAAGAATATCCAATTAGTTTGAACATTTAATCGTATAATTTTGCATGCAAATTAATGAAGTTATCCCACAATTTATCTGCCGCAACCTTCGAATTGTTTTATTCCGCATTCAGAGCTAGTGGAAGAGAAACTGGCTATTATTCGATTATATTTCCAGCAGCTGCTGTGCACTTAATGAGGAAATCAATGCTGAAAATCCAAAAGCGCAAAACTCGAACTTTCACGTTAGTTTAGCTCCGATTGCTGTAGTTAGGTTATTTATCGAAAATTATACCGAATACGTTTTATTTTTTTGAAAGCAATAATTACTTCATGAATAATCTACCTCATATCAGCACCCACCACAGTGAAGTTGAAATAAATTCTCGAATGTCGTTGTCTAATGTTTTACACAGGAGGTAAACACTAGCATGATGAACATTATCGATTTGTATGAGAATCGAAATCAAAATTCATAATCACTAAAGCTTACAACTGATGAGGAATCGGTATGAAAAAAAAAATCTCAAAAATCTTATCAACTGTACTGTGTGACACGCTGAATCAACAATCAACCTGTAGAAGCCCGGAGAAAACCTGTACCATAATTTCCTTAGATACCACCAGTGACGTCACCGGTGGCCCACTCATAAAAATTCATATTTCATTTCCAAGAAATTTAGGTTGGTTGAATTGCGCACTGGTCGTGTAGAACTTCAACATGGTTGACTGCTGTCAAAGTCAAAGAGAAGACACTTCACTTCACCTTGAATTTTTTAATTCAATTAAAATTCTATGATTTTTGCCTTGTTCTAGTGTTGAAGATTGTGAATATTGTGATATAAATATGTTTCGCAGTATATAGTTATTCAACAGTTATCATTTGTGCAGGGATAATCCGATAATTCACCCAAAATAGACTCATTCACTGTGTTTTCCTATTTTACTAAAAACCCGGATATTTTTGGTTTAGGAATCAAAGGCCACAAAATGATTCGGTACCTAAGTTTCAATCTATTTTGTTTCAGTTAAACTGTAACTGAAGTTCTTCATCGTATTTCTGATTGTTCAGTAGCACAATATATGGGTAAAGGTTAAGAAAACGGTAACCTCTTCGATTGAAACTTTCACAAATAAATGAAACTAGGATAAAAACACTATAACAAACGAAATTTTGATTCGGAAAGTATAACTGTGGCAGATAAAACCGTTTGAAGTTCCAAAAACAGGTTTGTTGCTGAAACTCACTCTAGGAAACTTTGAAGGACTACACTTATCATTTTTCTCTCAGCAACACACTAACCACACATTCATTCAGATATTTCCACTTTTTTTCTCTTAAATAATATTGAGTGATTCTCAAAAAGTATAAATATTTTTTCCGTCGACCTCTACAAAAAATGGCATTTTACTTAATAATTTCCGGACGAGAAATCGACTATTTTTGAAGGCAAGTTTTCGTCCGCAAACATTTTACGTTCGCAAACGGCTAAACAGTGACTGTAGACGAAGAATACTTGCTTAAAAAAACAGTCGATTATTGATTCAAAAGTCGGAAATTAGTAGGTAATTTGTAGAGGTCGACTTGGATGATTTTTTGCAACATTTCAGGAATCCGCGCGCGCTATGCTGTTTTATGATTAAAATATGACGTTTGTTTGAATAGAAAGATTAGTAATTCGAATCATTCAATAATATTATTTGAGAGGAAAATAGTGGAAATAGCTGAATAAATGAGTGGTTAGTGGGCTGCTGAGAGAAAAAGGATAGATAGGTTTAGTCCTTCAAAGTTTCCTAGAGTGATACCAACAACCCCTTTTTTGGAACTTGAAAAGGTAATATCTGCCTCAGTTGCTTTGCTGAGTTCTTTGAGCACTTGTTCTGAGGCGGTATCGTACTGTATGTACTCCGCTCTTGAGCAGGCGACTAAGCAGTTTTCTGTTTGACCCTAAGTCCAGTGCGAACTGACACCCCGCCCCTCTGTTGAAGTCGGAATTTCTATCTCAATTTTTTACTCAGATTCCTGAGGGTCGAGAATATTACCTCTCCCGTTGAGAACAAAGTTTTTAGTTTAGTCACTCATGACTTCTAACAAGTAGCTGGGGAAATGAAGGCTGCCGAATTCGTTATGTGTTTGCATTCCCAACATAATGAATTCATAATTTGCCTCCAAAAGAAAGAAGAAACAAACCATCACGGTCGCCCATACAAGACGTGAATGTATTGTACCGCTCAATAGTAGAAAATGGAATTAAAATATGAGTATTATCGGAGCTCTCAATTGGAACAAAAACTTGGATTCACAGCCGTATTGATAAGACTGTCGCTTCAGCAGACTGATTGTTATTTGTTGGCATTAGTAATGCGTGAGTTGCTCACCAGGCTGTTCTAAATTCTGAGTCGGCGCAAAGCTCTCATTTCAATCGTTTTGATGTCCTGCTCATTTGTGTATATTAACCGATATATTTATGGTTTGTTTGTGATCAGCCAATTTGATTTGAATCGAAGTTTTTTAGACTTAAACTCTCTTCATTGTTATGATATGCGTCTCTTGGAAATATACAGAAATACAATTTTCATACACCCAATACATTATGGCCCTGCCCCAAATTCATAACCTTCAAAATTACAAAATTAGTGTGCAGCCCATAACAACTGAACTTTGAAGTATGTCATTATTATTCATTTCATCCAAATTCCGGTCATGTCCATAGTTTCATTTTTGAAGCAAATAACTCAGAATGTAGTATTTAAACGTTTTATTTCCATCAGAACACAACAGTTTCCCTTAAATAGGACATATCCCATTAAAAAACTTCCACCGCAGTACGCTGCTCCTAATCAATTGATTGAAAATGCAGCTTTGCAACAGAAAATAAGGAGACGTGTAAGGAAAATGACAAAAATGATGAATAAATTGATCAGAGAAAGGGAGAGCAGAAACAATTTTCCACCTGCCCCACCGACTCCAGATTAGCCCAAAAGAAAGAAATTGAATTTAACAGCAGAAAATGAAAATATAACTGATTGTAAATTTTGTGGAATATAGTTATTCTATGAGGTGAGACTTTTTCACTATTTTTTTGATTCCGGATAATATCTGGATACGTAAATTGTGACTTATTGTAATTTAATTACGGTTATAAATCAATTCTTTTTGGTCAAAAAAATGCTGAACCAGTTTTGCTTTCGTCAAGCTTCGGAATGATTTTGAAATGATTGGGATGTGAAGAGCGATGTGTAAACATATACATCATAAAAAAAAGATTACCATACCTACATAATTTACAAATCTTCAGATTCTGCGTCAATCTTCAAAGTATTTGGAAGATTCACCGTGACCAAAGTAAGAACACAATTTTGTTATCAATACATATAACAAATTAACAATGGAGAAGTTTTCCTCAGATGAATTTTCATGAAATAGTAGTTTGACCTACCATACTTTTGAACTACCTACCTAGTATTATGGTTTTGTTGTCCAGAATAACGATTAATAATATTTAAATCGGTAAGATTTTAAAACTGTAGATCTTTCACGCAGCACACTGGGACGATATGACAAATACCATAAAATTCCATGTGTTGTGTGACTGTGAATGTGTTATGTGAACCGGTTGAAGACAATGAACACTGTTGTAAGATATAATTTCAACTTCCAAATGCTTTATTTACAACGCATGAAACCATTGTTATCACTGATTTAAAAAAAAGTTACTCATGTTAAAAAGTTGTGCTTATCACCAAACTCAGAGCGCCACCAATAAAAAAGTGAAAATCCAGTAGATAAGTACAGTTGTGTGCATGAAAAAGTCGTAGCAGTTAGAGGCTATTGTGAGTCAGGCTTGTCAATCTTAATTGAACTTCTTATCGACTTTGACAAGTAGTGTCAAAATTCAAATTAGTTTTGTCAGGAACGCGCTTTCAACATTTTTCTAGGGCAATTAGTGCACTGCAATGCAATTAGTGCAATGCCTTGTAAGACTGTTTTATGCACACAACTGTATCTCCAGTTGTGAGTGTACTCTAACTTCAACAAGTAGTGAAAAGATTTTTCCTCAGTTGATCCAAATATTTTCGAAATTAATGAAGTTGAGCTGTCACCTGGCCCTTAAGCGGATACACTGTACACAGGTTGTCCCTTGAAGATCACCTCAAACTCAAGAAGAATGTAGATCAGAGGATTTACTGCTATAAAAAAAATACCCATAATAAAAGTCGTTTTCGAGAATGTATTTATAAAAACAAAAGGAATTTTTGCCTCTTTCAAAATTCCTTTTTTGTATAGGAAATATTGGGGATTAAGAAAAATAAGACGAAATCGATATTAATCCAGTGGCGTGAAAGTTGGGGAGGCGCGAATAGAGGTACCCACCTGCCGTACGCCCCTGTTTAGAGTTACAAACACATTATTTGCCTTGAAATATGAAACTGAATGCTGTTAAGTGACATACCATATTTCATTAAGAAAAGTTAAGCCGTTATGGAGTTATTCTGGAAAATATTTTTTCAACACCCTGTAACTCGGTTGATACTCATTTTAGGGTATATGTTTATTGGAACTTTCAGCCTTAAAATGAAGTGAGGATTCTACCCTCGGAGTTTGTCCCCTTTATTCTGGGACACCCTGTATAATATAGGTTAATTGGGCTAATTTGATATTATACATTCTCCATAATTTGTTGTTGGTGTTAAATGAGAAAAAAGCCTTACTCACACAATAAGTTATTATTTACTTAAGCTGCTGGCATACGCTGGTTAGTGTGATTAATGCAACCCTAGGCACTCTAGTGGATATAATATATTTTTCCTACGATTTTTCGTTTTGAAAGTTGTACTTTCCGTACGATTTAAAATCGTTCGAAAAAGTTACTTTTCCGCACGTTTTTTACTTTTCCGTACGATTTTTACTTTTCCGCACGATTTTTGTATTGTTGAAAATGAGGATATTTAGGACTAACTGAATGATCTATGTAACTATTCTGTCTTATTAGTCATTTTGTAGCATTATTATAAAAACTCGTTTATAACTTCAATTTCACTTTCAACACCCTGTAACTCGGTTGATACTCATTTTAGGGTATATGTTTATTGGAACTTTCAGCCTTAAAATGAAGTGAGGATTCTACCCTCGGAGTTTGTCCCCTTTATTCTGGGACACCCTGTATAATATAGGTTAATTGGGCTAATTTGATATTATACATTCTCCATAATTTGTTGTTGGTGTTAAATGAGAAAAAAGCCTTACTCACACAATAAGTTATTATTTACTTAAGCTGCTGGCATACGCTGGTTAGTGTGATTAATGCAACCCTAGGCACTCTAGTGGATATAATATATTTTTCCTACGATTTTTCGTTTTGAAAGTTGTACTTTCCGTACGATTTAAAATCGTTCGGAAAAGTTACTTTTCCGCACGATTTTTACTTTTCCGTGCGATTTTTACTTTTCCGCACGATTTTTGTATTGTTGAAAATGAGGATATTTAGGACTAACTGAATGATCTATGTAACTATTCTGTCTTATTAGTCATTTTGTAGCATTATTATAAAAACTCGTTTATAACTTCAATTTCACTTTCAACACCCTGTAACTCGGTTAATACTTATTTTAGGGTATATGTTTATTGGAACTTTCAGCCTTAAAATGAAGTGAGGATTCTACCCTCGGAATTTGTCCCCTTTATTCTGGGACACCCTGTATAATATATGTTAATTGGGCTAATTTGATATTATACATTCTCTATACTTTGTTGTTGGTGTTAAATGAGAAAAAAGCCTTACTCACACAATAAGTTATTATTCACTTAAGCTGCTGGCATACGCTGGTTAGTGTGATTAATGCAACCCTAGGCACTCTAGTGGATATAATATATTTTTCCTACGATTTTTCGTTTTGAAAGTTGTACTTTCCTACGATTTAAAATCGTTCGAAAAAGTTACTTTTCCGCACGTTTTTTACTTTTCCGTACGATTTTTACTTTTCCGCACGATTTTTGTATTGTTGAAAATGAGGATATTTAGGACTAACTGAATGATCTATGTAACTATTCTGTCTTATTAGTCATTTTGTAGCATTATTATAAAAACTCGTTTATTAAAAACCTTGTTTTTTCATAAATAAGATGGACAAAAACACTCGTAGGAAAAATATTGTACCTAACTCTTACGGAAAATGTCTTTTCCGCCCTTAACGGCTTGCCCGAACTCCGCTCGGCGTCGTTCGTGCAACTGCCGTCACGTGCGGAAAAGTATTACTTTCCGCACTTGTTAGGTAAATAACTATTGCAATCGTTGTTGTTGGTGTTAAATGAGAAAAAATGCTTTAACATTCACACAATAAGGGATTATTCACTTAAGCTGCTGGCATAAGCTGGTCAGTATGATTAATGCAACCCTAAGCATTATTCATACGAGGCGCCGGCGCCGTCAGAACCTTGCAACCTCGCCCTAAATTATTGGCGCTGAAGGTAGTGTGTAATTCTTGAAGTCATTTGACAATTTTATCATAATGGTAATTTTGTGTAATGAATCCAGTGGCATTGTTTTCATGTTTTCATGTTTGTCACCAACGTAGAGTTGTTAATGACAAATGAGAAAAAAGGAATTACTCACAGTTGCTGTCATACGTTGTTAACTGTGATTAATAACCGTATGGTCGTTGTTTGAAACAACGGCAAAATGGTTTGATCCAAATGGGCATCACCACTAGAAACAACGGTACCGTATTGAGGTGAGTTTGTATTTTGATTTTTGAGTGTGCTTTGTTGACCTTATAGATATTTTATCATTAAGGTTATCCCATTGCTGTGATCCCGATTATTACACCAAGGTGAGTTATAATTATTTTGTTTTAGTTATGCATGGTAGGAATTACTTTGAGCGGTGGTGTACATATTCATTCGCAACATGAATGTAGTGTCTGGTTTCTTTAGAAGAGGTGATATGATAATTTTCCAATTAAAGATTAAGGGTGAAGTTTTCATGCATACGAATTTGAATGTTTTATTCGTACGGAATTTCATAAAATGCTCGACTACAATGATCTGTGACTTTATATACGAAAATCTTGAAATTTGTGCTCTTATATAAAAAATTTAGTAGAGGTTTAGAATATAGGTGAATATAAAAAAAAAAAATTTTGATGAAGAAAAAAAAATAGCGTCCCCAATATGGCGGACTAGTTTTGTGATTATGGTGCAATTCGATTTCAAATTGGTTTGTAGGGTTTTCGGGGTCGGAGATTATGAATTTTCTGTCAAAATCATGAGGTAACTATGGCGGCTCCAAGATGGCGGATGAGTTTTGTGATTATAGTCCAATTAGATTCTAAATTGGTATGTGGCGGTTTTCGGGGTCGGAGATTATGAATTCTTTGTCAAAATTCAAACATTTAATATGGCGGTCGAGTTGTGATTATGGTCGGATTCTATTCAAAATTGCTATGTGGGATATTCGGGGTCGGTGATTATGATATTGTTGTCAAAATTCACAAATTAAATATGGCGGCTCCAAGATGGCTGACGAATTTTGTTATTATGGTCCGATTCGATTCTAAATTGGTATGTGGGGGTTTTCGAGGTCGGAGATTATGAATTTTCGAAGTTGTGATAAAGTTCTTCTTAATGATTCTTCGCTCCCGTAACTTGGCAACAGCGCATTCCCGCGTACAGTCACGATATCATAGCAAGAACCACCCGATTGAATAGAATAATGTCCACTTCGATATCCGTCTCCATATCAGATTTCTAGTAATCCGAAGTGACCAACTTGGAAACAACGTATTTGCGCAAAGCAAAAATTATAAATATTATTGGAATTTGCTGAAGATATATATTACTTGGCAACAGCGCATTTCCCCGAAGTCAAAATTTCATAATCAAGGTCACTTGATTGAAAAGGATATTGCACCCTTCGATTTATTCTCATTACATATATTGAGTAATCTAAAGTGAACAACTGGCAACAACGCACTTCTGCAAAACAAAAATTGTAGATACCGTCAGAATTGGCTGAAGATAATATATATTAATATATTTTCCAATCAAAACTTTTATAAAGCTCTTCCTAATGGTTTTATGCCCCCCTAACTTGGCAACATCGCATTTCTTCAAAGTCAAAATGTCATAGCATGAACCGCCTGATGTCCACTTCGATCCATCTTTATATCTGATATCTAGTAATTAGAAGTGACCAACTTGGCAACAGAGCATTTCCGCAAAACAAAAATTGTAAACGCCTTTAGAAGATTGAAGCTTTATATTAATATACTTCAATCAAAACTTTTATAACACTTCCCTATCTTGGCAACAAGAACCGCCATATTGAACAGAATAATGTCCACTCCGATTCATCTCTATATCAGATTTTCAGTAATCCGAAATGACCAACTTAGCAAACAGACCGTTTTCGCAAAACAAGAATGCCTAATGGCACAAAATCGCGATGTTCATTTTTTTAAACGGATTTCCAGTAACACAAAAGTTCTTAAAACTTGACACAACATTCTATTGTTTTTATTAGTTATGAACGATCGGTCACCAGTACAACTTTCTTGCAATAAATTACTAAATTTGTTCCAAATACATAAGTCCGACCCTGTCCGAGCAAATCGTTCAAAGTTCCACAAATTATTAAATTATGAGATGGTTAACGAAAACTGGAAGAAATTCCTTATAAGTTTCACATTCCATCCAGGTGGCGTACTAGTACAGTACCATAAATTAGGTATGCAATTTTTGGAAGGTTTTATTAAAAGAACCTAGATGTCACTCGCGATTGCATCAAACACTCTTTCTACAGTGACTGCCAAATTTGTAAGTTCTCACACCCTGATAATTATTCTGACGGTCACACTATATAATACAAATCACCTGTGACCTACTGTGAAAAAGCTAAATTACATCATGCCGCCTACGAGACAAACCAGTATTAACCAAGTTATCAGCAAAAATATGTAAAAAATGAGAGATCCTGTCTCTACTACGGCGCCCCAAATTGTTTTGTAGGTATATTTGCCTTATTCCAAACGTTTCTGTATTAAAAAAAATATTTATTTAAAATCACAGTTTTTATCCCTGTCGGTCTCCCGAAAGACGTTCCAAATTGATTTATGACTCTGTAGGTGCGGATTACCAGGATTATCTCAGTTATAATATTTAAGATATTCCCTACCAAATCATTACCAATATTCAAGTTCAAATCCATCATAAATCACTCATATGCAACAAAAATCATATTTCAATTGCTTTCTCAGATTGAATGCATGGATCAGGGTCGAAAAATAATGAACAATAATAATAAATTTCTGCTAAAAATATTAACGAATAAATAAGTATTCAGTTCAGGGATATTCAAAAAACTTGGCAACGCCGCAGTACCGCCGCATGTAAATTCTCCCCATTTATAAAAAGTATGGCTGGAAAACTATGGATAACTTCACACTAATATTTCCAGTACCTAACACAAATCTTTACCAAAAAAAGTTCGTAAAACTTGACACAACATTCTATGTTCTTTATTAGTAATGAACGATCGGTCACCAGTAATAACTTTCTTGCAATAAATTAGTATAACTTTGAAATATATTTTGTTCCAAATACATCCGACCCTGTCCGAGCAAATCGTCCAAATTAATAAATTATGAGATGGTTAACGAAGAAGAAAATTCCAGAAATTCCTTGTAAGTTTCACATTCCATCCAGGTGGCGTACTAGAACAGTGCCATAAATTATGCAATTTTTGGACCTAGATGTCACGCGCGATTGCATCAAACACTCTTTCTACCGTGACTGCCTAACTATCTTCTATATATATTATTATTATACTTTTGGCTCTTAAAAAAAGCTTCAACAAATCAGCAATGGCCGTTGCGTATTTCTCGTTCAAATGACGCCATGTATGAAATAATCCCCGTTGTGCCCTTTTAATAAACGATAGTTATTTATCCGTATTTCATTCCAGAACCCTATCGTTACAAATAAAAAACCACAATTCCAACCGAAGTTTGAAACGGACATGTACTCCGAGTATAATTCGAACAAAGTTCGAAAAGTGTGTTGGAGAGTTTCAAATAAATCAAACGAACAATTTAAACTAAGTCAAAATCCACTTCTCTCCACACCATCCCACAAATATCTCTCGAAAATCAACTATTTTCCTCTACGAACATTGAATTACATCTGACATTAATTTGTGCATTGTTCCTCCAGGGAGGCACAATAATTGTGAGCGCTAATTTCAATCAAGCACTGAATAGTATTGTCCTTCATGGGAAGGAAATGACCACTCGCGGACATGATGAGTTTCACGGTTTATTTCTACTCGTCAGTGTAAGGATAGATCAGACAAAATTAAAGTTATCCTGGTCCATCCAATGAACGATAACATCCAAAACTTAACAGCAAGAAGCACTCTCCAGCAGCACAGATTTCAGGAAGAGTTACTGCATAATTCGAACAAAGTACGAAAAGTGTACCGGAGAGTTTCAAATGAAATAAACAATTTGAAGTTGAGAAAAGGTTATTTCGACTTCGTCGAAATTTTGACGTTTCATAGATTTTAAACTCTCCGGCACACTTATTGAACTTCAAATTAGCAGTGACTCTCCTGGAGAAGTGATTCTTGGAGTTTTGGGTGTTATCGTTCATTATTGTTCTTTGGGTGGGCCAAGATAACTGTAATGTCTAACCTATCCTTGTACCTGTCCTTGTACTGAAAACAAACCCAAAACATGTCATGTCTGCAGGTCGTCATTCCTAGCCAATGGGGGATAATATTCGGTGCTTGATTGCAATAAGCGCTTGCAATTGTGTCCCCCTGGAGGAATATTGAGGATATAGATGTCAGATGTAATTCAATGTACGCTAATACTGTTTTGCTCAATTGGATATACTATGCATCAATATAGAATTTAATTTTAATCAATCGCGAAAGTAAGAAATGTCAATTTCAGGACGTAAATCTAATAATAACTCGACCATAAATTCATTTTATCTATCGTGTCAGGTTGTTTCAGCAAGAGAAATATCGGGTGAAATGAGCGAAATTTGATAAACAGCTATCGAGCTGAATTCGGTGTCTCACTTTATATCGAAATTTTATAAATAGGAAAATAACATTTCTCCATTTCTGTGGCTCCAAGCCAAAAACTCGATTCATCTTTTTTATTAATGGCTACAAAGAGAGAACTCTATATAGGAATTGTTGAAGACTTTTTAGAATTGTCCGAATCGGAGTTTAGCTTTCAACCTTTGACACCCCATCAAATGGTAAATTGATACTCGGATTTCCAGAAAGACTCCATTTGAAGTACTTTTTGTCACATATCATTTAAAAATTAATAAACCCCATAATATGAAAACACGTTTGGAAGAAAACAATTAATCAATTCTAATTTGTATTATTGGGACCTTCTGATATGATACTTGTGATATAATAAGTTCATCATTATTGTATCGATGGTGACCAGCCAATGTTTGAATACAAATAAGAGATATTTTCATTCGAAGTACCAAACTTTGATTAACTTCCTTTGTGTACGAGAGATTCTGAACAATATGCAGTTGCAAAAGATTCAATGAAACAAAACCATAGAAGTAAATTAAAGAGTGATAAAATCAGTGGCGCAGCAAGGATTTCAGTTTAAGGGGGGGGGGGGGGGAGTGAATTTTTATGAGGTTTTTGGTCAACTGGGTGTTTCGATTTACCGACACAGAGGTATCATAGCTCGTAGTGATTATCTCCGTCGGCATCAACTTCAAAGTTGCCAAGGTGGCCCGTCTGGGAAAAGTAATAAATAAGTAAGATATGTGGCTGCATTGACACCAATGTTTTTGAGATGAATTCATTTGATATATTCAATGAAATACGACTAATACGAACTGTGATTTCCTTACCTTGAGGTGCTGAATAGTGGAGAGCTTTTCTAGAGAGTTGTTGAGAGCAATCACAAACACACCTCATGCTTTCTGGAGATTCGACTTCTGCGCCTTCATGGCCGATGAGGTTTTCTTGGTTGCACCTTTCGCGCGTACGAGGGGCTTTGCATAAGTTCCGGAACAACAAAAAGGAAAGCACAGCAATATCGCGCAAAAATGTAAAAATAGTAATACTAATAATGAAAAATAATTACAAATTCAGACAAAACAAAACACAGAGAAAAGTGAAGACGGAACAAATATTAACCATAGAAAGGAAGAGAGAACATACTCTTCATAAAATTATAATAATATTTTTTTAGACTGTTATGATCACAGTGTCCATGATGGGTATGAGATGAGTCATATAGAGGAAGTGCAGGAAGTGTAGCGGAAAAGTAGGTACCCTTTATAAAAAATGCGCATTTTACTTAGAACTATCGGTATGTTCAATATTACGAACATTGGAATGGAAAAAAAAATCGTTTTTTTTTGCTCATACCGACAGATTACGGTAGAATACGTAAATTTTGTAGAATGTATTTTTTCGCTCAGAGTCACAATTCACGAGTTGCGGTGTAATGTATTGATAAATAGAAATTATTTATCATAACATATTGAATATTATGTTTTACATTTAAGTAGGTTAAGGATGATATTGTTTGAAATATCACATAGTCAGTTTTGTCAGTTCTTTAGTTAGAATAGAACAAGACAACGAACTTGGAACTTGTGCTGTACAGAAGTCAATTGGTTATAATAAATGTAGTAATAAATAATGCCCTGCGTATTATTAGAAGAGGAATAGGATACCAAAGGACCATCCTATTACATGGCGATCTTGCTAGCCGATACTAGAGCTGAGAATCATTAGAATGAAAAATGCTATGAATAACGACGAATAACTGAAAATGGGCAGTGAAAATTCCTAGGAAGAAGTGATTATCACGCAATCAGGAATCAGTGGTGGAACTACTGCTGAAACAAATATTGGAAATAAGTACTCTCTTCTTGAAGTTGTTGCAGTTGTTATGGGCATCTTGTTGTTGCTAGCGATTGGATTATGTTTGTGGCAACAATCACGAAAAGCGTTGGAAAAGAAGATAAGAAGAGATATTTCTAGAAGCAAAGAACTAGTCATCGAATAAGACAGAGTGTTGGTGTTTAGACTATAGGTGATGAATGGTGAAGAAAATATAAGAACAATGACGCATTAATGGTTGTTGGAAATACCAGGAAGAGCCAGTAGCTCAGATGAATGATCAGATAAGTCTAGATTAAGTTAAAATAGCAGTAATGTTGTTAGGAACCTACAAATAATTGAGTTTGAAAAGCTTTTACAAGAGGTTTGTTTGTTCAAACGTAATATATCTAAAGATAGTTTGCAAAAGCGTGAGAATTTTGAGAAAGTCAACAAAAACTTCTGGAATTGAACGCAATTGAAGATAAATTCACTCATTTGAAGGATACTTATAATAAACTAGTGAATAAAAATGAAGATAAAATTAATCAAAACTTATGCTAGGGAGATAAATAACAATATTAGTGAGGCTTGTGAAACATTATTGAATAGATTACAGAAAATAAAACAAACATCTAAACTAGTCAATATGTCTGAGAAATTTGATTTACGAACAGCTTTATCCCTGTTGCCTCTTATGGATGGTTCTGAAAATACAACTAAACAGTTAATTGACGCAATTGAATTATATAGTGAACTTTTAGATGCAGATGGTAAAAAACTATTGATAACTTATGTTCTAAAAACCAGGTTAACACAAAATGCTAAACTGAGATTAGATAAAATTGCATTTACTCTCTTCTAGGTCTACCGCTGCTCTGTCAGTTGAGTTGCATAATAGCAAACAGGATGGAAAATCTATTGATGAGTTTGGTAGAACTATAGAGGAGATGATATTTAATTTAACAATATCTCAAGCAAATGGAGACGATGATGTAGCTAGAGTTCTTAGAGGAGTTAATGAGATTTCGAATAGTGCTTTTGCAAATAGGTTGAAGAGACACGAATTACGAACAATAATCAAAGCTAGAAATTATGATAAATTACGAGATGCAATAGTAGGAGCTACGGATGAAGGAAAATCGAAAGTGTCTAGTAGCAATTCACAAATATTTCATATGCGTGGTAAACATAATTCATGACGCGGTTATTTTAAAAACAATAATAACACCATGAATCATAATAATTATAAATATAGTAACCAGAGCCAAAACTTTCGACAAAGTCACAGTGGGAATTTTAATAATCAGCAAAATAATTATATAATAATAATAATACAATAATAATATATTTATTGCTTCAAAAACATTACGTTTCATAGCAAGGGTTCGAAAATACATAAGTAAAGCCCTGAAAAATAAAAGGAACAAAAAAAAAGAAAAAAAGAAAATTAATAACTAGGTACAAATAATACTTCCAATATGAGCACAGCATTGCAGTGGAAAAGAGACAACTAGTAAAAAAAAAAGAAAAAGAAAAAGAAAGAAATAAGACCAAAAAAATTTAAATATCGCATTATTGTAAGACTTATTCATTAATAACAAAGGAACGAAGTCTCAAAATGTTCCAGACATAATTGGCTTTTCCTTCACCGCGCACGAACCAATCACATTAAAATCACTGAGGTAGTCAGGTGAGCTTGTAAGTTCATTGGTAAGCCAAGTTTCACAGAGACAGAAAACTTGATAATCGTAGTGCTCATTACAAAAACTTTCAACATTTTTGAATCCTTGGCAGTTCCAGAAAGTTATTTTCATTCGTTGCTAGTAGTCATTGTTTTGTGTGATCGATACCTTTTTTGGAGTTTTTATTCCCAAAGACCTTTTCGGTGATTCATCTTCGTCTCTACCACGTTTGAGATTATCAGATGTAGAGGTGTTAACAATTCGAGGTATTTTATTCACATACTTTATTGTCAGATCCTTCTCACCAATTTGTTGTCTAAGCTGAAGCTCTTCTCTGATACTTTTTAGGTGTTTAAGTTGCTGAGGGGTTGAATCAGAAATGATTTTCATTTTAGGAAAGGAAATTCTGGAGAGTTTCGCTTTGTTCTTGAGAACTTTTCTGGCGTCATCAGGCAATCGCATCTCAACTTTAAGAAGTCTAGATTTGGCGTTATCTCGATTTATTTTACCTACGCGGAATGCAGCTGTTATAGAACCGGCTGCGTCGGGTACAAATGATTGTATTATGTTTCGAACCATCATGATATCATCCTCAGGGGAACCTTCAGGGATACCAGAGATCATGAAATTTTGAGAACGTTTGAGGCGTTCTTGACTTTCGGCTAAAATTTCCTCGGCTGAGATGATTTGAGATGAATTACTCATCCTGACTTCAAGTGCAGAGAGCTTCTCTTTCAAAGAGTCATTCTCATTGCGCAAAAAAATTATTTCGGATGAATGAGTTTTAATTAGTTCGTTCATTACAGCAATTTTGTCGTTGCAAGCAGTTATAGCATTGGTAACGACTCCCAACTGTGTCATGATAGCATTGAAGTGCGAAGTATTCAGAGGCAGCTCTTCGACTTTTACACAAATTTCGCACGTCCATGGAAGTAGCGTACCATCGGGCGATGTTTTGGGCTCCGGAACAGCGCACCTACGATGCGCTCCCTTCGAGCTGTAACGAAGCGTTTTGTTTTGCCCTGGTAGTCATTCCACATCACACCGTACACAACTTCTTTCCGCATATCCGTCCCGTACTCGCCCTATATACCGAAGACGACATAGTTTTGAAGACACCGCTCAGGGGCATAACCCTGAGGCAGCCAGGAAACATTTCCTTACTTTATTTGGGATGGTAACATTTGTCCCTTTCTTTACCCCTACGTATCGTTTTTGCTGGTCGTCAGTTTTTGCGTCAAATAAATCTACTTTTATATAGGTTTCCAACTCCACTTTTTAGGAGTCATGTTTTGGAGAGTTAAAAAGTCAGGACAGACTTTTTGCCGTTTTTCATTCATATTGCTACGCGACACTACGAAGGCCACAGGTGCCCTATAAATACCGGCTTCACGATTCCTGATGGATTTTTTTTTATTCAGCCAGTTAGATTAGTATTGATTATCCCGTCTTTAGAGTGAGTTCCGAGTATGAGTATTGTTAAAAAGTTTAAGTTGTTACCGTTTTGAGATACCAAGCCGTTTTGGATCTAGCCTTGAGCTACTGTCTCTTAGAGTGAGTACTTCCGAAAAAGTTTTGAAGTAAACTTAGTGAGAAGAGAGGATTATCAGTGTGTGAGCATCGACCGACATCCCGAAACAACCATTCGAGAACCACTCGCAGCCGGCCGTAGGAGTACCGCCCTGAACACCTCGCCTGTTAGGCACAACACGTAAGCTGAGAAATTTTAGTACATTAGAGTCGAGCTTGGACATCGTGGCCCCAAAATTTGGGTTATTTATAGCTTGTCACCAAGAGAGTATTTTTTTTTGTGGTTGCTTTTCTTTATTTCTCTTTTATCTGATCATCACTAAAGTATTGATAATCTAAACGTCCGTTTCACTCGGGGAGTAATAGAATTATTTCGAGATTCACTAGCATATTTATTTGATATATTAAGAGTGGCCTCTATCTACCTTCCGCGTATCTGGTTCTACGGCTAGGACACCCTTTCGGCTGTCGAACCAGTTGTAAGTATAACCTGTTCGACTTCCTGGACTACTTTTCGGTTGTCGAACGAAGGTTTTCCGTAAGAAAAGTAAAATTTCCGAAGTTCCACAGGGTTCCGTTCCCAACCCCTCAACCTGAAAATTCTTGTACCTCGACCGGATTTTCTGTAAAGGAACCGCCGTCGCGTAACTAACCGAGCTGGGAAAGTCCTGGTTCGACGGTTTGGACAACCTTTCGGCTGTCGACCCAGTTTCCTTAACTGTTAGCTCTCAACTTCGTTCCACTTCCTGGACTACTTTTCGGTTGTCGAACGAAGGTTTCCCGTAAGAAAATTTAATTTCCGAAGTTCCACAGGACTCCGTTCCCAACCCCTCAACCTGAAAATTCTTGTACCTCGTCCGGATTTTCTGTAAAGGAACCGCCGTCGCGTAATTAACCGAGCCGGGAAAGTCCTGGTTCGACGGCTTGGATAACCTTTCGGCTGTCGACCCAGTTTCCTTAATTCTCAGCTCACAACTTCGTTCCACTTCCTGGACGACTTTTCGGTTGTCGAACGAAGGTATTCCGTAGAAAAATTGGTTTCTAGGGGTACCACAAAGATCCGTTCGCTACCCCTCCACCTGAAAATTGTCGTATCGCGTCCGGATTTTATATAGAGGAATCGCCTACGTATAACAAACCGAGCTAGGAAAATCCTGGTTCGACGGCTTGGACTACCTTTTCGGCTGTCGACTCAGTTTCCTCGTGTATGAGCTCACCGCTTCGTTCCACATCCTGGACGACTTTTCGGTTGTCGAACGAAGGTTGATCGCGAGGGAGAAAGGAGATTCCTCACTGTCGGTTGCAAACAATATCGCGAACCACTAGTACCCCGAGGTCTGTGAGACCGACTTTCCGGGACTAGCCGTCACCGAACCTCATCAGTAAGGGGGAATACCGTAAGAAGGATTATCAATACGTTCAGTTCATTTTATGTCGATTATTTATCATTGTTTAATTCAGTCTTTCTCTAACTTGGTGAAAGGTTTTGAACTAACCCCGTGGAGCCTGACATTCCCGTTGCCCGTTTTGTCGATACCCGAGAAGCCTTCCGAAGCTGCCTGCGACGCAGAGTTGAATTCACTGTCCAGATTCTTAGAGTATAAGTTTACCAGTTACTAGTCCCTGTGTTTCTTGAACTTATAATTAATAAAATTGGTTTGGTCTGTCTACATTGGTTGTGTTCTTTCTTCCGTGTAATATAGAGCTATCACTAAAGCAGCCGGTATTCCTGCTGAACAAGTAATTGCAATTAAAGCCTGCAGTCTCTTGAGGAATCAATATAGAGTCATAAAAACGGACCCCTGGGATACCGTATCTCCATCTGTAGCTGCCCTGGGCCTCCCACCTTGCTCTAGACTGGGAGAGTGGAGCATATCACTATAAAATAACTGGCGCCCGAGGCATTGTTGGGTTTTGATAGATTCCCGGTGTTAGGGAATTGTCAAAATACAACAACCGAAAGCGTCATAGTAACGTCCGCCGGCCGTAACACCGAAAGTACGTTACAGAGCACACGAGGCATACTAAATCATTGCTACTGTCGGTCGGTTTGCTACAGCTGTTACAGTGTTGGAACGACGGCAAATGTTTATACATTGTCGCTGCGTTTGAAGATAACAGATAGGAGCAAAAAACAATTGAAACACTTGGTCTGTTCTTCCTTTTTTAAGTTGAAATATTACTTACTGCGAGTCTTTATCACTTAAATTTCAACTAATTAATGCTTCATCTTTCTTGGCTCGATTATCAAGGAGTGACACACACAAACGATGTTCACCCTAGCACAGGTGAACTCGAATAATTATAATGATAATCGGTCACGAGGCCGAGGAAATATGAGAGGTCGAGGTATTTTCAACAACAATAATAACAGAAATCGTAAAAATTCTTAATTGATACGGGTGCTATAAGTATTATTTTCTCAAAGTATGTGAACAAGTTTAAAAACATTGACAGTTCAAAGAAAATAAGAATAAATGGAATAGCTGGTTCCACGTACTCATTGGGATCGGTGAATATTTTATTGAAAACAGATGGCATGAACGTTGCACATTCATTTTTGGTTATGAATGAGTTTACGAACGATATAGATGGAGTATTAGGTGCTGATTTTCTAACCAAATATTCAGCTACCATAGATTTTGAGGAATTTTGTTTTTCCTTTGTGAAGGATGACAGAAAAATAACAATTCCGTTGCAATCGCAATATGACTGTTATACTATCATTCCTCCGAGGTGTGAAATTGTTAAGTATTGTTTGGTGAATAGTAATGATTGTTAAAAAAAAATTGTTAAAATTGTTTTTTCCGTTAACCAGCTGTCGTCCCCTTACGAACGGCAGCCCTCAAAAGTCGAAACTTGTGCGAGCCAAGGATCAACGAGGTCTTACCTTTTAACGTGCGATTCCTAGCACTTAATGATGATTGTGTTATTTTGGGTGAACAGTTGACTGAGGGTGTTTTCGCTAAACCAGATAATAATATGATTCCCGTACGGATACTCAATGTCCAAGATAGGGAGATAAAACTTCGGAATTTTAGGCCAAAGAGTGAAAAGCTTTCGGATTTCGAGTAGGTATTGTAAGTTTGGAAATGATGAAATGTCTATTGCACGAGTGAATAGATTGTTAGATCTTATTGATACAGAGTCATTAAATAAGGAAGAGAAAGTGTCTATAGAGAAATCTATGCTAAATTAGCTGATGTTTTTCTATCTAGAAAATGACTACCTTACGGTAACTAATGTTTGTACACAGAAAATACAGTTACAGCCGAATGCAAAACCAGTATATGTGAAGCCTTATAGGTTACCGCATGCTCGAAAGGCAAATATACATGAACAACAAGTTGAAAAAATGCTACACGATGGAATTATAGAGGAGGCCAAATCAGAATGGTCCTCTCCATTGTTGATAGTGCCAAAAAAGGCAGATACGGAAGGCAATAAAAAATGGAGGGTTGTAATTGATTACAGGCTTCCTAATCAGAGAATATTAGATGATAAATTTTCATTGCCCTGTATAACAGAAATATTAGATTTGTTATCAGGTGCTGTTTATTTTTCCCACTTAGATCTATCCAAGTAGAGCTGCACCCTAGTAGCAGACCTTATACAGCATTTACTACTGATCGTGGACAATATCAAATAAAAAGGCTTCCAATGAGTCTCAAAGTAAGTCCGAGTGTGTTTTCTAGAGTGATGACAATAGCCATGTCAGGTCTGAATTATGAATCATGTTCTATATATTTAGACGACTTGATTTGTTTTGGTAAAAACTTAGTGAATCATAAAATCAATATTATCAAAGTTCTGGATCGTTTGAGATCTGTGAATCTCAAGCTCAACCCCACTAAATGCGAATTTCTAAAAAAAGAAATCTTATACTTAGGGCATATAATTTCGTCCAAAGGTATATCGCCTAATCCCGAAAAGATTGAAACTATAAAAAACTATCCAGTTCCCAATGATTCCAGTGAAATGAAACGATTTGTAGCATTTGCCAATTATTATCGGAAATTCATAAAAAAACTTACTTAGTAATAAATAATGCCCTGCGTATTATTACAAGAGAAATAGGATATCAAAGATCCATCCTACTTTCGGAATGCTGAAATAATTTCCATGGTGCACCTAATGAAACACTTCTGCGTCGCGTCGATATCCTATTTTCATATCGAAAGGTATACCGACACTTTGTACTAAACTTGGGGGGGTACCCCTTTTGTAGGTGTGTAACCTTACCCCAAGGTGACGCATCAACTTGTCGTCACGAAAAGTACTGACCTTTAAGAGGGTCGTTAAGTTTAATTATGGAAAACTGTTTTACCTGTACCAGTCTTTATTTTTGCTTTTTCTTCTTTCTCTCGGTGATACACTGACTCTACAGGTATCTGAGGAAAAGTTCCCCAGACCAGATTTCCTTAAAGGTTTTCAAAGAACCTCTGTGACCCAGGACAACCCAGATAAAAATAATTTGGCAGCAATGCTATCACCACTCCGCGGTTTTTAGGATGTTAGAAAAAAAATTATCTGGTGCGGAGACGCCAGATAGGAATAAAAATTAAAGTTCGGTCTATCTGGTTTATCCTGGCCGTAAGGGCTAGAATTCGGCTGCCTGCACGAAGAGGCAGTCTTTTGGTTTTGCAAGTCTTTGCTCAGGTATTTTTGGGAGTAGAGAAGGAATTTTACAAATAATAGTCGACCGTCGGAAAAACGATATCTATTAAGAAAAAATGATAAAAATAACTCAAATGTAAATAAAACAAAACCAAATAAATGGCTATATATATAGATAAATAAAAAAAAAACTATTTGATGAGTGCAATTTGCCAGGAAGTCTCCTGGTGATTTTACAAATAATCACGGAGGAAAATGTCGAATTAAACAAAATTATATAAAATGCCAAAACCGTTTCTATATCAATAACAAAATAAGTTCTCTTAGGGAGTTCTTTCAACGATTTCCAAATCAGAATTATCAACTGTGTCTTCCACTTAGCGACACTCACTATGATTCCTACGTCTAACCAGAGCCAAGGTCCCTAACTATTACTTTGAACAAACTATGGGTTGGTGTTCTGAGAAGATCTGGCTAAGTGCAAAAGATAAGCATTCGTAGCAGAGAAATGAACATATATGAGTTAGTTCATGTATACATCAATTGGGTTTCTTACCAAAACAAAAACAGCTAATCCTTTATGTATTTATCGTCTGGGATGAAACACTCTATTTGAAATCCCGGTCATAGACGCGTCTTTTATATATTTAATTTATCACAAGAAATAATTCTAGAATTTTAGATTCTAGAATTCGGATGTTTCTGAGATGGCAAATTTTCGATATAAAACTATACACAAACCGTTGGAAAAATGTGCAGATATAAACCGACCTCCCGACCACAAACGAAAACTCAGTTTTCTGACTGATTTCTACCGAACCGCGCGCCTGACTGACTTTCCCTCGACATTTCTGATCAGAGGTCCCCTCCCAACATTCGTTGGAGGTACCATTTTTCGAGTCCTCCCTCAGGAACCAAATTATCAGTCATTCGTCCGTTGGGCCATAATTCAGATTTCTTCACGATGAAAAATGAATTAGTCCCGCCCAATTCAAGATGGTCGAATTTTTCTGCTGAATCAGTATTTCCCACGTTCAGTGCCTAAATTAAAAATTAATGCAAGCTGACCCCCGTCAGCAAAATTCGTAAGTGTCAGGACATGTGTATCGCTTTCCAACTAAGCAGTCTCCCGACTCAATGGTTTCATTCATTGATCTGCTTACTATTAATACAAGGCCCTATTCTGAACTCGATATTTTAAATGGCCTTTTTCCGCGGTAGACTAAACAACAGGCCGCAATTTCTATAAGGAGATTACGTGTTTTTTTTCTTGTCGTGAATGAGATATTTCCGATGGGAACGAGTTTTAAGATTTTTGTATTTGTTTCACGAATTAAATGTCTTTCGATATGACTTTATGCATTTGAGAAATAAAATAACCCATATGGCGATTGTTACATTACTCCCTCCTTTCAAAAAGTTTTGGGCATACCCAATGCCACAACTTTTCCAGAACAGCGTTCCCAAAACACCACCAACTTTCATATTATTCAATTCACTTAATTTACTCTTACCTATGTTTATCCCCTTGGAAAAAGTATGGGCACGCCCATGCTTTTTCCTTCTTTTTGTCAGGGTGACAAAACTATTGATTGGGACCGACATTTCTGATCGCTCCTGGTATATAGAAGAAGCACTGAATTCAAATATTTCTTTACCAAAAACAAACGCTAAACTGTCTTTTCTGAAAGAGCCGGTCCTGTACAATATTTGGGGAGGTCCAAAAAAAAAATACAGATAACAAAAAAAATCAATGTCGAATAAGAGTACAATATTTTTTTTTTCCAATGTTTCAATACATAGAATTCAGCATCCTACTAACAAATTTACTCACTTTTCGCGCGCACTTTACAATATTTCTCATATTTCCACGCACTGTGTTCGCTGCCATGTGTTGTAGAATGATCGTTGGGTGGTAGGGAATAGCCTTCACGTGCTGATCTCAGGACTATTTGGGTCTCCTCCTCTCGTTCTGATGACTATGTACGCGGAATGTCTGTTGTCAAACTTTTGACTACGTTTGACTATACCATTGCCGAACATTGGTATTGTTGAGGTTTTCACGTGCCCCTGAGTTAATATAACTGTCTTGTTTCGGCGTACCGTTCACTCGCGCGAGAATTTACTATTTGTGAAACTGGATTATCTTGGCTGGTCGGTTGTAACTGGTGGACACTCGGACCAGTGTTGTATTGGTGGGTATATATTTATGGCGGGCGCTTCCTCGATTGGGGTTGGTGATTCTGCAGGGGGAGTTGGCTCGTCTCGCTGGCGGTTCACTTGGTATCGGTGAGTTATCCACATGGTTAGGGTATTCCATAGGCTGGCTAGTATTATGACGCTGCATCCTACTGTTTGGTAAAGGTGTACTCCGTTCAGGACTACTCCAATTCCGTACTTTAGCATTCTGAATATTGCATAAAAACCCATCAGACCACTCATGAAAAGTCCTAGGTCAGTGAACCAGCCCCAAATTTGATGCATGGTATTGTGGGCTAATTCTTTCATCTCTGCGACGTCAAAAATGCTGACTGTGGAGAAACCTTGACTATTGGTTTCGAGGCCAGCTACTCTGCGAGCTAGAATGTTTTCAACAGCCTTTCGCTCGTTCCCAAAAGTGAGTATCCTCTGCGCGGCACTAATTTCTTCCTGCGTGTAAATGCCTAAGGAACCCATGGGTTGAATCGGTTTGAAAGTGAGTCTCTGACTTGTTTCTGGTGCTAGTTCTTCCGGTCTTCTCTTAACGGTTGGATAGGGGCTCAGTCCCATCCATTGGTCGTCTATTAAATAAAGGGGGGGCATCAAGCTATTGCAGTCCACCTCTTCAGCGTGGGCTTGTACTATTCTGGTAACGGGTGCCATGAATTTGGACTCGTTGTTCATCATTATCGGTAATTCATTGTAGCAGTTTTCGGTTCGTCTTATGGTGACTACTCGGGGTACGCATTTCATTATGTATAGGACCTCGCCTAGTACTCTTCCTACGTATCCTCCGCTTTCTTTTACCAACTGACTCAGGGTGCTGGGAACTAGTGGTGCCATTAGTAATCTGTTTTTCAGTATCTCGCGCTGCATGAGACATCTTCGGTGGATGGTGTCTGTATACAGCCGATCCAGCTTCCTGGTGTATGCCTGTTCCACATATAGAAATTTGCTATTTATGTAAGCCATGAGGTCTGCATTGTGCGGCAGAATTGTCACTTTCGGCATCAGAAACTTTTCTTGGTTCCCTTCTACTACCAATATCCTAGGATGTTCGGTCTGCCAGATCTCTAGCTGACAGAGGTTGACCTTCTTCACTAAGGTAACCGCAAAGACCTTCGTATTGTCTTCCACAACTATAATTTGCTCAGTAGTAATTTGGTTTCTTACTTTTTCTGCCTTGCCCTGATAGAGCAAGCTCAGCTGCTCCTCACAGGTCCTCAAGGGTGTGGCATCCCATGTAACTTCCCCTATAGTAGTGTCGAAGCAGTAGCCCTTTAGGTATGGGCAGACGACTCCTCCCAATAGGCTCACTTCATTCTCCTCCGTCTTGATTTTGGCGGTGTAGTCCGTCGTTTGAATTTTGACAGTCGCTATGATAACAACATCTTTCCATACTTGTCCGTTTTCGTGGTAGGTTGTCCCCTGGCAGGTTCCCGCGGCGTCCACCACTCCTTCTAATGTGAGTGAGGCTGTAGTGGTGCCATTTATCGTTATCCCTCCAATCTTCTGACGATACAAATTAATGGTTTGGTATCGATGTATGTTACGGCACTCTTCCGCACCAACCCGGTAGACAAAGTTAGTAATGCCTCCGGCTACTATGGAACTGTGACTGTGCATGCCACAGTAACTTATGATGCGTGTGACTTCGATTAGGCAAGTCCACACATGTTGAAGAGAGAATTCGTCTCTCTGAATCACTTTCACGTCCACGGCTTCACTTTGGTAGGCCGTTTCTATACTTGGACATCTCGCGACGTCGCGAATCGAAACTGCTGTAATTTCAGTGTCTTTGTCATCACAATCGTAGGCAATGATGGTCTTCACCTGAGTGACGAATCCAGAATACAGGAGGTAGGTTATCCCCACCACCATTAATGCTGGCCTACTAGGCCCCATGTTGCCTTCTTTCTTCTCGAATACACGTGTTTGACGAAAGAATGTTCGGTTAAAAAAACAGGTTACAAAACAAAAAATAAAAAAAAATCTAGACAATAAAATAGTATGGTCAGATTACCCTAAGACACACTTAAATATTTACTTATTCTATTTGGCTCCAGTTTATAATTTACTTATATACTAAACCGCCGTTTTGATCTTCCTCAGCATCCGTTACCATTCCTGCAACAACAGAGTAATTAGACATCAAACAAAAACACAAGAAAAAAAAAATTTACATAGTCAATACGAATCCCAATTCCCCAAGCTTCGGTGTACGATACCTCACCTAGCTTTTCATATACCTCTAGTACGTTCACAACATACAATAATTCATGCCTCTTTATATCCGTATCCTACGGATAACAAGCTTAGCTCTCTGCCTTAAACTTATAAGGCCCGATGGCCAACAAAAAAAAATGGGGTCAGATGTGATCAAGTAGAGTGTGACTCTACTTATGTTTAAAGGAAAAAAAAAAATTAAATTAATATTAGGCTGCTCAGATGAGGGAGCAGTTACCCCGGTCTGTACTACTAGTCAGTCGTGCAGACACATATATGAACAATCGGTAAAAAAAATGAAAAATAAATAAATGAAATCAGCCTGCTCAGATGAGGGAGCAGTTACCCCGATGTAGACAGAAATTACTTCAATACAAAACAAAAACACCAATCCCAATCAAAACACCTGAACGGGTATACTGAATTGACTTGTCAGTAGGTGGTAACAAATGTGGGAAAAAACAGAACCGACATGAAAATAAAAGAAAAAAATTAATAAAAGCGTACAGAATAAAAAGAAAAAGGGGTGAGGGATTTTTTTATTTAGCTGTGCGCTAAATTAGGTGATGTTAGGAGTGTCCTCTGAGTCATAAGTAACGGGGCTTCAGGCGCCAGCTCCGGGTCCCAGGCTGCGGTCATGAATAACGGGGCCCCATACCTCAGAGTCACTCCCTTCCTTTTCCCCACGGTTTGTGCCATGCTTTGGGGGACTTTTACCCTCCCGGTGGGCACACTTCCCGGCAGCATGATTCTTAGGCCTCCGCTGCAAGGCCCAAAAAAAACTACTTCGGCTTACTTAACACACCATCACATTTGATGGCCTTGCCTCACCTATAACAAAAAAAAATGAAACTCCTTGTCTGGTCAGTTTCCTTTGCTGAAAAAAAATATTATCTGCTCTACCGTCATCTTCATCGGGTGGCCTCGCCTCACCTATAAACTCATTAAAAATATACTCCATGCTTGGTCTGGTTTACTAAAACAAAAGTCTGTGTCACCACCAATTTTTCCAGGTGGCCTCGCCTCCTCCTATAAACCAATAAAAATCAAACTCCGTCCCTGGTTTGATTTCTTTTTACTGAAACAGAAGAAAAAAATTATATTATCTCTACAACATATCATACCCATTGTTGTCGGAAAAAAATTAGACGTAAACTAAAACTCCTGGTCGGTCAAGGTTTCCTTGGTCGGCTTCATGAGATAGGAATTTGGGGTCGGAGTTCAGTTAGATATATAGTGTCACCCATCTCATTTCCTCTTTCTCAACGCTGATTTAGTACATGAAACGATCTGGCGGCCTTCTGACGCGCGTGGATCGCCTTACTGGACCTGCTGGTTCGTCCAATATCCCATCTTCTTCACTGGCCGACTGGTCCTCGCTTTCCGCTTCCCGACTTTCCTCACTGTCACTTCCCAGTATCGGTATCTCGACGTACGGCGGTATCATCCCTGGGTAGGACTTAGCCCTTTCTTCTATTTCTTCTTCCGGGTCCCTGTCATCTTCCGATTCTTGGTATTTCTCTGCCCTGCTCCTGGTTTCTTCCGCTGGTAGAGGGTCCTCCCTCGCCACGTAGGTTTTCAATCTGTTCACGTGAACCATCTGTTCCTCTCTTCCTCCGCATTTCTTGATTTTATAAGTTACCGGCCCCTTTTTTTCTATGATTCGGTATGGTCCAATCCATTTTGGTACCAATTTTCTGGATAAACCTTTCTTAACAGCCATGTCCTTCATGTACACTTGATCCCCTATGGCAAACTCCTGTTCTCCTGCCTTGCGATTGAACCTCTTGATTCTCTTCGCCTTTTCCCTTTCGGTATTTTGGTATACGTTAGTGTATACCTGCCTCATTCTTTCTAGGAATTCTGCTACGTAATTCTCGTCGTAGTCGTATCGTACTCTGCCTGATTTTATGAATGCATCTACAGGGAGTACTTGATCCCTCCCATGGAGTAGAAAATAGGGACTATATCCCGTGGAATTGTGGGTACTTCCCCTATAGGCCATTAATACGAACGGGATCCAGTTATCCCAGTCTCGTTGGCTCTCACTGATATAATGGGACAGCATGTCTTTGAGCACCCTGTGCATCCTCTCTATTTGCCCATTCGTCGTCGGTGCATAGCTTGCTGTCTGTATTTTCTCGATCTCCAGGGCCTTGCACGTTTCTTTGAAGAGGCTGGAAGTGAAATTTGCCCCTCGGTCAGTCAGCAGCTTCTTTGGTGTTCCATGTCTCACGATAACCTGTTCCACGAAGGCTCGTGCGATGGTATCCGCTTTCTGGTCTGGTAGCGGGATTGCTTCGACGTATTTGGTGAAGTAATCCTGGAATGTCAACAAGTATCTGTTTCCGTTCAGGGAGGTCACCAATGGTCCGACAATGTCCATAGATGTCAGCTCCCAAGGTTCGGTAGTCGGGGTGAACCTTTGGAGTGGCGCTTTCTTCAAATGGGGAGATGTCTTTCTTCTACTGCAGGGTTCACAGCTGGCGCAATAGTGGATTACCTCAGTGCGCATATTTGGCCAAAAGAATCTTCGTTTCAAACTAGATAGGGTTTTCTGTTGCCCTACGTGTCCCGCCATCGGTGAATCGTGGAAATCTTCCAAAACTCTAGCTGTAAATTTCTTTGGAACAATCAATTTATCTCCGTCTTCTTCAGCGCGATATAAAATGCCATCTTTCGTCATATAGTAGTCCTCTTCTTTTTCCCAATCACCATTCACTTGCTTAATAATCTCTTGACAAAAAATGTCCTTTTCCTGTGCGGCTCGTAATTCTTCGCGATCCCACTCTGGTATCATTCCCGTGTCCGGTTCTTGATTCACCTTAATAACACATACTTTTGAGGTGCCCTCGTATATAACAATTTTTATGGTTGAATTATGGAACACGAATTCTAACATTTCCAACACTTGGTCCCACAAAAGTCCATCCAATCCGCATCCTATCTTAGGGATAGCTAAATAGGCATCCTTGTTTTTCTCACAACAATGTCTGAGATCTTTTAGCACTGTCCACATAGCTCTGTAAGAGGGTTTTTCATAATAGGCGGCTTTTGTTATCAAATAATAGATATTTCGTTCCGGTAAATTCAATTCCGCTGTTTCCCCAAGGTTCTTGTTTTGTTGTTTCAGAATGTCCACGGAACCATATATGCTTTTGAATCGTTGCGCAATTCCTTTTCCCATGGCAAAATCCTGTGAAACACAATGGGCTAGCGCCCAATCTTCCGGAGCGGAGAATAAATCTCCTTGACGAGTAGTGATGTTCTTGGCTCTAGGTACCTGGTGTTGTTTCCGGTATTCCTCGAATTCCTCGTACTCTAGGTCGAGAAAGTGGTCGTCTTTGTTGTACATTCGACTCAGTGCGTCGGCGTTTCCGTGAAGTCTTCCCTTCCTGTGGATTACCGAGAAATCATATTCGGCTAGAGTTAATGCCCATCTCACTAATCTTGAGCCGGGGTCCTTTAGGGTCAAAAGCCACTTCAATGGTCGATGGTCCGATATGACCGTGAACTTTCTTCCATACAGGTAGCATCGAAATGTTTGTATCCCAAATACTACTCCTAATAGTTCTTTCTCTGTTGTGGCATAATTTTGTTCGGCTTTTTTGAAGGTTCGGCTGGCATATGCTATAGGTCTTTCGTAGCCCTCTCGTACTTGGCTAAGAACTGCTCCCACCCCTGATCCAGACGCATCCGCAGCCACCACAAAGGGCTGTGTAAAATCGGGGAAGACCAGTACCATATCTGATGTCAAGGTCTCCTTCAAGGTCTGGATAGCTTCCAGCACCGAAGGTGTCAGTTCGAATTTCACCTCTTTCTTCGTCAGGTTGGTTAGTGGAGCAATTAGCTCGGCAGCATTTGGTATGAACCTTCTATACCAGTTCACTAGTCCTAAAAATGATCTTACTCCTCGTACGTTCTTCGGTAACGGAAACTGATGTATTGCCTCTATCTTTTCGGGGTCCGGAAATACTCCATCTTGAGTAATCATATGACCTAGGTATTTGACCCTTTTTAACAAAAAGTTGCACTTGCTTGGCTTCAATTTGACGTTGACCTCTCTCAACCTCTCAAACACCTTCCTTAACCTTCCAATATGGTCCTCAGCGCCAGTAGAATTGAAAATTATGATGTCATCTAGGTAGACCATGCATATGTCTCCTGTCAAGCCTGACAAGGTTATGTTCATAAATCTCTGGAATGTTGACGGCGCATTGACTAATCCAAAAGGCATTTTTAAATATTCGTAGTGCCCTTGAAACGTACTAAAACCTGTGAGGGGTATATCTTTTTCTTCCATGTCTATCTGATGATAAGCTTCTGCGACATCCATCACGGAAAATAGGGCTTCGTCCCCTGAACTATATCCCTGGATCAGATCCGAAATATTTGGTAAAGGATAATATTCCTTTTTCGTCACGCTGTTGAGCCCTCTGTAATCGATACACATCCTCACTTTCTCGTCCCCATTAGGTAGTTTCTTCGTGACCAACACCACCGGTGCTGACCAAGGGCTATATGATGGTCGAATAACTTCCGCTTCCAGTAGTCTGTCAATCTCTTTTTTCAAAACTTCTCGTTGATGGTAAGGTATTCTATATGGTGCCTTGCATATAGGTTGTGCTCCTGGCTCCAAGGTTATGCTATGCTTGACTTTCGTGGTGCTGGTTCTCACCACGTCTTCATCTATAAATAGATCCTGATATTCTTGAATCAAAGTCTTCAACTTATTCTTCGTACCTTCCTCCAAATGATCCAAGACAAACCCGCTATTTCTTCGTTCTTCATTTCCTAGTTTAACTACGCCAATCGTCCTATCCGTCTTGATCACCTCTTTTTCTATTTTCTCGCACGACACCGCTGTAGCTACTTTTTTCTTTCTGCTTAATTTTACCTCTTTGCATGAAGTGTTTATGACTCGTACCCAGATTCTTCTAGCGTTCTCCGTCACGATAGTTGCCGTGTGGACCTGACCATCTCCTATGTCCACTGGTTCGCATACTAATAGTCCTCCTTCTATTTCTTTCTTCAGTTTTGCCGCCACGAGTGCTTCTGTTCTTGCAGGTATAATAACGTCTTCTTCTAGCAAGATATCTGTCTCCCAAAGTCGCTGTGAGCCTCCTTGGCTCATGGAATCCTCTCCTGTTTCTTTTACCTCATCTTTTTCTGTCTCCATCCATCTCTCTTCTAGCTCTTTGGCCTCCTCTTCGACAGGTACTTTCGCCTCCTCCGAAGGTGGTTCAGTTTGGACTTCAATGTGACATACTTCTATTATATTTTTCTCTTCTTCCTTGTCTTCTCTCAGCGGCGTTTCTTCCCCTATCTTCTGTTCTTCCTCTGCTTTTCCGTCTTCCTCATTCGCATAGAATTTTCCTACTCGTTGGCACCATTCTTCCTTCTCTTGGTGACTCGTCCTCGGCGTCGCTTGGCTTACTTCTTCATCTTCTTCTCTTCTTCTCACGTTTGTCCAAAATCTTTTTCTCCCTCTTCTGTTATTTTTCAACCTTCTTTTTTCATTAATCCTCTTCCCTTGGCCACCTTCATAAGGCCTAGATCTATAGTAATTATTTCCTCTGGTATATCTGTCTCTCCTCCAAATCTTCCCAATATTCCTAGGGGTACTGCTTCTAGCGTCCTCGATTTCTTCCGGGTATAAAAGCTGGAAAATCTTTCTTTCAATTTTCACTGTTGGGTAAGTTCCATATCTGATGTGGGCCCAAGTGGCCTGCAGGAAATCTCTTCCTAGGATTGCTTGAACGTTTCCTAACGTGCGGTTTCCGCAAACTATGGCATTCCAATTTTTCCGCCATTTTCCATCTCCACTTTCTATTATGACCCTCGAAGTTCCTCTTGTTCTCAAGGGATGGCCTGTCACGCTTGACAACTGGAATCTATTTGCTTCACTATGGTCTATATTTCTTCTATCTACCATCTCTTCCTGAACTATCGTAACTGCTGCGCCCGTGTCTATCAACGCATAGCAAGATATTCCATTCAAATATATTTTAATAACATGCGGCACGTCTCTCATTGTAAAAGCTGATACTTCCGGAATAACCATTTTCACCTTTTCTCTCCGGTGGTACCTGGGTGGTCGTCTATGAAAATTTTGATACCTTTTTGAATAAAAAGTTTTCTGCCAGTATTCTCTGTGACCTCCATCTTGGCAGTATGATTTAGGTCTTATTAGTTTAAATTTTCTTGATTTTTGTCATTGGTTGGTGGTCCCTGCGGCCCTGACCTACCTTCGGGTTTTCGCTTTGGGATAGCCCCAGTAGATGGTCTCCAATCTCGTCTCTCACCCTCTCTTCTACCTCCGTCTCTTCTTCCTGCATACTGTTGAAATCCCCCTCTGCCTGAACTCTGTCCTCTCGTCGGGTATCCTCCGTTTCCTCGATTCCGGTTCCTTGGGCAATCTTGCGCCCAATGTCCTTTCTCTTGGCACACAAAACAACTATTTGGGCTTCTGTCCTGGTACTTCATGCCGTAACATTCCCTAGCGAAGTGGCCATACCTTCCACAGTTGTAACATCTTTTGTCTTCCTCTGAACTGAAATTTCCCCTATGGGGTTTAGAACTCCGACAATCTTCCTTGACGTGTCCCTTTTTGCCGCATGCATAGCAAGTCCTTTCTGTCTCCACTGTCGATACCCTTGAGTTTCCTGCTCTTCCCTGCAACATCATCGCGGTCATTTCTTGTAATTTCACCAATTCCTCGGCTTTTTCTAGGTCCAGCTTATCTTCCCTCAATAAGAGGATGCCCACCTCTCTCATCAAATCCTTCCTCAGTCCCACTTTGAATTGATTCAACAATAGTTCCCGGTTTTTCTTCTTGACTCCCGCTTCTTCTTCCGTTGTGGCTCCCAGCAAATCTTCCTTCAGTAACTTCGCTCCTAGTGTCCTCAACCTCGTGCAAAAGGACGACACATCCTCATCCGACCTTTGGAAACACTTACTAAGATTCCACTGACTTTCCCCTGGTAATTTTATGGGGGTAAACTTTTCTAAAAATTTTGCTTTGATTTCAGGATAAGTCAAAGCGTCCAACCCTGTATCCGACTTAAAAAAATTATAGGCTTCTCCGGTGAGTTTGAATTTAAAGAGTTTCCCCGTATCCTCTTGAGTCCATCCGTCCAATTTCGATCGCGATTCCAATTTTTCAAAGTATCTAACCACCTCTTTACCCGAAAAACTATCCAATGTGGTTGCCACCATTCCCAACGAATAGACAGTGGGCAACCGGAGAACTGGGGCAGGGGCGGGTCCTCCTGCCTGGGGGTTATTTCCCGAACCGGTTTGCATGGTGACTTAGGGTTTACCACCAAATATACGCAATATAAACAAAAATTATTCAATGGAGTCCTCAGACTTAAGCTACCTTCCGAATCACCTTGTATACAATACCAAAAGTTAAAAAAAAAAATTAATATTCTCTACGGGTTTCGAATTGAATTTCTGTATCACCCTGTAGTATATGACAATCAAAATCAGAAAAATAAATAATTATTTGATGTTATTAATTTCCGATTACGTTTCAGTTTCAGCAAGATTTAAAACAAAAAAAATCAAAATTAAAAAAAAATGACAGTGTTATTTGACTACCATTCAGTTTCACCCTGTATAGCAAAATTCAAAACAAAAATAAAAAATCAAAAAAAAAATTAACAATATTATTGGACTTTACGTGTTTCGGACTACCCTTCAATTTCACCCTGTATATCAAGATTCAAAGCAAAAAAAATAAAATAAAAAAAATTAATTGTCTTTACGGGTTCCAGACTACCCTTCAGTATCGCCCTGTATAGCAAGATTCGGAACAAAATGAAAAAATCTAAAAAAAAATTAAAATGTTAATTGACTTCCCGGGTTTCAGACTACCCTTCCGTTTCACACTGTATATCAAGATTCAACGCAAAAATAAAAAAAATTGAAAATCTAAAAAAATATTAATTGACCTTACGGGTTTTAGACTACCCTTCCGTTTCACCCTGTATAGAAAAATAAAAAACAAATGTCAAAATGTCACCGAATAAAACTCCAAACAAAAATTGGAAAAATCAATCGTCAAAGAGCGCAACCAAAATTATTTTGCCTTTTATTTAAGACCAAACAAAGACTTCTAATCGATTATAGTTCTCTTTTCCGTATAATTCAACGAAACTCCTCTAGTTGTCTTTTCCGTATAATGACAAATGACGTCAATGCCAAAAATATAAAAAAAAATATAATATAATATAAAAAAAAACCGCCAAAAACAAACCCGAGAGAAAAATTCAACTGAATTATTCTCAGTACGAGGGGAAATTGGTTTCCCCAAAAACACTCAATCCGCTACAAAAATAATATTGACAATTGTCGATTACCGTTTCGTTCCACCCGGCAGAAAAATTCAATTGAATTATTCTGAGTACATTAAAAATTGTTTTCCCGACGCCTACAATAATTTGAAATGGAAAACTTCAACCAAGTTTTCCTTAAGCTGCGAGTCAGCCCAAGCCCACGACTATCCTTCGTGTATAGCTAGCCGGAATAGCTAGCTATCTGCAGTGTCCTCTTCTCTTGCCGGTGAATATTATAGTCACTAAGGGTTATTAGACTTTGGAGTGCTGTTATCAAGACAGTTTCAAACCTTTGTTTTTATGGCCTCTTCTACGACGTCCTACCCTGTAATTCCCTAACCGATAAAAAAAATCAAACCGTATTTTCCCTAACTCAAAATTAATCTATCTCCGAAAATGAGAAGGAATATGTTTTCTAATGAATTGTTCTTTACTTTACATAAAATTATGTATTTACTCAGCAAAAGGCAGGTAAAAAGACAAAACAACAAAAAAATATAGAAATGTATATGAAAAATTGAAGATATTTATTTTATTAAAGTTACTGACTCTTCCGTTGAGTATAATCTCAAGGAACGCGGCTAAAAAATGCCCAATGTGACCAAAATATTGAAATTAATGATTTTTCTACTAATTAAAACGACAAAATTCGACCCTACACTCAAAGCTAAATATATCTGACCGGATTTGCCCGAAAATGTATTTTTCAGACCTTTCGCTTTCGATGAGAAATAAATAGATAAACAACACACTCACAAAGTCAAACAAAAATTTTCTGCTTCGAATTGGCTTTCTTTCTGAACTTGAACTTAACCTTTTAAATTAACTCGCTGTATCTCGAGACAGAAAAATATGCAATTAGTCTTTTCTTAAGGAATGATTCAAAAGAATTTATAGAATATTCGTTTTTCCAACACTATAGCTTTAAAAATAAAAGTCCCGTTTGCCACCGAAATTACTCTCTTACTCCTTAGTTTTGTATTTTTTTCTCCTATAATCTCTGAGCAATATTTAGTTAGTTGAACATACTGGGTTTATTTTCCTAATAAATCCCACAACCCTTGTTAGTGAAATTGTGACTAGGTTTTCCAAGTAAATTTCACAGCTGTTTTCACCAAATTTCACTCGGTTTATCCAAATAAATGTCGATATATCCCACCGCTCTGTCACCAAATTGTACTAAACTTGGGGGGGTACCCCTTTTGTAGGTGTGTAACCTTACCCCAAGGTGACGCATCAACTTGTCGTCACGAAAAGTACTGACCTTTAAGAGGGTCGTTAAGTTTAATTATGGAAAACTGTTTTACCTGTACCAGTCTTTATTTTTGCTTTTTCTTCTTTCTCTCGGTGATACACTGACTCTACAGGTATCTGAGGAAAAGTTCCCCAGACCAGATTTCCTTAAAGGTTTTCAAAGAACCTCTGTGACCCAGGACAACCCAGATAAAAATAATTTGGCAGCAATGCTATCACCACTCCGCGGTTTTTAGGATGTTAGAAAAAAAATTATCTGGTGCGGAGACGCCAGATAGGAATAAAAATTAAAGTTCGGTCTATCTGGTTTATCCTGGCCGTAAGGGCTAGAATTCGGCTGCCTGCACGAAGAGGCAGTCTTTTGGTTTTGCAAGTCTTTGCTCAGGTATTTTTGGGAGTAGAGAAGGAATTTTACAAATAATAGTCGACCGTCGGAAAAACGATATCTATTAAGAAAAAATGATAAAAATAACTCAAATGTAAATAAAACAAAACCAAATAAATGGCTATATATATAGATAAATAAAAAAAAAAACTATTTGATGAGTGCAATTTGCCAGGAAGTCTCCTGGTGATTTTACAAATAATCACGGAGGAAAATGTCGAATTAAACAAAATTATATAAAATGCCAAAACCGTTTCTATATCAATAACAAAATAAGTTCTCTTAGGGAGTTCTTTCAACGATTTCCAAATCAGAATTATCAACTGTGTCTTCCACTTAGCGACACTCACTATGATTCCTACGTCTAACCAGAGCCAAGGTCCCTAACTATTACTTTGAACAAACTATGGGTTGGTGTTCTGAGAAGATCTGGCTAAGTGCAAAAGATAAGCATTCGTAGCAGAGAAATGAACATATATGAGTTAGTTCATGTATACATCAATTGGGTTTCTTACCAAAACAAAAACAGCTAATCCTTTATGTATTTATCGTCTGGGATGAAACACTCTATTTGAAATCCCGGTCATAGACGCGTCTTTTATATATTTAATTTATCACAAGAAATAATTCTAGAATTTTAGATTCTAGAATTCGGATGTTTCTGAGATGGCAAATTTTCGATATAAAACTATACACAAACCGTTGGAAAAATGTGCAGATATAAACCGACCTCCCGACCACAAACGAAAACTCAGTTTTCTGACTGATTTCTACCGAACCGCGCGCCTGACTGACTTTCCCTCGACATTTCTGATCAGAGGTCCCCTCCCAACATTCGTTGGAGGTACCATTTTTCGAGTCCTCCCTCAGGAACCAAATTATCAGTCATTCGTCCGTTGGGCCATAATTCAGATTTCTTCACGATGAAAAATGAATTAGTCCCGCCCAATTCAAGATGGTCGAATTTTTCTGCTGAATCAGTATTTCCCACGTTCAGTGCCTAAATTAAAAATTAATGCAAGCTGACCCCCGTCAGCAAAATTCGTAAGTGTCAGGACGTGTGTATCGCTTTCCAACTAAGCAGTCTCCCGACTCAATGGTTTCATTCATTGATCTGCTTACTATTAATACAAGGCCCTATTCTGAACTCGATATTTTAAATGGCCTTTTTCCGCGGTAGACTAAACAACAGGCCGCAATTTCTATAAGGAGATTACGTGTTTTTTTTCTTGTCGTGAATGAGATATTTCCGATGGGAACGAGTTTTAAGATTTTTGTATTTGTTTCACGAATTAAATGTCTTTCGATATGACTTTATGCATTTGAGAAATAAAATAACCCATATGGCGATTGTTACAACTTAATCGTTTCATTGGCTCTTGGACTTGTTTTATTTTGGAAGTATAAATTGCTTTCTTTCAGTAAGCACACTAGTTTCATTATTTTTATCAATATAGGTTTATAATACTTGTGAATACTTTTCATATCTAGTTCTTGTTTGCGTAGTTATTTTCGAAAATATTTTTTTTTAGTGTGACAGGATAAAAAAATGGCATCCATCAAAAATAAATTTCCAATTGAGAATTTAGGGACTATCTTTAACAAAAACATTGATTTGATGAACTGCTCTCTTGACAACCTAGGCGTTGCCAGTCCTATAATCGAAAAGGCTGCTCTTTACCTGTTCTCTTCTAACAGCAATAAATGTCGTAACGCTGTAATACGGGTACTGAGAAGAAACACTTGCAATATAAAGACGATGATCAAGACTTCTATTATGCCCTCTAAGAGGGAACATAAAACTTTGAAAGACTCTCGAAAAATAAGGATATATCAAATTATTGACTATCTCAAGTTTACAAATAGTACCACCAATAGTTTTGTTCAAGATGAATATCTATTTCACCTAACTCAATTTATGATGAAATTCGTGAACTCATGAAGAGAAAAAACAAAAAAAAAACAAAAGTTTTTTACACGTTCTGCAAAAAAATATATGAATGATATAAATGATCATTTGGAAATAGGGATGGCTGTCGTCAAAATGAGCCATGATAATATATTCCATTCTACACCAATTAACTCTAGTCAAATTGACGATAAGTTGGAAAACAGTGCCACAGTTTCGAATGTCGACTGTAACAGTATTTTCAATAATACTTTTGGACCTCCTGATAGAAAGGTTGCTAATGAATATTTTATTTGTTTTTCAACTCCTGAAGGAAGTCGAGATAACACTGATACTGTAGATGAAGAGAATTCTTCGATCAAGAATGTCACTCCTGATTTCGAGGAAATTCAAGTGAAAATTTCTTACCTGTATGAAGAGAAGGACTCTTTTGTTGAAGTATTGTCTATTGGTTCAACGAATAGAAAAATCCAAAATTTCCGAAAACCGAAACACGAATAAAGTCTGTGAATAACACCTGTCCACTTTACTTCAAAGATAAACGTTTTCTCAAAAGATCTGATACAATATAAGTCTATGCTTATTGTCATTATGAACATAAGTTATTCATTCTCATTATCAAAGATGCATCCAAGGCAGACCGCATTCTGTGGATGTATTCAGCTCTTCTTTAGATTTCAGTCACGTGAACGAGATGAGCAAATAACTGAGGGGAATGAAGCGAAAAATTACTAAAAATAAACTACTACATTCGAAGCCGTTAGATCAACTTCAGAATGACGTTTTGGCGCTGGAAGACTCTACCGTCTCAATACTGAGAAACAAAGGTTATGTTCGATCTGATGCCGTATACAGAAAGACCAAAGCAAAAATAACTGCTAGAAGTGATAGGCACTCCAATGATATACAGGATTTGATATTGATGCAAAAAGACCACCTGGAATATATCAGATCCATTGTGATTCCTCTGCATGTTTAGGTGTGGAGTCCTGAGCAAAGCTTTTTGAGCAATGCCGCAAGCCAGATAATTCTTTGAAACGAGTGTACTATTACGCTGGTGTTATACAACTACCCAGAAATGATCGCGTATGTTCCGTATTCGAAATGATTTCCTGTGAACACGATGGTGGTTCGATAGGTGCGTGGTTAATAAAATTCAAATCCTTTTATTTATCCTCAAACTCGAAGAAATGGCCAGCATTCGAATGTGTAGTAGTTGATTTCAGTTTTGCTTTTTTAAATGCAATACCGATTGCTTGGAACTCATTGGGACTTAAATAGTATTTAGAACATTCGACATAATTACGAGGTCGCAAACTTTTCCCAGAGATTAAATGAAAATTGTATTTGTTGCTTTCACATGTTCTGTATAATATCAGATGACATGAAGGAACATTATTCAGATAGTAAGGTTCGTAGTCATTTAAAGGAAATTATAGCTGCAGCGTCCAAAATTAAGGAACGTTTCAAATCCTCTTTGCTTTCTCTCGAACGTTTGTTGCGGAACTGACGGATTTTCCACTGACGCTCCTTGCACATTACACCTTTTCGCCCGTACGGGAATAAATCGTACGGGTAAATATTTTTAGTCGACTACTTAAGAGTACAAGTTCTTTCACATTGTACGGTTACCACACGGGCACGATTTTTAGTCGTGTTGCAGCCGTACACTGCTACTGTAGCATGGACGTGAGCCGTATCGTACCTGTGCACAGTAGACCACGTGATTAAATTGCCGCTTTCACATTAGACGAATTCAGTCGTGCGGGAACGTGGTTGTATACAATTTCTGAATTGTGTGTTTTGCCGTTGAAGGACATTCTGCAGTTTCTCGTGCAGTTCGTCAAAGGAACCAGCTGACATACGAAAGTAGTTAAAAAAATTCCGGTCATCGTTTCTCAGGTCCTGAAACAAGGTGTAGAACAACCCCACTTCCTCACGTCTCTGGTTAATTGGATTGACCCAATGGAGGCGGTCGCGCTTCTTTCTTTTTCTACGTCGATACAATAATAACCAAGCTATAATTTGTTGCCGATTCATAGTAACAACATTACACCGCTGAACTTTCCACAGAACTGGCGAGAATATGTTTCTGGACGGGTTAAAATCGTCAAGTGTGAAATCAACTAGATCACGATAAGAACTCGTACGAGTTTTCATTGTACGGGCGAAAACGTGTAATGTGCAAGGAGCGTGAGGATGTTTCTGTTCCAACTGAAAGTAAACAGGAGAGAGAACATCTTAGAAACGACATACATTGTTGATGTAAACTCACATGAAAGAAAGCAGTGCAAGCAGAATAATTTTAGAGGGAAATGAATACGGTACAGGTTTTAGTGAATATTTAAAGAATTAAACAATATTTTTTTATGTCAATATATTTCGTCAATTCAATTTTCAATCAGAAAGGAAAGTTCAGCGGCAATTCAGACATGAAAATGAAATGTTGAAAAACTGAAATAAAAATTTGGACCAGCCGGGGATTTAATGTCAAACTGAAAATCAATAAGTCCTATATTAACCTGAACTGAAACTGAAATCATCTCTGAACACGTTTATTTCTTTATTTCAGATGAATACCGATGTCAGTTCTAGGATGTGATAGTTTACCACTACGTCTACGAAGACCGAACTGCGCTTTGGGCATATTGAAAAGACGAATCAAAATGCTGATCGTGAATCGATGATGGATTAGTTTGAGATTCAGACTCCAAAGATTAGTTGTCCAAATTATAGAACCAATGATTTTAATTTTCTTATTACCGTCCCTAGAAACTGCCAGCTGAAGTTCCGAATAGAGTTTCGTTTTCGAAATCAATAAAATGCAAAGATCAATACCTCGATCTGGAGATCTAGATGAAAACGAAAACCCGTTACGCGTTCTTGAGGCTACTCTTTCTCTCTTGTGGTTGGTGACTCCTCTATCAGCAACAATATCCCTCATCCTAGTGGCAGTTGGTATGATAACAAATCAGTGGTTGTATACGTCGGAGAAAATGCCAAATCCATCTTACAATGGAACTGGAGAAAAGGATTACCTTTCCAAGATGACGATATCTGGATTGTGGGTTTTTTGTTTCACGAACCGTAAGTATTAATAGTTGGTGTATTACAATCGCAATTCGAAGAGGATTCAGATGAAACATATCAGTTCCTTTATCAATCATATTTCGATATTTTCAGTAAGAACAATAAAATCATGAAGTCCGATTTTTTTCATAATTTGAGTTCTCAAATGAATGTCAATGTTTCTCCAATTTATTTTAATATCTTCAGAGTACTGTAACTAATAAACAAAAAAAAGAATGCTTTAAATTTGTAAAAAAGAGAAAAAATACCCCCAACATTTATGAACACAATGACTCTTTGAGACCTATATGGATCACCAATATAATATAAGATGAGAAAATGTATAAAAAGTTTATTGAAAAACCTTTTTATAATTGATAACAAATTCGTTAAATATTCTTTCGAATTTTCTAAACAAACAAATATATTTCGTCTCTCAATGACATTTACAAATATTCCTTCAAACCTCCTGTTCAAAATTGTACAACAAATTGGTTTTATCTGATACACTGGCCAATCAAACGGAATTTTTATATTTTCTCAGTTTCTGTATTAGTCTAAGGTCCGAAGAAAGGTCGACCTTCACCGTTCTGTTTAATGGATGAAATATACTTCTTATGAAGTTTCGTAAATAGACGAATACGCCTAAAATGGGTTGCCTATCAAAATGTGGGCCAGACTATATACAGTGGGTTTCAAAAATTTGCACCACATGGAAAACTTTTTTATTATCGAATCGTCAGAAAATTTTATTCTTCATAAAAATTATTGCATTGCAGAGTACTTGCATACAAGTTGTCAACATTTCTAATTTCCAGACGGTGTACAAGGAGAAACAAAAATAGAAAATTTGATCAAGTGTAAAATGCCCCTTATTATTGATATTATCAAAAAGTTAGTTGAAGGAGGTTGTTCAGAATTGAGAAAAATATTTAAATTTGAGATCACAGCCAGCGTAGTTCACTCTTGATCAAAATTTTATTTTTTGTTCCCCCCTGTACACCGTTTGGAAATTTGAAATTTTGACATTTCACATGCAAGTATTCTGCAATGCACTAATTTTTATGAAAAAATTTAATTTTCTGAGAAATCGATGATAAAAAAGTTTTCCATATGGTGCAAGTTTTTGAACTTCACTTTATAAAATCTGGACCACGTTTTGATAGGCAACCCATTTTAGGTGTATTTGTCTATTTATGAAACTTCATAAGTATGTTTCATTCGTTAAACAGAACGGTGAAGGTTGAGACTCATTATTTTAATTTCAATGGAGTTTTTTATCGACAATCCCACTCATGTATAATAATTCCCATTTGCGAGTACAAAAATCGTAGTTTGCCATCGGCTAAATAGGAAGGAACAGAAGTGCAAGTGGATAAAAATATCGGATAAATTACGTTACCATAGCAACGCTAGCATTTACTGTTCGTTCATCAAGCATCGCGCGTCGCATCAGTTTGACAATTGTAATTGTCAAAAACAGAATTAAACAGGAAATAATATTCCAGTAAGTTTGTCGAGATTTGGATTTGGTTCTTTCTGAACATTATTCTTTCACTTATTGTTCTTTTAGTTTGTTAAATGAAGTTTAATTGAATTGAATGTTCTATTCATGGGATTGTCTTAACAAATAACACACGAGCTCAGATCTAGCGGGATATTTTTCACGGTGGTTTTCTCATACTTACAGCTCTCGTTAAATTGCTAATGAAAGTAAGTATTCGAAAACAACCACAAAAAATATCCGGCTAAATCTGAGCTCTTGTGGTATTACCCCCGATTATTTTCCTCATCTGTCAAAATAAACATGATAAACCCGCTCCGTTCCTTCTGCGAATAAACTGCATGGTCCTTCTTGACAGTTGCGTGAATGTATGCAACACATGTCACAAGTCGTGACATGTGTTGCATGATTATGTTTAATAATTTAATAAAACTAATTATGTACGTTGTGGAATAAATGTTATTGGTTAATTGACATATTTGGGAAATAATCTGATCAAATATAACTCGACCATCGTTTATCAAATCGAATGAATTTTCGAACTTCCACTCAAACATTTTTGTTTTAGAACATTCATCTCGTTAAATTCGAAGATTTATGTTCCTTTATGTCCCTCGAGCTTAAAAGCTCTCGGGTTTTATTCAAAACATAAATCTCCGAATTCAACTCGATAAATTTTCAAACAAAATCGTTTTCGTTGAAATTTGTTTGCTGACAAACGAGGTCTTGTTTTATTACCCCCGATTAATCAACTGCTGTAGAAATAAATCCATATAAATATGACGTCATTTTGCACCTTTTTTATTTTGATAAAAATGCCTGTTCCTCAAAACCAGACTTCATCTAGTAGTTTCCTTTAGCAATTTGACTCGAATAACTGTCAACCTAAAAACACTCCACCTTTGGTGTCGTGTTTTTAATAGTTGACAGTTATTCTCGTCGATTTGCTAGGAAACAGTTGCTCATTAAACAACCCAAATTTATCCGATAAAATAAAAACCACTTGTGCAATTATAAGTGATAAAAATGATTGTTCCTCAAAACCAGACTTCATACTATACTAGTAAGCGGCCGACGCGACGGTCACTTTCCATTATGTCAGATAGGATTGTTCAGTATTGTTGACACAATATGAATCGTTTTGGGGAAGTTTCGTCTAAACAAATCACAAAAAATAATTGTGTTGTTAATAAAAGACTACAAGCCCGCATAACAATTTGGGGGTGTCATTTAACCCAGCACGAAACATGTACAGAACGATGCTGCTATATCAGAAAATAACTTTAGGCACTATACCGTCACTTCTGGGTGGTGCATTTTAATAAAATAATAATAATAATAATGTTTCGTCTGCAGATGTGCTTTTCGGACAAAATATTCTTGTATGGCATTCCTCATGTTGGGCAGATTATGGAATAATAATCTCCTAGAACCTTCTGCCGTACAAACCTAATGGTACCGAAAGCCAGGAAATTTGTTTGAATTTTGAAAATAAAAAAAAATCCTGGCTTCTTGTCCCGTTATTTTTGTACGGCAGTAGGTTCTAGGAGATTATTAATTCATAACCCCTACCCAAGCATATCTTCAGATACATTTTTTTATAATTATTATTATAGTCCAGTCTTGCCAAAAAATACTGGAACTTTCCTTTTATAGGATACATTTTTTTCAACTCAAAATTTTTTCATCAGTAATTTTTCTCGAAAAACTGACATTAGACAACAATTTTTTCATGTCAGTTTTTCTCGTGAAATTACTGATGGGCAAAATTATTTCGTTGAAGGAAGAAATTTATCTGATAAAAAAAGCTATTGTGTTTTTACCTTGGTTTTTACTATTGATAAATCAACTCATGTAGAAAGATACCCATTTGAAGACGATTTCTGAGTCATTTTGACAGCGATTAAAAAGTGAACCTTTTTTATCGCGATGAAAATGCCTGTTTCTCAAAATCAGACCTAGTGAGCAACCGTTACCGATTTTGATGAATTTTTTTGTGTGTGTTCAAGTAGATTCGGAAATGGTTTGAACTCACAATTTGGTCCACTAAAAAATGTTTTTTTTGGTTAATTTCTTATTTATAAGTTGAAACCTGCTGCCAACGCCTTCGCCACCGACTTCGTCATAAAATAAGTAACATTGACTTCGCCATAAAATCGGGTTAGTCGGTGAAAACAGAAATATACACATCGATATGCAGGACAACGTCTGCTGATGGGATCGCTAGTATACAGGTCGTATTTTTTATGTCGTACCACTATTGGCATCTCGAAAACGGTAAACGATACGAAGTTGGTTAAATTAGACAAAAGTTGCCTATTTTAGTGAACAATGAAATGATGTTTCCAAATCGGAAGTATAACAAACCGTTTTCAAAATATACGGGGAAAACTGAAATTACCCATTTTCTTTTCTTTGCGATGGCATATAGGGGCAGAAATGTAGAAACAAATACCAGGTAAGATACATATCTGAAGTCGGTAAGATAAGGACTACTTAAATTCTTTAAAAAAATGCAGGTTCGTATTCGAAAAAATAGAGTTGAGGGTGGCCCCGAGGAACGAAACGTCGTTTTGAAAATTGAATATAGCACGTGAAAGAAAATTCAAAACAGATAAGAAAGTTTCCCGAACACATTTCCCTATTCCTAAAAATAGGGGCGCCAACGCAAAGAAAATAAAACGGGTAATTTTGGTTTTCCCCGTATATTTTGAAAACGGTTCGTAATACTTCCGATTTGGAAACATCATTTCATTGTTCACTAAAATAAGCAACTTTTGTCTAATTTAACCAACTTCGTATCATTTACCGTTTTCGAGATGCCAATAGTGGTACGACATAAAAAATACGACCTGTATATACATATATATATATATATATATATATATATATATATACAGTGACCGCCAGAAAATAATACCAGATGGAAGAAAAGTTTATTATTAGAGTATTGGAAAAAAAATCTGGGGGAAAAGTTTGTGCATGTCCGATAACCTATTGACACATGTCACGTGATCGCTGGTATAGCGGCAAATTGAAAAAAAATTGCTATGAAAAGGCTAAAAGTTGGGTAAGATGGCAAGATATCAAGAAAACTTATTTGAAAAAGTTGCTTAGAATTCAATTTTATATGCATGAACATAGTTTGGAGAGATACTAAAAAATAGCAATTTTTTTGAATATTTTCCTATGTATATAAAAATATCTATTTTTTCTTTTATGAATAGCTTGACTAGACTTAAACATTTATATTTCAATGATGATGACAAAACTTTCTCATTTTCTCCACATCAGAGACCACTAAAGGAAAATAATTGGATTTTTTCAGAACCCTGGCTGTTACATTGGTTCGTATCTAACAGTTATATCAGAATTCAAAGATTATTGCGATGATAGAATAATCCGAAAATATCGTATTTTTCCGATTATAATCAATTTTTGATAATAATCGTGCACGAGCGTTTCACTTTGCACATAATCCTAAAAATAGTGAGTCAAATTAAAGAGGATTAGAGTTTTCAGGATTTTGTATGTGAAGTGAAACGCTCTTGTACGATTATAATCTGAAAAACACCATCTTATTGAAGTGTCATGTCGTCATCACAATGGTCGTGAAATTGTAATATAACTGTTAGATATAAACCAATATAACAACCAGAATTCTGGCCAAATCCAATTTTTTAAATTTAGTTTTCTCTGGTGTGGTGAAAATGGAAAAGTTTTACCATTATCATTGAAATACAAATATTTCAATGATATTTCATAAGAGAAAAATTTTATATTTTTTTATAGATTGAAAAATACCCATTCAAAAAATAGCCATCATTCTCCGATACAGAAATTTAATATTATCAATAGAATGGATGAAAACTTCATTTACTGAAATATTCCATTTCAGATAATATAAAGGTTGCTTTGAAAACTGAAAATACAATAGAAAAACATTTTCACAGCAGGCCAAACGAAAAATCCCCTATAGAATGCAAGTCTAATACAGTGTGGTCCATTGAAAATGCACCCTTGTAAAACATTTCCGATTGAAATTATTATATATTTTTTCATTTGGAAGACATTCAAGAAGTCCACCGAGACACCAAATTTCATTAAGTAATCTTCATTTTTAGAGCCAACTATTTTTATTTTTCAAATCCAAAAATGTCAATAAATTATTAGCGATTTTCTTACAAAAAGTGACTACACTACTAGATCCGTGACATTTTCATATGGCTCGTGTTGAAATTTCGCTGATATACGTATATCAATGAAAAATGTATACGGAATAAAATTTGCGAAATATGCTGTTTAGTCAACCCACCACTTTTCATAATTTTTATTAAAACTCTTACTACACCACTAAGTTCTGGGGGTCTGGAAATATCACTGTTCAGAATTTCATCGGAATCTATCAATGAATGATAAAATAAAAAATTATGAGATAAAATAATATTGTCTTGAAATTCAAATTTTATTATGTTATAATCTTATTATTTATGAACAGATTTCGATGAAATTCTGAACAGTGATATTGCGAAACTTCCTGAATACAGTGGTTTATTCTGAATAAAGGTGCTGAAATTGAAATGGTGGGTTGATTAAACGGTATATTTTTGAAAAGGGGAACATTCTCCATGAAAATTGAAAAATGAAAAATGTGATTTATTTGTAATATCTAACAGAAAACAACTACTTCCCCGGCACAAGCCACGCTGGACATTGAACTACATCACGAGGTTATCTTGAACGATGGAAAATAGCGACTAAAGTTTGTCTTTCAGTCGCAGATGATTCCACAATAGATTTTATGAATTTCCTATTCATATTTTCGAACTAAAATCAGCTATATTTTTCTTATTTAATTTCCCTATAACTTCCTTATTGATTGGCGCATTTCAACGTAATTTCAATGTGAACCGAGGGGGAAACCGCTGAGGAAATTGTGTACACTAATTCCCAAAAATCCCAACGAATACCTCTGATACCTAAGGAATTCCCGAATAACATGCTGAAGTAATGCCACGAATGCTCAAGAAATTCCTCTAATATTGAACCTTGTCTGAATCTTAGGTTTTCTGTCAAGTACTATTTTGAGAACCTTTTCAATAATTCCTGACATTCCCAATTTCCATGGGTTGAAGACCTTTTTTTGGATTTTTTTTCAAAATAATTCCTGTAATACCCAACAATTTTCAACTAATTTATCTTATTCCCCCCACCAATACCTAACTACTACCACTAATACCCAAGGCATGTTCACCAAAATTCCCCAGCAGTTTCCCCCTTAATGTGAACTTTTTGAAAATGTCGCGATTCCAGTGTTGTAGTCAGATTTTGTCTAAAAAATCGCTTATAATTTTTTTTAGATTCTTGACCTTGATATTAATGAAATTTGGTGTCCTAGTGGACTTTTTGAATGTCTACCTAACGAAGAAAAAGCATTCAAATCGGTTGAAAAATGTAAGTTTTATAAGGGTGCTTCCATTTTAAATGGGTCACCCTGTATATAGGTCAAATTAAGAAATATTTGTTGAAAACACGTCTCAAATAACATGATAGGGATATGAAAAATGAAAGTATATAAAGAAACCTTTCATCACTGGTTGAGCATTGTATTCATTGATATAATACTTAATATTGTTTTAGAACTGATTTTTCAATCGTACAATCCAATATTTTATTAGAATTTGTTTTTTCAACCCAAAACAGGAAAGTAGCTAGGAACTGGTGTTCTTGAATTTCTGAAGGATGTATGTCTCAGATAACACTTCTCTAGGCATCAGCGAGTTCCAAAGCTTTGCCGTTCGTTGGAAGAACAAACCCTGGGGAAAGAGATGTTCGGCATATCTCCAAAGTGACGGCATATGGATGTTACTGAGCTCGTTGTTGTAACAAAAGGGGCCGAATAATTAAGCCCGATATATTACACATGCTAGTACACTCGTCCGAGAAGGTAACTGGGCCGAGTACTCGTATTGTGTAAAAGTCTCGTCCTAGTCTGACCATAGCCGAGCAAACTCGGACTGTGCTCAACTTCGTAAACAGTACTCGCACAAGTAGTAAGTATTCCTACGTGTTTATTGTCATTTTAATAAAATGAGTACATTTACCGAAGCGAAAACTTTAAGATTTGTGGAATTATATGCAAAATACAAATGTCTGTGGAATGTAAGAAGTTCTGTATACCAAAACAGACAGGTAAGAGATACAGCATACTGAAACAGTTCCTATAACCTGTAGGATCTTGAGTACAAAGATCTGACAAGAGTGAACTTGAAGTTAAATCCTCTTTCGAACCCAAACTCGTTTCTTCCTATCAGTCATCTGTCGTTCCAACTCATGTTTGAGCTCAACAGTTACAATTCACTAATTCACTATAAAATGATTACAACATTTACAATATCTTGTGTTTTCGCCATATATTCAGCACCAGTTCTTACAAATAACTGAACTAGGCCGAGTATTTTCCTACGAATGACAACTCTCACACCAGGGTCCCCTTTCTCGAGTTTTCACGTATACGAATTCAATTCACTGTTTCACTCCAATGCACATGAAATATATATATATATATATATTTGTTTCTTTTATTTGTTTACGACAAGAAGTCGAACGATTCGAGAATAACCCCCCAGTTCTCTTGGCCCAGTCACCTACTCGGACGAGTGTACTAGCATGTGTATATAAGGCTTTAGATTGAGTAGTTGAGAAACTGTTTGCTCTGAAAATGTATTTCCTATATTCTTGATGCTGGAATCAGAGAGCCCAATATCAGCAGTTAATAAGAAAAATATTCGACGAAAGAACAACCAATTTTTGACATTGGTTGTTCTTGCTAAAGAAACTACCAATTGGCGTTGGAGTTGATCGAGATGACGTCTGGGTAGCAATTCGAGGATGATCGTCTCCAACTGGGATTCCATATTTCTGATTTTGAACTTCAAGCAGAGCAAAAGATACTTGCTTCTTTGGCACCAGAGTAGCGATGAGTTGGTTGATGTGGCGTTTCAAGCTGCGCCCCGAGTCCAATTCAACAATATAATGACCTTGGCCAAGCTTCCTCGTAACGGTACCAAACTGTCAGACGTCCCAGTCTCAGTTGAATACTAGAGTTGTTTGGGGTTGATGGAACCAGCGCCTTGCTGTTAGGAAGGAGAGCATCGAGACGAATCCGAATATTTTTTTTTCCAGTATAGCTCTGCAGAAGGCTGACCCGGTACTAAAGATGTTGCTCGGTAGCGAAACATTATGTTCTGCAATTTGGCAAACAAAGGTGCTGTAACGTTTTCAACAGCTTAGAGCCATCTTTTCAGGGCTTGAATGCTGCACTGAATTTCTGAAAAAGTCCTCTTTCTTTGCAATGGTTCTGAAATTCTTCGTTCTTGAAGATGGTGGCGTTGTCCAAAACCAGAACGGGTGGGGTATTCATGGACTGAAATGTTTTCCAGAAGAGAGATGATTGTAGCAGAAGACGGGGCATCACGGAGTGAAGAGTTAGTTTTCCGTGAGTGGTGACTCGTCACTCCCCACGGATGGCCCACCTCCTTTTCGGTATGAGGCCTTTTATTGTCCGACCGTCTATCTAACGGAACCCCTGAGAGGGGGACCCATCCCAGCTCCACAACTCCTAAACATTTATTCGTTTTAAATTTTTTTCTAATATACAGTTGTACATATCTAAAAATAAATATTTACAAAAAACATTTGTTCAGCTTATTATCTACTGAATAGATGTTAGTATTGTTTTTTTCGGCCCTACTAATTGCCCTCTCAAGCTAAACAGAAGTGACATGAGATCTTACTGGTATTCCCAGTAAACACAAATCGATCCCAGAGATGTGAGTCGATTTGCGACCCATATTTCGGACCCTTGTGGTCGTTTTTTGATGCCAACTATTACTCGAAGGCAGGTGAATGAGACTTTAATTTCAAATCTAAATTGGAGTCACATTGAGGTAATATTATTATCACAAAGTGAACTTGTAATCCATCCACCATTTCTCGATGTGAGGTACTGTGATAAACTTGGTATTATTTGAATAAGTATATCTGAATAAAACACATGCGTTCGCTTTTGATGTATAATAAGGAATGAATCGATATTGATTACAGATTACAATTAATAAATAATCAGGTCAATTTTTAGGTTATTCAACTTGATGACAATAATTCCTAGCTATATTAAAAATGCTTATTCTCCAACAATATATACCATCACATCTCCCACGGGAGAGTAAAAAAAATATGAGCTGCTCTTATTTTTTTTTCTTAATTTAAACAATTTAAACAAAATATTTTTTAATCTGATTCTTATGTACTTCTACAAAATGATCATTTCCTAAATCTAATTTAACATTTGGTGACTTATTTTCTACAATGGTAAAAGGACCTTTAAAAAGAGCTTCTAATTTATTTATATCATTATATTTCAACATTACGCTATCTTCTACTTGATAACTAAATGGTTTTGATTTCATGTCATATCTATTTTTTCTTTTAGCCTTTGATTCCACTAGATTGCACTTTGCATCATTACATGCTGTTTGTAATCTATATTTCAACTCCAGTGGATAGTTTTCGAAATTGTATAGAGGATCGATTGTATCGGTTATGTTTGATGGTAATCGTACAGGTTTTCCAAAAATAACATCATATGGTGTATATTTAGTTTCAGTGTGTACTGTAGTGTTGTATGCAAAACACCAATACTGAACCCATGAACTCCATAAATTTGGATGGTTGTAACCTGAATTCTCAAATAATTTCCCAAACTCTATAGTTTCATGATGGTACGCAGTTGAATTCAATTTTTTGACATTCAAGAGTTTACAAATCTCAGATATAGTAGAATTCAAAAACTCTGTTCCTTTATCAGTGACGAATTCTTTTGGAATACCATAGATTATAGATTATATATTAGGGACTTTCGTGCTACAAGCCTCTACACCGCGACCTTTTCAGATTGTCCTCGAGATCATTTAGAGTTCTTTGTCTAGCCCTGTCTTCTTTACGAGACTCCACAGGCTAGTTTTTAGAACTCCCATGAATCTGGGAGCTCTTGGTTTTTCTTCTACCAGCGTTAGAAACCTTTGCCTTGACAAGCCCTCGCAGTGGCATAGTATGTGTTCTGATATTTCCTCTTCTTCCTGACAGAACCTGCATAGCATTTCTTCTGCCAGGCCTATTGTACTTATATGTTTGTTGAGCCTACAGTGCCCTGTGAGAAGTCCTAGTACTATTCTAGGAATACCATATCTCAATATGAAATTATCAACAAAACATTTCGCGACAGTTACTGCCTATTTATTAGGAATTAGGTAAGCTTCGACAAATTTTGTCAGTTCACACTGTAAAGTAAGGATATAGCGGTTATTGTCAGAATCTTCTGGTAATGGACCAACAATATTTTTTGGAACCCGGAAGAAACTGTTGTTGTTATTGTCATTGGTTCTATGTTAGGTTTGGAGTGTTTGTAACGTTGGCAATCGTCACACCTTTTAACAAAGTCTTCTACATTTTTTCGTAACCCTGACCAGCAGTAGTTTTTCTTTATGTTATTATACATTCGGTTTATTCCTGCATGTCCTCCAGTCGGTAGTATATGATAGTCATTAAGAATAAGTTGTCTCGTCTCAAGATTAGTGATATGATTTACGTCCTTTACTATCGATATTTTGACTCCTGAATTTTCTACTTTTTTGTGGTATTTCAATACTTCATTTAAAAGTTGTGCGCATTTTTCATTTTTCAAAATTATAATTTCCGGAATATCATATTGTTTACAAATAATGTTAAGATCTCTCAACGTTGTACCTAAGTCGATCGTCGATCGAGTATCCTGACACAAGTAAATGATCGCGAATCGAAATTACATATCAATTTTCCAACAACGAAGTACTTTTCAGTGATAGCAATTTTATTGAAATCAGTAGTTGAAACAGGACATAGCGGATACGAGTCTCTGGGACGTTTTAGTCATTCTATAACTCCAGGGTGATCAATCCTTTCGTCAGAATCAATAATACTACTCGAGAGACTATTCGTATGAGCTGTGTTCTTTGTTTGAGCTCTCGTCATGACGTACATTGTATTTACTACATTATTTTGCATATTTTTTAATTCATCAGAAGAGATTTCAACTCTAGATAACGCGTCCGCTACTACGTTGTCTCTCCCTCTGATGTATTTTATTTCAAAATCATATTCTTCGAGAACGAGTCTGAATTTTGTGAGTCTACTAGATGGGTCCATCATACCGAATAGATATATTAAAGGCTTGCAGTCCGTGAAAATGACAAATTTTCTTGAAAACAGATAAGGTCTGAAATACTTCACAGCCCAAACTACAGATAAAATTTCTCGATGTATGGAAGGATAATTTCTTTCTGCCTTATTGAGAGATCTGCTAGCATATGCAATGGGTTTGCCATCCCATTTGACAGAACAGCTCCTATTGCATATACTGAACCGTCACAGCAAAGGGTGAAAATATTATTAGGCGAAAAATCTGGATATTGTAATATAGGAGGGCTTTTCAGTGATGATTTCAATGTTTCATAAGCTTTTTGGCACTCGTCCGTCCAATTAAATGTTACACCTTTTCTTGTTAAATAATTCAAAGGAGCCGCAATATCTGCAAAATTTTTACTAAATCTCCTGTAATAATTTGCGAAAGCTACGAATCTTTTTGTATCGCTACAATCTTTTGGAACAGGATAATTTTCGATAGCTTCAATTTTAGATGGATCCGGAGAGACTTCTTCATGAGAAATATTATGTCCAAGGTAGAGAATTTGTTTTTTCAAAAACTGACATTTTTTCGGATTTAATTTGAGGTTCACTTTCCGTAATCTATGAAATATTTTCGATAGATTTTTGTTATGGTTCCATACATTATTTCTAAAAACAATTAAGTCGTCCAAATAAATAAAACAACTTTCGTAATTTAAACCTGCCATAGCGACTGTCATGGCATGAGAAAAAGAATTAGGTGAAACCTTCATCCCTTGGGGTAATCTCGTCATTTGATATTGTCCTCGGTCAGTAGTGAAAGTTGTGCAAGGCCTACAAGATGGTTCTAATTCGATTTGATAATACCCTTGAGATAAATCAAGATGAGAAAAGTACATTGCGCCAGAGAGTGAATCTAAAATTTCAGTTATATTCGGTAAGGGAAATCTATAATTCTCAAGTTGTTTATTCAAAAGTCTATAATCTATCACAACTCGCCATTTTTTATTTCCGTTTTCATCGGGTTTTTTGGGGACAATTAGTAGTGGTGCTGACCACTGTGATTTAGTCTCTTCTATTATACCATCCGATAACATTTTATTAATTTGTCTATGAATTTCCTCCTTTTGAGAATGCGGTAAGCGATAAGGTTTGACATACGCAGGTTTTGCAGAATTTTTCAAATGTATTTTTTGTTTATAAATATTAGTGACCGTTAAACGATCATTTTCTAAGTGAAATATGTCAGAGTATTTCGAACAAATTTTTTCGATCGACTGTTTTTCCTCGCTATTTAAATGATTAGTATTGATCAATTTCAATAGCTCATCAACTCGATTCACCGAATTGCTTTTATTATCATTGAATTGACAAAGTTCATAGTCATCGATTTTTTCAATTTTGGGAATGAAATTCTTAAGTAGAACTTCTTCATCCCGAACATTGAGAATTTTTATAGGTATCATATTATTTTCATCTGGCCTAGCTAGACATCCAGCTATAAAAACACCTTCGCACAATTCACTAGGCAAAACTACACAATCATCAGATGTTTCAACTTGAACAAATTACAAATTTAATTGTTTCGCATCGTGGTGACATCGTAGTATATAACAAATGCTTAGAATGCATTGCTAGTGAGATTTTATTATTGTTTTTCCAGAACGAAAACAAAAATTTCTCGTAGTCAATTACCGCGCTGTGTTTACCAAAGAAATCAGAACCCAGTACACCATGCATATCATTATCAAAAGCTTGCATCAGCAGAAATGGATGACACAGTTCCGTATCATTTGCTCGTAATATAATATGAGCTTTACCTTCCGAAGTTGTTGACCCAGATATGCCAGTTATCCGGTCTTTTTTCGAACGGTCAATCACTTCGTCGTTGTTTACATATTGTTTAAAAATTATGCTGACAGATGCTCCAGTATCAATTAGAAAAGTTAAAAATGATTGCCTATAAGCTAGTTTTACAAAATTCAGACCATTTGCATTAAAACTAAGATAATTTTCGAAATTTAATTTAGACACGAAAAAACGGTTCAGATGATGTAGATGGGAGTGGAGGATTATGAGAAACAGTTTCAGGGTTGTTAATAGGGACATTTTCATTAGAATTTCTTAAATAATATGCTCTTTGTGGATTGTTTCTCACTGTATTATTATGATAACTCCTGTAATTGTAACCTCTACGTCAATGTCGTGAAGAAGCTTGACCTCTATTGCCTGAAAAATTACCTCTGTTTTGTTGAGAAACATGTGAATTTCTGAAAAATCTCGTAATTCTGAATTTTGTAAACCATTGGCGAATGCATTGATTGCTATTTTTTCATTCACACCCCTTAAAACCTGAATGGCATTTTGATTACCTTCAGCTTGTGTGATTGTAAGATCAACTAAAAGTTCTTCTATTGATTTGCCGAAATCATCAATTGAAGAGTTTCTTTGTTTTGCATTGTGCATTTGAAATGATAGAGCTGAAATAGATTTTTTAGTGATAAAATGAGTTTTTAATTCCAAAATTAACTCTGCATTACCAACATACGTACTATTCATTCTAATTTTTGCACTTTGAGACAATCGCGTTTTCAAAATATAGTTAGTTAGTAATTTTTTGCCTGCATCATCTAATAATGCATCGTACAATTCAATGGAATCAATGAGCTGTTTCGTTACGTTCTCTGTACCGTGAGTGGTGACTGACCTAACTTCATTCCTAAATTTATCATCTACCTTAGATTTATTAAATGTATCTACTAAACAACAATATATATTCCTGAACTCTTCTAACTTTTTAAACTTACGACGTGTTACTTCTTCGTCTCTTCGTCTTTCAGTACTGTCCTTCTGTAAATTCCTATAAAATACTCTTACTTCTTCAACAAGATTTTCGAACTCATTTTTGTTAGACATAACTTCCTACAGTAAGTGAATTCCATTAATTGATAGGCTCTCATCGGGGTATAAGCTATATTGTAGGCTATTTCTCAACTAATTGCTTCCAATTCGCATCTTCTTTTCCAATATCCAATGGCCAACGTTTTCAATATTAGGTACTTTGTTTCTGCATTCGTTTTTCCATAACCATTACCAGCATTACTTTATTTCTGCATTCGTTTTTTCCATCACCATTTCCAGCTTCATTGATAATTATTCGACTTTTGGTTTCGTAAATCCCATTTTTGTTTGAAAAACCAATTCAATTCGATGAAAGTTCCATTGGCATTTGGTTCTAAGGCAGGATCGCCATATAATAAATTTGGTATTATTTGAATAAGTTTATCTGAATAAAACACATGCGTTCGCTTTTGATGTATAATAAGGAATGAATCGATATTGATTACAGATTACAATTAATAAATAATCAGGTCAATTTTTAGGTTATTCAACTTGATAATAATTTCTAGCTGTATTAAAAATGCTTATTCTACAACAATATATACCATCACAGTACTTTTCGATTCTTTTTCTGAGTCATATTCCGATTTCGGGGTGGCCGCCTGAGCACCATATTGTGCATTCCAAGAATGCTTCATTTTATACACCTTCGATTTTCATGTTAATAAGTCAATTAAACTGATGAGAGTGCTGATAGAAAAACATGTTTAATCAACACATTCATTTCTGACAGAAGCAAAGACAGGATAGGTCACTGATGAGTGAAGACGGCTTTGATGCCATTTATTTCTAGTCCGAATCGTTACAATTCACATAATCAAAACGGAGCTTTAACAGCGAATAAATTTGACAGATGAGGGGAATAATAATTACATGAATTAATTTATCATGACGATAAAAAATGTTTTAATCTTTCGCAATCGAAGTCGTTTCGAAATCTATCAATTACAAATAATTGTTACTGAATGAAATATTGAATATATCAATAACTGATATGATAAAATGGAATGTGAAAATTATATACTTAGCAATTAAATATAGGTGTCGATTTTTGTGCGTACCTACATTAATACTTGGAATAAAAACAGAATTATTTTAAATTGTTTCAGTTTGTCATAGATTTTGCTGTTTTGAAATATTTCGTTTATTAGGTATTAATTGATAAGATTTAGGTATATATTTTTTGATTTTGGTATGTATTATAATTTCATATAGGTATATCAAGCTAAAGGTACTCCTCCTGAATTTGGATAGTGATCTGCAGGAAAGACTGGCCTTGTATCTAGGAGAACAGGATTCATGGGTGAGTTTAAAAGCTTTAAATTTATATTTTTATTGAATCTGTGGAAGCTAAACTCGCTCATGATTCTTTGAACTCTTGGCTCGATCTCTTCCACATCACTGCCCAGGTTTGGATGGAGGGACCTGGCCAATAGTCGAAAGAAACCCTATATGTTTTGAAACCTCTCTACATGACAACCTTTCACTTCCAGTCGTTGTTACACAATCAAGTTACTTCGTGATACTGCATCACATCAAGGATTATTTCAATACTCTCTCTCTATCTGTATCTCTGTATCTACTTTTTCTTAAGAGGGAGATGAATATTTTCTTATGATTTTTCTTACGATTTTTCTTACATGTCAGTTGAACATTAGTAAGTGATTATTAAATTTAAAAAAAAAATTTTGAGAAAGCAATAATTTCATAAATTTATTTTTCTTGTGCTCGTTTGAGACTGGACTCCTCTCTACCATTGCTTGAGAAGATTCTAAATTTAAGCTTCATTATATTCTTTATTTAAATTGCTTCTTAGAAACATTGTTCAAATCAGCAAACCTCAATATTTCCTTTCTAATACCAATATGTATAAATTGTAAATTTAAATTCTTTCTTTAAATTGTATCCTTGAAATATTTAATTGAGAAAATTTCAAATAATTTTTTTTATGCCTAAGAAAATCTGAGACTAGACTTGTTCTCGATTTCGCCCATATCACGAGTCATGTGACTCAAATCTGTCACAAGGTACTGGTTTTGTTTACTTTTTCACAGCGTATACCTCAGCGTCCAAGTATCTGAGCTACAGGAAAGATCCCAGACCGACTACATATCCTATCCAGCTAGTAGAGTAGCCATTGTCTTGAGACACCCCTAAAGGCACCTACGTCCAACGTTGAAGTAGCGCTCTGGAGTAAGTCTTTCCACTCATCGCAACGACTGATCATAAAATGTAAACGAACGACAAACCACCTAAAGGCACCTACGTCCAACGTTGAAGTAGCGCTCTGGAGTAAGTCTTTCCACTCATCGCAACGACTGATCATAAAATGTAAACTAACCACAAACCACCTAATCTTTGTAAGGCGAATCGACTCTAGTAAAACTAGCTTGTATTTTTTTTCCTCTTTCTTAAAATTGTATTTTGTATATGCATACATGTTTCTCCAATCATAAGAGAAAGACGATAAGTTTATGTAATTTTGTGAATATAGTGTTTTCTGAAATTCTGGCTTTTTACTGTTGAGAAGCACAAAGATTATCTTTTGACAAATCCGTGTTTTTGGTATTTTCATTTAATAAAAAAAAAAGAACCTGGTGCCCATGCTTACCTAGTATCTTTTATCTCTTTCTCTGTAAATATTTGTCAAAGGATCTATCTTTTATACTGCAGATAACGATACCCACGACCTTCCGTACCAATCTGAGCAGCTCACAGGCATTGCTGTATTAAATGAGCAAGTAAATAAAAATAAAGTACTAATTTTAGTTACACAAATTTGGCGCCTCAACTCTTTATCTGCTTAGTATTTTCTTTGTGCATTCTCAGTCAGTAACATTTTATGATCAAGGTTTGCTGACTTGAATAGTCTCTTTTATTATTTTCAATGAATGTGTATTGATCAAATCAAAACACACTCATTTATTGATTTTTTTTTTACTCTTGATATTTTACTGAATTTTTGAAAATGTCCTTGTCAAAAATTGACCCCAAACACTTGAAGGTGAATGAACTTGATTATGAGATTGCTATCAGAAATATAAAACCTACTGGAGATGTAGACTCCAAACGTAAAGTTCTGAGAGGTCTTCTCAGTCAAGAATGTGCCAACCGCAGTTTTGCTGAAATTATTGATCCTTTCTCATTTTTAGAAGATGAGAAAAACATCTTAGATTCACTTAATGATATAAAGAAAAAAATTTCAGATTTTGTTGGAACCTCCTCTGATTCTGCATATAAGAGATTAGTTTCTCGTCTCATTCATTTATCAGGCCGCATTCATAGGGCTCAAACTAGTGACGAATCAGAGGAATCCAAAAAGGAAAAATGGCAATTGGAACTTCTCACTATAGAGGGTGATCTCGATGAGAAAATTTCCCATGCAACTTCAACCCCTATACCTTCCACTTCAAATGTGACACAATTTCCATTTACTAAACCAGTCCCTGCCTATAAATGGAACATTTATTTTACTGGAACAGCTCATAAAGAGTCTGTCATTTCTTTTCTTGAAAAAGTTGAATCTTTGAGAATTGCAAGGGGGGTTTCTAAAGATGATTTATTCATTTCTGCAGGTGATCTTTTCAAATCGCAGGCCTGGACCTGGTACAATAATAATCGTTCAACTTTCAAGACATGGGACGAACTAGTTACAAAATTAAAAGATGACTTCCTACCCTATCACTACAATGATGATTTGTTAGATGAAATTCGAAATAGAACACAAGGTTCTAATGAAAGAGTAACTATGTATATTTCTGCAATGGAAGGCTTATATAATAGGTTAACATCAAAACCAGATGAAAAGACTATTGTTAATCAAATTCGCAGAAATTTGCTGCCTAAATTTGTTTCTCAACTGGCTCTATCTGATATTGATTCCTTGACTGAACTATCTAAGCTATGTAAACGGATAGAAGAATCCAGTGTATGGTCTAGTCGGTACAAGCCTCCATCCTCTCGTAAAGCTTCTTTGCTTGAGCCTGACCTGAGTTGTCCAGATTTTTTTGAAGCAGGTCCTTCCTTTAGCTCAACTAGGAACTCCACACACCTTTCTAAGGAAATTTGTGCTTCTTCCACAAGTCCACTTCCAACATGCTGGAACTGTGATTTGGTTGGCCACACATATGGTGATTGTAAAAATCCCAAGTCTATCTTCTGTTTTGGCTGTGGTTCCAAGGGTGTTGTCAAGACTAGGTGTAAGCGTTGTTCAAAAAAACTTGCCGAAGGGTGTCATGAAACTGGACACAGTCACCAGTCATTCGGAAGGTCCAGACCAAACTACACAATCCACCAAGAAGAAAAAGGGAAAATCTCTTCCCCTAAACAACACAGAGAAGTAAAACTTCTTTTCCGAGAGTGGGATGAGTGGTTGTGTGTTGTCAAAAATTTTTGTTCTAGGAACAATAAACAAGTCTGTGCTACCACCACTTCTGAATGGAACTCCTGGTTATCTGTAGTAAAAAACTTCTGCACTAAAGTTACAGTTTCTCCTTTATTTTTAAAAAAAGGTAATGACAATCGACCTTATGTTAGTGTCAACATTTTTGGTGAATCTGTAGTTTCTCTTGTTGATACTGGATCGAATGCTTCAATTCTTGGATCATCTGGATTCTCTCTTTTGAAACGTCACAAAGTTCCCATTCTCTATGATGAATTTCTTCAAGTATCGACAGCTGATGGAAAACCTCAGGAATTCCTGGGTTATGTCAATATTCCTATCTTTTTAAATGGTGTTAGTAAGGAACTTAAGTTGCTGGTTATTCCTTCTATCACACAAACCTTAATATTGGGAGTAGATTTTTTAAAATTATTCCATATTGAGGCCATGAATTTAAAAAACTTTTCTTATGAAGTCAGAGGTTCTTCAGTTTGTGCTGTAAATACTATACAGAGTGTTTCCAACTTAAGTGACCGGGAAAAGGGTGAACTTGAGAAGGTTGTTGAACTTTTTAAACAAATAGGACCAGCTGATAGGATTGGCAGGACCCATTTGATGTCACATTCCATAGACACAGGAAATGCAAGGCCATTTAAACAAAGACAATATCCTTTGTCTCAGGTAATGCAATCTCACCTGGAAAAGGAAGTAGATGAAATGCTCAAACTTGGCATTATTCAACCTTCCAAATCGCCTTGGTGTAGTCCTCTGTGGTTGGTAAAAAAGTCGAATGGCACGTTTCGAGTTTGCTTCGATGGAAGGAAACTTAACGATGTGACAGTTAATAAGGATGCTTATCCCCTACCTTTGATTGACTGTATCATCACCAAGCTCCGTGATGCTCGTTTCATTAGTTCAATCGACCTGAAACAAGCATTTTTCCAAATTCCATTGGAAGAATCATCCCGTGCAAAGACTGCTTTTGCTGTACATGGCAAAGGTCTCTACGAATTTGTCGTTATGCCTTTTGGATTAGTATCAGCAAGTCAGAGTATGTGTCGTCTTATGGATCTGGTTATTGGACCTGCCTTAGAACCATATTGTTTTTACTATCTGGATGATATCATTATCGTCACTCCAGATTTTGAAAAGCATTTGGAAATTTTGAGAAAAGTATTCAATAGGCTTAAGGAAGCCAATTTAACTATTAACTTTGAGAAATGTCATTTCTGCCGTCCCTCTCTTAAATTCTTAGGTTTTTTGGTTGATGAACATGGCCTAAGAACGGACCCAGAAAAGGTGTCTGCTGTAGTGAATTATCCTGTACCTAAAAATACTACACAGATCAGACGTCTCATTGGCCTCGTCAGTTATTATCGTAGGTTCGTCAAGAATTTCTCTAGTTTATGTAGTCCAATAACGGATTTACTCCATGGTAGAAAAAAAGGTCAACAAATTGTATGGACTCCTGAAGCTGACAAAGCATTCCAGGAAATGAAAGACTCTCTTACTAGTGCTCCTGTATTGGCAAGCCCTGATTTTTCAAAGCCATTTACCTTGATGTGTGATGCCTCGGACACAGGTATTGGTTCGGTGTTGTTTCAGGAAGAGGATGGAATGGAACATCCAATTGCTTATGCTAGCAAAACTTTGAACTCATGCCAAAGAAAGTATACCACTACTGAAAAAGAATTGCTTGCAATTATATTTGGTATTGACAAGTTCAAATATTATCTGGATGGTCGTCCCTTCGTTGTCATCTCAGATCACAGTTCACTTCAATGGCTTCGAAACATGAAGGATCCTTCACCAAGATTAGCACGTTGGTTAGTAAAATTAGCTCAGTATGATTTTACTATAGTTCATAGAAAAGGTTCTCTCAATGTTGTTGCAGATGCCTTATCACGTTCGTTTGAAATTGCCTTGCTAGATCTATCTACCTTGAAACGTGATAACTGGTATCTTGAAATGATTAAGAAGGTTCAGGAACACCCTGTGTCTTATCCGTCTTTCAAGGTGGAAAATAATATCTTGTATAAACACATTTTTTGTAAGTACAACATTGAAAGTAATCTAACCAATTGGAAAATTGTTGTTCCAACTGGAAATAGACAGGAAATTTTGGAAACCTTTCATGATCACGAGACTTCCTCTCATTTTGGTCTTTCTAAAACTTTAAGTCGCATCTCTGAATTGTACTATTGGCCAAATCTTAGAAATACAGTTTATCGTTATATCAGAAAGTGTAAAGTTTGTGCAGCCAGCAAATCTTCTAACCTACCTCAAGCAGGCTTGATGGGGTCCTATCGAAATATTAATCATCCATTTCAACTCATTTCTGCGGATCTTCTCGGTCCCTACCCAAGATCAAAGATGGGAAATCAATATCTTCTGGTTGTGGTAGATTGGTTCACAAAATTTGTTTTGGTGCATCCAATGGCTAAGGCTACTTCGAAAGCAATAGTGAAATTCATAGAAAATCAGGTCTTTCTTATTTTTGGAATTCCACAAATTTTTGCCTGCGACAATGGTCCACAATTCACCAGCAAAGAATTCAAAAATCTCATGAAAGAATATTCTGTCCAAAAGATTTGGTATAACGCAAGATATCATGCCCAAATAAATCATACTGAGAGAGTTAATAAAACTATCACAACTGCTATTCGATGTTATGTTCATGAGAATCACAAAACCTGGGATCAGTCTATCTTCAAGGTGGCACAAGCTATTCGTCTTGCAAGACATGATGTCACCACTTACTCTCCCGCTTTTCTAGTTTTTGCCAGGAACGTTCCAGTATCAGGAGACTTCTATGGGAAGATTGCAGAGAATGCAAATAATGTTGTATCTATTGGTGACAAAATCCATAGAATTCAGGATTCCCAAGCTTTGCCTCCTTTGTACGAAGATGTTCGAAAGAAGCTATACAGGTCTTATGTTCAAAATTCTAAAAGGTATAATCTGAGGAAACGTTCTTTAAAGTTTCACGTTGGTGACTATGTTTGGAAAAAGAACTATGTTCTTTCTAAGGCCTGTGATAACTTTTCAGCCAAGCTTGCTCCCAAGTTCATACCATGTATTGTTAATAAGGTGATCTCTCCTTTGGTTTATAATTTGAGGGATAGAGATGGGAAAGACTTGGGTGATTGGCATATTAAGGACATAAAACCTGATATAACTGACGATTATCGTAGTAATAGTGGTAGTGATTCAAAGTCAAATTCAGATCAGAGTAGCGAAGATGAATATTTTTCAACATAGTATCTTTTTATTAGGGCATATGTGTTGGATGTCCTTGGGTTTCCCTAAAGCTCTAGTAGAAGTATCCTACCCAACCAGTAGGGGAAAATTTTGATAATTTTGGAGTAAGGAGTTGATTTTCTTGTTGAATTTCAAGAGATCCTTCATACTGGAAACTTGTCTTGATTTCTCCCTACGACAGTAACTATCTGCTGTTTATTATTCACAGTGGCTAGTTTTAACTACGCCACTCTAGATACTACCATGTATGTTCTTTGGCACACTACTGAGTACCCCTGTATAAATTTCATAGCTTATAACTGTAATTATAATTTTTCTATATTTTCATTGCTTGCAATCCATTTAAATCTTGTAAATATTGCCTTGTGGTGATTGATATTGAGAGTGAGTACATTTCATTATCTTACCCTGTTGTTAGAAATTTAACGAGATTTTGTAGTGAAGGAAAATTCCTCTGTGAGTACCTTCTGATTATTTTCTGAATGCTATGTGCTATTGGAATTAAAGTGTTCAGAATCTGATTGGTTCTCAATAGTATAATCAGATAACCTTGATTGCTAATCTCTACCCCTATTCTTACCCTGGATTTGGAAAATTTCTGACATATAGATTTTGTAATAGAGGAAATTTTTTCTGTGGGTACCCTCTGATTATTTTCTAAATGCTAAGTGCTATTGGAATTAAAGTGTTTGGAACCTGATTGGTTCTCAACAGCATAATCAGATACTCTTAGTAGTTTAATAAGATGTCCCAAATTACTGACCTTTATCCCTATCTTTTTCTTGCAGAGTGTTCACCTCTGTGAGGAGTATCTTCAGTGCTACAGGTCCGCTGACCTTTAGTTTGGTTTCTTTAACAAGGAAATCATTATTATGATGATGCATCAGCATTTACCCTGTAGTGCCTTTTGCAGGGCATTATCATCATATCGACACACAATTGTAATCCTTAGGTTTGCATTTCGTAGTGTACTTTCAGTAATGTACTCACAATCTTCCTTTTTTCAATCATAGATTCTTGACTCAGTATTGTTGCCAAATTACATAAATTTTTCTTGAATATTTTTCTCTATATGATCAGATTCATGCTTGGAGTATTGCCTAGGAACTCAGAAAGTTCACAATTCTCTGTAAATTGAAAACTCAATACAGACATTAACTTCTTACGTTCTTAAGAGTGTTGTGGCTTATGTGAAGCTGGTTGCCTACTTATTTTAATGTCTCCGTTTAACATCTCAATCAACAATTGTCTAGCTTATCACTCTTGTTATGTGTTGCAGGATTACTCACTTTCTGATAGTTTCTCAGTTTTGCAGTACTTTGGCTGAATTTTTGTAATTAAATCCCTTATCCTAAATTTTACTTCATATCCCGCAATAGACACTCCAATGAAGGAGTTATTCTGGAAGTTTTTTACCCTTTTCTTGTTCTAAAAAAAAGGATGGTTAACTTTAAACTTTTTTTGTTTTAGGGACTCACTTTGGTGGGGTGTGAGCTCAGCTCAGATGCGACAGCTGGTTTACTAGCGGGATCTTTGGAAGGGAGAGCATTGGGGGGTCTTACTTGGGCTAGCGGTGCGCCTACGGGTGAGCATAGCAAGGCCTTAAATGGCGGCTGGGTACGGCTACTGTGTTTCTCCTGAGCTCCACTGATCTGTTGCATCTGAGGACTTGTTCACAGTGCCAGGGATGGGAGTATCCCGAACTTTTGCATTGTTGTTATTAGTGAAGCGTTTTCACTATTTCAGTTGGTGGCGCTATAGTTCACCCCAGTTGAGGTGACAACTGGACTTATTTTTTTTGTTGTTTTCATAATTCATTTTTTTTTTTTGTTTCACCAAGGGTATAGTTGGTGATGGTTCCTTGTGGTTGAATTCTGGTTGGTGGTGGTTGTCTCGGGTAATCTGGAGGCGAGTGGTTGAAGATGTTCACTCACCGGCGCCGCAATCAACATCCTGCAGCGATGAGGGCATCTTTGCCAGATTGTCTGGGAGGGCTTCGGCTGCGCCGGATTTTGCCTTGGGGAATAGTCAGTAGCTGGACCCTTTTTGTATCTTCACTCCAGAACTGTGAAATACAGGGAGTTGGAAGCTTCAGCTCTGTAAGTGCTATAACTTACAAGTTTTAGTTCCAGGATATTGGTAATTAGCAATATACCTGTCTTATTATAGAAAATTTCAGCTATGTAAATGCTACAATTTACAGATTTGATTTTTGATATCTTTCTCTTTGTAATTAAAAAAAAAAGAAAAAAAAAAAAAAAAAATTTTTTAATAAACTTTTTTTTTTTACCGGAGTTAAAGGAGGGTGTAACGAAATGTAAAACATTTTGTTACTTTTCATTTTTTTATTTCATGTTGGTATCACATGTTATTGAGATGTTCCAATTTATTTAATTGTTTAGTGATTGGTAACACTGAACATAGACAGAGTGAGAGAGAGAGCGACTTCCTTCTTTGAAAAGACTTCTTCCTTCTTCGCCCTTTTCTGAATTGAGCACTCGAAGAGTCAGTTGCTTTTTGATTTTCCCTTCCGGAAAGATAAATTTTCCACAACGAGGAAATGAAAGGTCGTATACATATTTAAATGATTAATATAATCAATTTCTGATTGATTCAATAATCGAATCGATATACATATCGGCATTCTTTTGGCATATTTTTCTAAATTTCCAAAATGTATTTTTGATCTTCTCGCTTCACGAAAACAAGATGGCCTCATGTGCGTCACCATTAATTATCTGTACTAACATCTTCAAATTTTGAAAATAAATATTACAATTCAATCTTATTCGAATAACATTTCGTACCCTCTTTCGACGAGTCGGTCCTGAAATGTCATAAATGAATTCTTTCTAACCTCAAAAATTGATGACTCACATGTGGCAATAATTTCTGTAAATTCTATCTCTAAAACGTTGAAATATCAAATCAGACCTGTTTCTGTTCGTGCTGAATGGTTTTCAGTGATACCAAGTTTTTTTGGAGTGCCAGAAAATATCAATCTGCTTAGAAGGCAAGCCTAGGTGCGAGCAGCAAACGAGAAGCTAAAGGTACTCCTCCTGAATTTGGATAGTGATCTGCAGGAAAGACTGGCCTTGTATCTAGGAGAACAGGATTCATGGGTGAGTTTAAAAGCTTTAAATTTATATTTTTATTGAATCTGTGGAAGCTAAACTCGCTCATGATTCTTTGAACTCTTGGCTCGATCTCTTCCACATCACTGCCCAGGTTTGGATGGAGGGACCTGGCCAATAGTCGAAAGAGGGTACGAAATGTTATTCGAATAAGATTGAATTGTAATATTTATTTTCAAAATTTGAAGATGTTAGTACAGATAATTAATGGTGACGCACATGAGGCCATCTTGTTTTCGTGAAGCGAGAAGATCAAAAATACATTTTGGAAATTTAGAAAAATATGCCAAAAGAATGCCGATATGTATATCGATTCGATTATTGAATCAATCAGAAATTGATTATATTAATCATTTAAATATGTATACGACCTTTCATTTCCTCGTTGTGGAAAATTTATCTTTCCGGAAGGGAAAATCAAAAAGCAACTGACTCTTCGAGTGCTCAATTCAGAAAAGGGCGAAGAAGGAAGAAGTCTTTTCAAAGAAGGAAGTCGCTCTCTCTCTCACTCTGTCTATGTTCAGTGTTACCAATCACTAAACAATTAAATAAATTGGAACATCTCAATAACATGTGATACCAACATGAAATAAAAAAATGAAAAGTAACAAAATGTTTTACATTTCGTTACAAATTCTTCTAACCATTTCTGAGAAGTTGAACTTTTCGATTATTCATACCCAGAGTTATTTTGAAATGTTTTAAATATCCACCGTTCATTGTTCTTTGGGAATAATTCTTACTGAATATTAATAATTCGAGTTATTTTGCATTGTTTCAATCAGTTGAAGTTAAGGTGAGATATAAAATGTTTATGAATATATCAAACTGAAGTTGTTTTGTGATGTTTCATTTATTGACAATTGAGATTTTGTGTGGAAGGTTTAAAAAACAGCTTGATACGTTTTGATCGCTTTGAGTCATTCTGAGACATTTAAGAAATCTTATGCTACCTGAACATTTTGATTATTCTCAGTTGGAGGTATTTTAAATTTCGATTTTCAATCATTCAATCATTCAATCTACAGAAATTTTTGATTCTGTTATGAATGTGCTCGATAAGTCAGAGAGATTCACAGATTGTCATGCACATTAGACTCAAATTAACCGAAATGAGAAGCGCATTGTGAACATTCATCCCATTTGGTATACTTTGACGGTAACAGCGACGTAATATTATGTATCGCTTTAGTGATATGAATGCGACATCTCAAGGATGATAACTGTTTTAGGGACCTACTTCTTCGTTCTACTTCTTTGTTATACTTCTCCGTTTCAGCTTAGTTGTCTATTCTTCGTTCTTCACCATTTGTCAATTGTTACGTTCGTCTAGCTGTTAGTCGTGACATTTGTGTTGTCCCCTCAGATCACACATAACTACCAAGGCTGGATTCATTTATTTAACTATATTGAGACGCTGGAAAACCGCTGCGACTTATCCACCGTACTGGCACGGTTGGTTCATTGAGAGAGTTGCTCTGACAATCATTGGCTACATAAAGTGCTGTCAAATGAGTTTAGATTATGAGCCAGTGATTGCCCATAAGGCTTCCTTTCATTTGCTAAGCCATTATAAACTATCTAGGTGACGTCACATGAATAGTCTTTGGTAATTTATTTCAATAATATCCTTATTATAATCCCATCTACAGTGACATTTGGCCCATGAATATAATTGTTTGGTGATGTGACATATTTCTACTGTGAATACTGAACATTCTGTCTTGACACTTTGCCTAACATATTTCTCAATATATACCCAACAGTGGAACGCAAGATCACACAACTTAACACTTCGCTATACCGTACTGAAGAGGTCTAATGAGCCCGAAACGGACCCGTCTACGGTTGCATTATGTGGGTTTACCCACTAATTTTCTCCTTTGTATTTAGTTATTCCCCTCACGAAGCCATTCTATGGTTTTCTGCTTCATTTATATATTCCTGGGTTAGGATGTTACGCAGGTAGCTATAGTTGCCTCCGTGGTAATGTTAGTTCAAGTCTTGTAAACACGAGGTGTTCTGACTTTAACCACAAATGTGTTGCTGGCTCCTGTGGTTGGCTCCTTTATTTGTGTGATCTTGCGTTCAAGTATTGCACAACTTAACACTTGGCTATACCGTACTGAAGAGGTCTAATGAGTCCGAAACGAATCCGTCTACGGTTGCATTCTGAGGGTTTACCCACTAATTTTCTCCTTTGTATTTAATTATTCCCCTCACGAAGCCATTCTATGGTTTTCTGCTTTATATATATATATATATATATATATATATATATATATATATATATAGAGGAAGGGTAGTCGTTGCTGACTAGTTAGGTATGGAACTAGTAAACAGTGGGGCTTTGCAGCAAAATCAAAGAGTACTACTTTAAAGTTTGTCCAAGCTTTCGGAAATTTAATAAATCATTTCCATCATCAGGGATAATCTTTGTTGAGATTGTGAGACGCGATGTTATTCAACAATAAGTGACATATTGTGCAAGATGAAAGTTGATATAAACATGTAAAATTGGTAGGATGTCTTAAAATTTTTACATTTAAAATGTAACGTATTTTATAAGATAAGTCCTATACTTGCAATGTATGTCATGGATGACATACTAGACATGGTCTTACAGGTATTACCTTTCAATTTAGTCTTTATCAAAAAATATGTGGACGACTTAATTATAGCGTTACCACTTGAAGGAACTACAGAAGTAGTTGATGTATTCAATAGTTATGATCCGTTCATACAATTTACCATAGAACGTGAGGATGAGGAACGTAGTGTTCCCTTCTTGGACACAAAATTTCGACGCACAAGGGAAAATACCATTCTCATTGATTGGTATAGAAAACCGATAAGTAGTGGAAGATATATGAATTACCATTCATACCACAAGCAGTCCATGAAAGTTAATTTGGTAAAACAAATGAAACATCGAATACTCTGTATTTCTGATTCTTCGTTTCATCAAAAAAATCTTAAAATTATATATAATTTATTCATTGATAATTCTTACCCTTCTACATTATTAAAAAAGATCCTGTTTAGTACTTCAACCATAGATATACCCAATACAATAAATAATACTAATATTTCTCAAAATGTCACTGCTATTAATGATGTAGTTGACAGGAATCCAATTCAACAATTTTTCTTTACCTCACTTCCTTATATAACAGACGTCTCATCTAAGCTTGCTCGAATCCTCAGGGATTTTGATCATATTAAAATCGCTAATAAAACAGTTTTAACAATTAATTCCATTTTTACCAAGGTGAAGGATAAAACTCCTATAACCTCTCAATCTCAATTAGTATACTGTATTCCCTGTTCAAATTGTGATAAGACATATATAGGACAAACTTCAAGAACTCTTAAATGTAGAATTACATCACACAAAAGTGATTGCAGATGTCATCCTGAAAGATGTGCATTAAGTGAACATGTAAATAATACAGGACACATTATGAATTACAGTAACACTAAAATTTTAACCAAGGAAGTTAACTCTACTAAAAGACTTTTCATGGAAATGGCTTTCATCTCTCAATCAGATAACTGCTTAAATAAAAAAACAGATCTCAATCATTTAAGTGAAATTTATTCATATTTATTACTCATTGATAAAAAACCGACAGAACAACTGTCAAATAATGTTTCAAATTAATCTTTAAATAATTCTTTTAACAATTCAATAAGAAATATGCTCGCCCTTCTGAGTGGTACAATTGGCTGGTTTACTCACAAGCAGAGGCCAAATCGTGGACTCTACCTGTCAAACTTCAATTTTCATAATCTTCTTCTTTTAAGTACATGAAACATATGTCATTTGTCTGTTTCCTAACCAAGAGGATATACACGTGCTTGAGTATGTCCACACGTGGAAATTATCCATATAAATTTTAAAAAATGTATATTAATTGACTAATTATTTTAATTATTGACCTTTTAATGTTATTTTATCATCAACTTCATGTTTCCCTTTCGATAATTGTTGTATTACTTTCATCACATCTTTTTGCAATCAACCTCAAAGACACAGTAAGTATAGCTGTTACTGGGTTCACTCCATTTTAGTATATATTCGCTTATTAATTGTAGCTTCCCTGAAGATGACAGTAACCACTGTTGAAATATTGGAAATATAGTGTTAAAAGAGTACACGTTTTGCTTGCTGCTTACCCAAATAATCTTTCCAAATTGCATCCTAACTAGTCAGCAAAGACTACCGTTCTACTATATATATATATATAGAGAGATAGTCTTGACTGACTAGTTAAAGAAAAACTTTGGACAATCTTGAGGATGCAGTCAAATCACTGGGCTTTGTCAAAGAAAACTCTTTGTTATACTTATTGTCAAGCTTTCGGAACTATATTTATTCCTTCATCGGGACAGATAACTTGAGGTTAAAAGTAAAAGTCAACGTGCACAACATGAAACATTCCATATTTTCAAAAGTCACTTGGACATGGATACATCAGTATAAATTAATTATTTGTTAATTGAAACATTACAATATTTTTAAAAATCTTATTTTATATGGAGCACATGGAATGTTTCATGTTGTGCACGTTGACTTTTACTTTTAACCTCAAGTTATCTGTCCCGATGAAGGAATAAATATAGTTCCGAAAGCTTGACAATATAACAAAGAGTTTTCTTTGACAAAGCCCAGTGATTTGACTGCATCCTCAAGATTGTCCAAAGTTTTTCTATATATATATATATATATATATATATATATATATATTCATTTTTCGAGTTGATCAGGAATAGATACAGGAAACGAGAAACGTGAACGGTAAAAGTTCTCCCAAAACAACCAAGATTAATTGGGTTGTAGGCGAAAGTCTAAGTGCAAATTCACATTGAAAAACGCATTGAAAAGTGAACTTCTCTCAGTTGAGAACAATTAATAATAAAATAAGCGATCATTGGTGATGTGACATATTTCTACTGTGAACACTGAACATTCTGTGTTGAAACAGCGTTAATAACAATCAAAAATTCCCTGCATCTTACGAACAGTGAACGAAAAACGATATATGAAAAAATGAACCAGATAAGATAAAGTGTACAAGTTTATAAAGAATTATTCCTATTCACCCAGTGGCGGAGCTCGAAAATATAATAAAACACACGTAGTTTATGAAATTGTTTTGTCACGAAATATGAAGTAACAATGGAAGCGGGAGACATCACCAATGCTGAACTTCTGAACCAGCTTCTGAACTTCATAAAGAAAGAAAGCAATGATATCAAAAAAGAATTGAAAGAAGAAATCAAAACGGAGAACAATAAATTGATAGGAAAGATCGAAGCATGCTTTTCTGACATAAATCGGCTAGAAACCAGATATAAATATCTTGAATCAAGGTGTATTAATTCCGATAGACAGTCACGGAAAAACAATTTGATAATCTTTGGCCTCACTGTTTCAGATGAAACAGATTTCATAACAGTGGTTCTGGAAAAAATCAAAGAATTGCTTGGAATTGAAATAACAGTGAATGAAATAAATAATTTGTATCCGTTCAAGGCAGGAAACAAAAGTGCAAGAAAAATCGAGTTTATCTCTTACCTGAAAAAAAACACTGTACTTAAGAATTGTTACAAACTGAAGGGTACAAACATACACGTCGTACAGGACTTGTGCTACGAGGACTGACAAGAGAATAAAATCTTTAGGGAACATAGGAATATAGCTAGATCGAAAGGCTACTCAGCCCAAATACGCGGCAAAAAATTGGTCATTAACAACGAAGTCTACTCAGCTGCCCAATTGAAGCAAAGTGAGATACAACAGGAAGAACATAATCTCGACCCCGTAACCTCTCCCCAGCAGGAAACCAAATCAGCCAGTGTACCATCGACTCCTACTACAAGTCAAACGTTCTTTGGAGATAGTCTCCACCTATTTTCCTTGCAAACACCACAAAAATTTAGAGATAATAATCATCACAAAGAAACAAACAAAACGGAAAAAACCGAGGGAAAGATAAAGAAAAATAACAAATTAGAAAAACAGCAGGACATTGAAAAAAAAAAACAGAAAACATAAAACCCACAGAAGAAAGAAGAGTTGAAAATCCAACTGGAACTAAAAAAAAGGAAAGATTACCCTCCACTACACATCATAACACCCGCATCATTACAAGACAGCAAACAACAAATACTTAGTTCTGTATGAAAATGAACAATATAAGCTAAAACCATCAATCAAACTAAGTAATAAAGGACTCGTTCTGAAATAGCAAGAAGCAACTTGTGAAGGACAGATCGACCACTTGAAAATAAATAGGTACCTCAAAATCTTTTTCTTTCTTATAGTATATAGTATATATGTGTATTTCTCTTTGTACCAATATAAAACCATTTTGGGATGAATGCATACATAAGAGATTTTGATCTGTTTGAAATCAACACATTAGAGTCAGAAAGTATTGAGTTTGCAAACTCTCAATTGAATAAGGGTAATACAAACTTTTCGATTTTTCATACTAATATAAGAAGCGTTCAAAAAAATTTTGCAGAACTTGAAATAGTGCTGGATCAATTTGAAAACATATTTGATGTCATAGTTTTAAGCGAAACATGGAAAATACAAAACTCTCATATGTTTAATCTGGAGAACTACTGCAAAATTTATAATGAAGGCAATATTAACCAAAATGATGGTGTTCTAGTTTATGTCAAACAGGAACATAACTACACAACTCATTTGGTGGATATTGCCGGAACCATTTGTATACGAATAGAAATAAAACAAAAAAGTAATAAAACGACTTCTATCACGGCAATATATAAACCACACCCAATTGATACAGAAATGTTCATCCAAGAATTAACAAGTTATATAAAATATAAAACAAATACAGATACTGAAATTCTCGTTGGAGATTTAAATATCAGTATTTTAGATGACTCGATTAACACTGATGAATATCTAAACGTCCTTTATGAAAACGGATTTAAATCAACCATTAATAAATACACGAGAGTGGAAAACACCTCTGAAACATGCATTGACCATATTTTTTTCAAAAGCAGATATATAGACAACAATCATCTAATACCAATCATTTTGCACTCAAAAATAACCGACCATTATCCAATCATCTTACAATACGATAATAATATAGAAAAAACGAAAAATACATTGAAGAAGGAATACCTGAACTATAAAAAGTTACAACAAATATTAGAGAGTGAGAATTTCGAATCATTTACGACACACGAAACGTAGATACCATAACAGAAAACATAGTACAAATTTTGAATGATAGCATAAAGAAATGTAAAACTATTAAGATATATAACGAAAAACACAAAAAAAGCCGTGGATTACAAAAGAAAGAAAGGGACAAACGGTATAAGAGATATAAAAATAATAGAAATGACGAAAACTATGAATCGTACAAAACATACAGGAATGAAATCAACAAATTATCAAATGAAATGAAATGCAAATACTACGAAAAAATTATAAACCAAAATAAAAATAACAGTAAAAAAATATGGCAAACTATAAGGGAATACAGCACCCAAACTAAAACATTTAAAAACGATGTACGCGCCGAGATCTTACATAATAATGGACGCGTTGAAACCAATCCCGATAACATCGCCGAAATTTTTAATAATCATTACACAAGCATCGGAGAAAAAATGGCACAAGCAATCAAAACAAATAGCAAAATGGAAAATGACGATATCGAGCGCGAACCGAATAATATATGCTCTATTTTTCTAAGGCCGGTAGACGAAACGGAAATTATACAAATAATTAATAGCCTAAAAGACGACTCAGCACCAGGATTCGACAATATCACAGCAAAAATACTCAAAAATATTGCACCAACTATCGCTAAACCTCAATGTTATCTAATTAATCTAATGTTTGCTTAAGGAAAATGTCCTAACCATTTTAAAATTGCCATTGTAAAGCCTATATACAAAAAGGGAGATCGCGAAATAGTGGAAAACTACAGACCCATTAGCCTCATTTCTAATCTAAGTAAAATATTTGAAAGAGCATACAAAGAACGCTTCATAAATTTTTTAGACAAATATTCATTATTGTCACAAATGTAATTTGGATTCCAGAAGAACCGTTCTACAAGTGATGCCATTGCCCTGTTAACACAAAAAATTTACTCCAGTTTAGATTCGAGTCGTCCATGTGCTGCAGTTTTCATAGATTTGGCAAAGGCCTTTGATACTATAAGTCATCAAAGACTTTTGTCAAAATTGGAAAATATTGGGATTCGCGGACCAGCACTGTACCTTTTACAAAGCTACCTCAATAAACGAACCCAAAAGGTGAGAATTGGTAGTACGCAAAGTACTGAAAAAATATTAAAATACGGTATTCCACAAGGAACCGTGCTGGGGCCTATCTTATTCTTGATATACCTGAATCAATTATTGTCCCAAAAAAGTGCTAACAGTGCGATAATATCATTTGTGGACGATACTGTCCTTTATGTTGAGGGAAAAACGTGGGATGAAGTCGAACAAAACATATCCAATGAGCTGCAAACGATGATAAAGTGGTTTGACAAGAACTTATTGACTATTAACCTAGGAAAAACTAAATACGTACCTTTTGCAAACTACAAAACAGGACTTCCAAAAAATAAAACAATTTCAATATATCTATCATTCAGGAAAGACACATGGTCCATCGAGAGCACAGATCATGCTAACTATCTAGGCATAACGATAGATAGCCATTTGAAATGGGACTACCACATTCAGATATTGACAAAAAAAATAAGATCACTCATGTTTATGTTCAAACAAATCTCAAAAATAACAGACCAACAAAATTTAAGAAATATATATTTTTCCCTGGTTCAGTCACTTCTAGGTTATGGCCTAATTGGATGGGGTGGGGCGTATGAAAATTCTTTGAAACCATTAGAAATCGCACAAAAACGAATTATAAAGATAATCCATAAAACGAATATTCGATTTCCTACGGAAACACTATTTAAACATTTCGGATATCTAGATATAAGAAATCTTTTTTATAAAGCATCCTTAACACAAATTATCAAAAATAATTTATTTACAGATGATATTTCCCATATGTATTTACCAAACACGTTTCAGGAAATATGAAAATGTTGTACTACCCAAAACACAAAAAAGTATAGGTCAAAGAAGTTTTCTCTATGTCGGTCGAAAAGTCTTCAATAACATACCTAAGGACCTAAAGAACAAAATCAAATTTATAAATTTCAAAAAAAAAATATCCAATTGGTTAGTTACCAATCCTTTTACGATATTGTAAACTAATTACTTTTTTATATACATGTTTTTTATATTTTTATTATTTTTTTTTTCAAATCACGAATCTGATTCGAATACGAAAACTCACAATATTACCTATATATGTATTTTAGAAAGACATAGTCTAAAAAAATGTTAACCGACATCTGGATTTGCAGACAAGCTTAATGCTTTGCGAATCTGTTTGTCTTTTCTTTGATTATTTCTATTAATTATATCATTCACATACCATGTACTCTTACCTTTTATATATTTATTCTTATTTTATATATTTATGTAAACGCACCATTTTTTTTTCCTTTAAGTGAATAAGTGAATAAATATATATTATTATTAAAAATATATATATATATATATATATATTATTTCTACATCATTATATCTATTTCATATATTTCAATAATATTAAAGAAGTGGGTCGTCTCATTCCATCAGGGTGGTTTAGAATTTTTCACTGGCGATAAATCCGTGGCACGGAAAATAAACCCTTATTTCAATCCTATCGAAATCTATATTTTATTGTCGAATGCACGTCCCACTGTGCTTCTGGGTAAGTTAAGGGCGTGAAATATCCATCGCACATTCACTGCTCAATTCACCTAACTTTCGCCCCTTACAACAGTTATCTACAATACTTCACATCTCTTGGTATATTAACTGTTTACAGTTTATATATACTAGAAGCTTGCATTTACATCTATAACAATAAAATTGAGTTTGCAGCAGATATCAATCACTTTTATAACAACCGCAATAGAAATCTCTTGCAGCCTTATTATCATCGCACATTACTTGATCAAAGAAGCTTTCATTGTATTGGTCGTGAGCTCTATAATATAATTGATGAATATATAAAATCATCTCCCAATGTCCGTATTTATAAATGAAGGATGAAAAATAATCCTATTCAGAAAGTTTTTTTGCTCCCTAAATGAGTTTTTCTTATAATAATATATTTATTATTTTTGATAGGAACATTTATTTATATATATTTTACCTACGGCCACTGCAGAAAATAGGCAAAAATACACGACTCAGACAAGGTATTGCTACTTGAGTTCATCTATATATGCGCATTTCATGAAAAAATATGATTTTACTCATAATATTAATAATAATAATTTGAATTTTTGGATCTCTGAAACGGCTTCAATGATTTGGATCAAATTTTGTATTTAGATAAAGTTTTGCGTTTTAAGTCCATCTATACAGGCGTATTTTTTTGAAAGAGGCGATTTTACAAATAATAGTAATAATATTGTAAATTTTTGGATCTCGAAAAAAAAAATTATTATTCAGATGAGGTATGCTATTTAAATTCATTTATATAGGCGTCTTTTCTGAAACAAGGTCATTTTACTAATAATAATGATTATATGAATTTTTGGATATGGCATTAGGTAAAGTATAGTGCGTAATGCGTGTTGTAAAGCAAATACGCACTCATGGAATTAATGTAATTTTTCCATTCGTGCGTAATATACCTTTTAAAACACTTTTTGTGATCGCTCGATTTTTTGTAAAGCTACCCTGACCTTGCTCAGTGCAACTCAACTGATCTTTTGACCTTTCAAATCATTTATGTAACCTGTGTGTATTGGAGTAATGAAATAAAGGATTTTATTATCAATATTATTGTCATTACTCCTTGGAAATGAATGATGATCCCCATACGGATCGATACTGCCTGAAAGACTAATAGAGTCTCTCTCGGTATGCATGTGTGAATGATTTTCATTTCTATCATAATAACCAACATTTCATCTACTAACACGAAATACTAAAGTGATAGTGTGAGAATCAAGGACCGGTAGAGGTGCAGTGTGCCCGACCAAAGATTGGGAGGCCCTGGTTCGATCCCCGGCTGGTCCACATTTTTATTTCAGTTTTTCAATTTTTCATTTTCCTGTCTGAATTGCCGCAAAACATATTCATATTATTTACAGATACCAAAACTATTCAACTCTGAAATACTCAGTTCATTTCCGACGGAGATAGGATATACTTTGTTAATGACAGTAACTAGTTTCATCCTTGAACTTCTTTAACGATTAATCCACTCGGGTAAGGAAAATTTAAATTCAATCGTAAAAGGGTTCAAAGATAATTTTGCTCAGTGATTATTTTCATGGCTAGATTGAGTTCCGCTCGGGCTGCTCCAAGAGAATATTTTCTATTTTCCAGGCGACGATGCGGCAGTAACGGCGGCAGTAGGGTGGTTGGCAATGTGAGGACCTTTTATGTAGCTGTTAGCTGTGGACATTTTTATGCTCCATTAAGCCATTGCATACACACCCAAACAAATCTCTTCACATGTTTACATAGGCATTAATGGGTCACTACGTGCTCATTCAGATTTTTTCGGCTTATGGTGCATGTTTCAACAATATCTCACAATTTTACAGTCACTTGATTCTACGTCTTATTCATATCTAAATTCCTTCCAAAAATAGTATATTAATGTATAAGTAGATAAAAAGGTCTTTCAAATAAACGCGAATTTTCGAGCACGACGGCGCAGCCGGAGTGTTCGAAATAGAGCAAGTGTTTGAAAGATCAGTTATCCACGAATACTTTAGGTAATTTTTTTCAATTGGTGCAATTTGAAATCATAAATACTGGTTTCATTATTACAAGTGATGGAAATAAGAACTTATAATGTTAAATGGTTAAATTCTTGACATCAGTATACCTTTCGTTACTGTTTGAATAAAAGTTTTGCATTTGTAATATTTCATTTGACTTTACAAGGTTCTCCTGTCAGATCAATAATCATAACATTGTCATTCACACTTGACTGTTCTCGAGTTGGTGATGTATCCATGGTAACTTTAAATCAAATCAAATCGCTGTGGCGTGCTTTAAATAAGTAAAAAGGGGCACCAGTTGAAAAAAATTACCTTTCCACTTACATGAATTAAATTCACACCTCTTTCTTCAATAACAATATAGAGAAATAATTTATTAATGAAGTTCAGAAAAACGACTTAGAAATGCTGGTCCTATTTTTCAATGACTATTATTTTCACGTGTGAAAATCTGAAGTTTTGGTGATTTAAACCAATAGCAATGCATTATTCTAGGGAATTATTCGAAAACACTATCTCCAGCCTATGCTATTTTCACATTGGTGTTTTTTCTTGTGTTTTGGTATTGACTGCTACGAATGGTTATTTTATTAGATAGGAAAGAATGATGATATCAGAGGGCAATAATCTTTGGATGATTTTAAGAAAAAAGAACACATGTGGACGTTCCTTTTTCTATTGAAACTAACATGTACAGGGTGCTCCACACACCACCACAGTTAGATATTAGATATTGTTGCGTCTTCGGGTTCAAAAATAAGTGTTACACTGGTATAAACTCGCCTTTATTAATCAAACTTCACTTGACAACACTGTAATTCAAGTCACTGTCAAATACTGATATCAAAAAACTTGTATCCAAGGTAACTCAGAGTAACTATCCAACTAACTTACTTCATCTCACAAATGCATTGCTTTTATATACAAATAAAGTTCTAGAAAACTTAAGAAATCATTAGAACACAAATAGAATGTTCGACGATTGATCCAGAACAAAAGTTAGTGCTTCTAGATTTTTCCATCTAATTCATCGAACGATCTCGAACAATTCGAGAAGACTTTATCAAATTTCAGGTCTGTAACACTGCCTCCTCCTTTAGGTTATTCCGTCCCGGATAACACCATCACTATTTTGGTTGTCCCTCTGGAACCAATTTGGGGGATCGTGGCATCGGTATTCTGCTAACCTCTCGATGTGAACAACTTTGGGTTTACTCCTTGGGTTGAGCTGGATGCGGTATACCAAGTCGTTGATCTTCTTTATGATGACGTAGGGTCCTGTCCAATTTCTCTGTAGCTTGGGGCATTTTCCTTTCTTTCTCTGAGGTTGGTAGAGCCAAACGGAATCACCTGGCTCGAACATAGTTCCTGGACTCTTCTTGTCGAACCTCTTTTTCATTTTATCACTGGAGATTTGAAGACGACGTCTGCAGAATTCATGAACTTGGTCCAGTCTTTCTCGCAACTCTTGGACATATTCTGGTAGGACTTTGTCCTCTGTACTTCTGGGTGGCATTCCAAACAACAGATCGCATGGTAGTTTCATTTCTCGCCCAGTGATCAACATTGAAGGGGTATATCCGGTGGACTCATGCTGGGAACTTCGATAGGATAGGAGAAATAGTGGTACCAACTCATCCCAATCCTTTTGATTTTTGGAGATGAACATCGACAGGTACTGGCTGATGGTTTTATTATGTCGTTCAACCATACCATCTGATTGTGGATGTAGGGCTGTGGTACGAGTCTTCTTCACACCTAGAATGTTCATCATTTCTTGCCATAACTCAGATTCGAAGTTTCGTCCTTGATCAGAATGTAATTCTAGTGGGACTCCATGTCTGGCTATTACATTTTCTATGAAGGCCTTTGCAACGGTCTTTGCCTCCTGGTTTGGAATGGGCACAACTTCAGGCCACTTGGAGAAATAGTCCATGGCTACCATCAAGTATTTATTTCCTTGCTCGGTAACAGGAAACGGCCCAAGAATGTCAACTGCTACTCTTTCGAATGGTTCACCAGAAAGATACTGAGCCATTTTCCCTCGACTTCTAGTTTTGGGTCCCTTCTTTGAAGAACGTAGGTCACATCTTCTGCACCATTCTTCTACATCACGACGACAATTCATCCAATAGAATCGTTCTCGAATTCTAGCAAGGGTCTTCTTGATTCCGAAGTGTCCACCTGCACGACTACTATGAAATTGCTCGAGCACATCTTTAGTAAGTGCCTTCGGCAGGACCAGTTGGTACACCACAGTTGCTGCATCTGGGCTCTCCCATTTGCGATGCAATAGGCCATCACGAAGACATAGGGAATCCCATTGAGCCCAGTATCCCTTGGCAACTGCACCGAACTTGGATACTTCCTGCCACTCAGGTCTAACTCCATTCTTTAGCCAGCTTAGGACTAACTTTAAATTGTTGTCTTTCTTCTGATTCTTCCTCATATCTTCTGTGGTCCATAAATCAGATTCTTCAGACTCGACACTTACGGTGGTAACTTGCAGAATTTCCTTGCAATGTTCATCATTGTAAAAGTTGACTTCTTTGTTTTCAAGTTTCTGGCAATATCGGCATTGCTGTTCCAAGCATGGACGTCTTGATAATGTGTCTGCATTTCTGTGTTTCCTGCCACTGCGATGAATAACTTTGAAGTCGTATTGTTGGAGTCTCTCTAGCCATCTCGCAACCTGACCCTCAGGTTTCTTGAAGTTCATTATCCACTGCAAAGCGCTGTGATCAGTTCTTACGAGAAAACGTCTGCCATAGAGGAAGGTATGGAAATGTTCAATGGCTTTGATTATCGATAGAAGCTCCTTTCTTGTAATGCAGTAATTCTTTTCGGCTTTGCCTAGAGTTTTACTAAAGTAGGCTATTACTTTCTCTTCGCCATCCTGTTCTTGGGATAAAACTGATCCAATGCCTTGCTGAGACGCATCACAGTCCAAAATGAAAGTGCCTTGTTCTCGTGGGTAAGCCAAAATAGGCGCAGTTGTCAATTTCTTCTTCAGTTCAGCGAACGACTGTTGGCAATCAGGGCTCCAATCAAACTGAACGTTGTTCTCAGTTAAGCGGTGGAGTGGCTTGGCAATTTTACCAAAGTCTTGAACAAACTTCCTGTAGTAGGTACATAGCCCCAGAAAACTTCTTACTTCATGTTTATCCCTAGGACGTGGCCAACTCCTAACAGCCTCGATTTTAGCAGGATCGGTCTTAATTCCTTCGGCCGAGATGACATGGCCCAAAAAATTTACTTCTTTTTGAAATAAATAACACTTCTTTGGGTTCAGTTGCAGGTTAGCATTTTCTAACCTCAAAAATACTTCTTCCAAATTATCCAGGTGTTCGTCAAATGTCCTTCCCATTACTATGACGTCATCCAAGTAGACTAGACAAATTTTCCATGTCAAACCTCTCTATACTAGTTCCATAAGTCTCTCAAAGGTGGCGGGAGCATTGCATAATCCGAACGGAAGAACTTTGAATTGGTACAGCCCTTGTCCGGTAGAGAACGCTGTTTTTCCTCTATCATCAGGATGAACTTCCACTTGCCAATACCCGCTTTTCAGGTCCAACGTTGAAAACCATTTGGAACCGGATAATGTGTTTAGTGTATCATCGATTCTTGGTAATGGGTAGCTATCCTTCATCGTTACGTCATTCAATCGACGATAGTCCACGCAGAATCGGGTTGATCCATCCTTTTTAGTTACCAATACTACCGGTGAGGACCATGGGCTTGTGGTTTCTTCAATTATGTCATCCTCCATCATGTTGTTTATCATGTCTGCTACCTCCCTCTGTTTGGCAAACGGTAGTCTCCTCGGAGCCTGTCGGATTGGTCGGGCATCGCCGGTGTTGATGCGATGTTGAACTAGACTGGTACGTCCCGTCGAAGTCTCTGTCGAGAAAATGTTACGATGGCTATGAAGAAACTCTTTGGCCTTCCGCTTTTCCTCCATAGTTAAATGTTCCGTGGATTCCATCATTTTGTCTATTGTTCTCTGATCGGTGTTAGTGGTATTTCTTCGCAGTACCTGAGTATGGTTTTCACAATTGATAACTCGAGTGACAGGTTTGCAGAATCCCAATTGGTCGTTTTTCTTCAGAAGGACTTTATTTTCCGAAGTATTGGCAACCCTGACAGGAATTAGTTGTTCTGTGTTCACAAGACATCGGGCAATTAAAATTCCATCTTGACGGTATTCATCATTTTCAATTATTCCAGTGCTCAAATCTCCAGGTTGTTTATCCATTCTGGCCATGATGATGGTTTCGGAGTTTTTCGGAATGTGGATGTATTCGTCAACATGAATCTTAATTGGTTGGATTTTCTCATTGTACCAGCTCAGGAAGATTTCTTCATTGCCAATCCGCAAAATTTTCTGTCTGATGTTGAGGATGAAGTCGTTCTTCTCCATGATGTCCAGACCCAAAACACATTCATCCCTTATTTCCGCAACCAACATAGAATGTTCCATGGTAATAGGTCCTATCTGGATGTGTACAAGTGTTTCCCCAATGACTGGTGCGGTTTGTCCCGTTGCCGTTTCCAAAACCATATTCCTTTTCATCGGCTTCACAGATTCTTGTATAAGGTCTGGGCGAACGACTGATCTCGAAGCTCCTGTATCAATAGTGAAGGTGCATTTCCGATCTTCTAAGTGGCCTTGTATTAGTAGACTTTGATCATTTTTCTTCAATGACGATATATGGATCTTGGGGCTTTGAACACTGAAAGTCGCCACGCGCCTCCTAGTGCCGACTAATTCTGGTTTTCCTGGTTGGGAGCAAGTCCTCTTTCAGACGTTTGAGGTCTCCTTTCTGGCGTGGTCGATCTTCTGAAGGCTCCTCTGGTATATCACCCACGTTGCTCTGTTCCTGGGGTCGGAGATCTCGATCTCTCTTCGTTGCTCGTTGATGACGACCTCTTTCTTCTTGGACTTCTCGATCTCGGTCTCTCCCAGCAACTCCTCTGTAGATGGCCGCTTTTCCCACAGTTATAGCAGCGCCTCTTCTTGTCTTCTGGGGAAGGCACTTGGTTGCTTAATGCTGTTATGGAGTCCAATATTTTCTTCAATAGCGCCTCGCTTGTAGGAGAATCCTCGTTGAATTCAATTTCACGTAACTTGGGCCTCGTATTTCTTGATGCGTTTTTCGCGGCCTCGAACTCCAAAGATGCTATTAGTGCTGCGCTTATGGTCTGAAGTCGTCCTAGTCGAAGGGCTTGCTGCCTGTCAGTATCTCTCAAACCATCGATGAAAGTCTGCACCCCAATTTGTTCTATGAACTCCTTTGGTGCTTGTGGGTATGCCAAATTAATGAGTCGCTCTACGTCGGCTCCATACTCCTGTAGGGTTTCGTTGGATTTTTGGTATCGACTCTTTATTTGGCTCTGAAATACTTGTTTGAGATATTGCTGTCCATATCTGATTTCCAAAGCTTCAACGATTCTAGAATATTCCTTCTGATTACTCTCGGAGATGTTCTGAAGGATGTCCAATGCTTGTCGTCGTAGACACAGGACTAGAGAGGTGGCCATTTCCTCCTCGGACCAGCCGTTTGCGTTTGCTGCCGCTTCAAATTGACGTCTATACATGGGCCACGAGGATTGCCCATCGAATGTTGGAGGCTTCAAAATTTTCACTTGTGTAGGCCTTATCGGAGTTGTCGCTGGTGGGGGAGATTTCTTCAGAGGGTGCAGGCTTGTGTGGAAGGTGTAGCGTTTCCAACCTCTCCTTGATCCTATCCACTTCTTCGTTGAATTTCTTGTTCACCTCTCGTGCTACACGTTCATCTATTTTGGACAGTTCATTTTCGACGTCTTGGACCCTTCTGTTGACTCCCTGGACTCCGCCTCTGACTTCTTGAACTTCACCTTTAACCTCTTGAACTTCTCCTCTGACCTCTTGTACTACTTCGGTGATTTCATTCTGGAAGCACTTTTGACTGTGACTAATACGTTGCAGAATATCAACATGTTGTTGTTGTAACTGCTGGACTAACCGCGCCTCCTGTTCCTCTTGTTCTTGTTTCCTTCTCAGTTCGAATTGTTGTAGAAGCTCTTCTTGTTCTTGTTACCGTTTGGCTTCTTGTTCCTCTTGTTCTTGTTTTCGTTTGGCTTCTTGTTCCTTTAAAAACTCAAGGATATCTGCTGATGTCGCCATCTCGTCGTAATTGTTTGCTCGAGTATTCACCATCTGCCATCTGGAAAACTGCCTTACTTTTCTTTCTTCAGTAACACTTATTCCGCCGCTGTCACCAATTGTTGCGTCTTCGGGTTCAAAAATAAGTGTACACTGGTATAAACTCGCCTTTATTAATCAAACTTCACTTGACAACACTGTAATTCAAGTCACTGTCAAATACTGATATCAAAATACTTGTATCCAAGGTAACTCAGAGTAACTTCCCAACTAACTTACTTCATCTAACAAATGCATTGCTTTTATATACAAATAGAGTTCTAGAAAACTTAAGAAATCAGTAGAACACAAATAGAATGTTCGACGATTGATCCAGAACAAAAGTTAGTGCTTCTAGATTTTTCCATCTAATTCATCGAACGATCTCGAACAATTCGAGAAGTCTTTATCAAATTTCAGGTCTGTAACAATATACTAATGGTAACACTGACATTAATAGAAATAATAATGATAGCCAGGGTCAGGTAGCTCAGTGGTTAAGACCGCCACGTTGAAAGCCATTGATGCTACTGATTGGATAGGTTCAAATCCTATCGACTACAGATTTGTATTCTGATGACCCAAGAAAGTGCTAGGAGGTAAGACCTCGTTAATCCTTGGATCGCACAAGTTTCGACTTTTAGAGCTGCCGTTCGTAAGTGGACGACAGCTGGTCAACGGAAAAAATGGTTGTCACACTCGGCCATCCTGACTACTAAGAAGACCTCGTTTTCTTTTCACATGACTTCTGGCTCCAGTTTCTGTAAACGTAAATTAACAATTTCTCATTTGGTCAGACACTAAAGTCTGATTTTTTTAAGCTCGTCGCTCTTGTTGGGCGCATTCAGACACACATGCTACCCTAGCAATTTTGTTTCGCTCTAGGTGTATTCAGACAGACATGCTGCCCGAGCAACTTTGTTTTTTAAGCTCGGCGCTCTAGGCGCATTCAGACAAACATGCTGCCCGAGCAATTTTATTTTTTAAGCTCAGCGCTCTAGGCGCATGCAGACAGACATGCTGCCCGAGCAATTTTGTTTTCTATCTCTGGCTCTGGATGAAATTAAAATTATTTTTTGACATTTCGAATGAATTCAATAAACTACCCATTCACTTAAAAGAATCAAATTATAGTTTCAGGTGGTGCTGTAGGTTTTCCGGGTTTTCCTGTTCCTGAAAAGTGAATACGTCACCAAAAATCAGTAAGTGGCCCCGGATCGCCACGGCAAATAATAATAATAATAGCCGTCCTCTACCCGCACAGGTTATGCCTTTGGGTACACTCTACGAGTGTTTATGAGGGAGTATTATTATTATTATAGTTTTGAAACAAGCCGAGCTCTTTTAGGAGACAATGTGATACAATTACCTCCCAATGCTTTTACTTTTTTATTATTACTCACCAATTTTCCATTTTATTCATTTTCAACATATGCATGCAGCATACATATACTTCCCTTATACATATACACACCTTCATAATTTTGTCCCAAAACTCAACGTCATCATTTGGAGGGCTGATAGTCCAGGGCATGACTGACCAGAATATCACAATATGACCTCAGTAAAATATTGATGGTTTTTGAGATATTGACACTTTTATGTACTTCGTGAATACAGAAACCTTTGATCAGTATTTTGAGAGCCGCATGTACAAAACTCCATGGTTTAGGATTCTGATTTTTTGCAACCTTTAATAACCCTTTTATTATTTTTAATCCAAGATAAAAATATTGGTGCAATACCTTTGGAAAAAAAAATTTGCTCGATTCACGAGTTGAATTTAGTACTCTCTGGTGTGAAGAAAATGAAAAAAATTTCATTATCATTGGAATACAAATGAGAATTTTGGTGTACGTCTTGGGAAATATTGGTATTACTTGGGTATTAGTCGGGAATTAGGGGCATTACTTGGAAATTTTTGGGTATTACAGTTATTACTGGCGTATTACTCGGGCATTAGAGAAATTAGTTAGGAATGGGAATTGGAAATTACATGAATCATCCGAAAAATTAGAAAGCAGTGGCGGAAATCAGATTTGTGCAATGAAAAAAAAAGGTCTTCAGAATTGTTCTTGACAACAAACCTAACATCAAGACAAGATTTTATATTTTTATAACTTTCCGGACGGGCATTACTGGCATTACTTGGGGGGATAAACAAGTACTTGAAAAAAAAGAAGCATTATCCTTTCCAACTTTGCTAATGTGTATAAAATTGAATTCTAAGCAAGATTTTTGCATACAGTTTTTCAATATCTTGCCATCTTACCTCTCTTATTGTCCTTTGGTAGCAATTATTTTAAAATTTGCCGCCTTACCACCGATCACTTAACATGTGTCAAAATCAATTTTGAGGTTTTCTGAAATGCACACACTTTTTCCTAAAATTTGTTTTTCAATACTCTAGTAATACATTTTTCGTCCATATTGTCATTGTATATCATATACCGCAAATGATTCCTATTTGAATGCATTCTTCAAGTTCTTGGGAACGGTTAGAGAAAAGTTGCAGTGAGGGCAAAAAAGTGAATGACATTGCAAAAATGAAAAAATATTTGGAAGAACTCATTCATATACAGGTCTTTCTGTATTACAAAGTATGGAATTTAGATGACTATGTTGAAATCTTCTCCGGGAAGCGTGTGTCGTGTTTCCATCATAATCCGTTTTATGAAGTTTTGTACCTGCGGCTCTGGAAATACTGATCAGAGGTTTCGATTTTTACGAAATTCAAAACTATCAATGTTTTATTGAGGTTATATTGTGATATTCTGGTCAGTCATGATCTGGCCCCTGCCGAAAATGTCTCATAGAGACTAATAAAAAAATTATAAGAGAATTTATGAGATCCAAGTTGGATAGTGAAACCGCAAATCCGTATGGAGCCATATTCGATATTCAACAGTATTTATCTTATTCCTTTAATTTCTAATGGCATTTCCTAACGTGAATCTATGATATTTGAATGTATTTTTAGACATAACTGTTATCCTTTTCTATCAGAGATTCCTGAGATGAATCCTACATGTTTCTATGAGGTCATCCAGTTTCAAAATGAATGAGAACATATGAGATTTTATAGCAGCCACATGAATAAAAAAAATTATAGTCTGCGAGAATGTTTCTGGCACGTTCTATATGAAACTAAACTTGGTTTGGAAGGTATAACTCCTGCAAAATCGTATCGCTTGGGACGTCCTATGAAAAACCAAACAAGTGCTACCATTGTTGTTTTTGATAGTCTCAAACAAAGAAACGCTGTATTTCAAAGTAAGAAGTTGAGGGGTACCAAAATGATAATTGTAGAAAAACTAACAAATACAAGGCACGATTTACTAACTCTTGCACAAGAAAAAATTGGAAAAAAACTTGGTCTGGACATTTGGCGGAAAAATGTATACAATGGTGCAAAATGAGAATACGTGTCTGAAGAACGAAGATGACATTGCAAATATAGATATCAATAAATGAATACCGAATCACTTTAATAATGTTTATTATTTTTTTTATTAATTAAAGCAGTAACTAAACTGTAACTGTAACCAAATAATTATTTCATGAAAAACATTCGTGTTGCATTTATAAATATAAGATCGCTGGTACCGCACTTTCCTGATTTCAAAGATGTCGTATATCAGGATAATTATGATATTATTGGTCTCTCAGAGACATGGTTGGGACAGGGAGTGGCGGATGGCCGGATGACGCAATCAAATTGAATTGCTATAATATTGTAAGGTGAGACAGGTATTCTAGGGATGGTGGAGTGGCACTTTATATAAAGAAAAATTTTAAATTTTCAGTTAATACCATTGCCTCAAACTATATTCTTGAGGAGATTTGGATAGAGATAAATATACTAAATAGAAAATATATAATCGGTGTTTTATATGCCTCCGAAGGGAGTGGCATCTTACTTTTTGAATCACATTGAAAAACGTTTGTCTGAGTTTCAACCAAATGAAATAATTTACGGTGGAGACATTAACATTAATCTCTTGAACTTATCAGATGAATATACCAATGTATAACCTACTAGGGTGACAAAGTCTACTTCATACTTATTAGATATAATTTCAATTTCCAATGGAAAGAATGTCAAATCAGGCGTCAAGGACTCGGGACTTTTAGACCATTTTTTGACTTATTAGAATATTGATGAAAGAATAATTAAGCCTACAGAAACGACCAAATTACGAAATCTCAAAAATGTAGACAAAGTACATCTTGATGATTTTCTGAAAATTTCTCCATTTGAAAACATTGTTTTTCTTCCGAATGTGAATGATAAGGTTCAAGCTTTGAATAATATACTAATCATTATTTTCGATGTCCTGGCACCTCTTACTGAAATAAATTGTGTGACGTAATAGTCCGTGTTCTTGTGTTCGCAGTCCGCCCACGCCGTAATGTCCGGTATGAGTCTTTTCTTCCATTGTGCATCTGTTGTGTTTCTGTCCCACCTCTCCTGCCAGAGTATCATCGTCGTATCCCTCTCTTCTCTCTTTACAGCTTGGTTAACCTTCCGTATGGCATGTAGACGTTTTCTCTCCTCGATCATGAGTAGGACGGACTGTACCACCCCATACATCACCCTTCGTTTGTAAAATCTAGGACCCTCTCGCAGGTCTTTCTTACGTGCTTGTTGTAAATTAACTTGTCATTAAGCCATACCCCAAGGTATTTGGCGTATTTACTCGGAATAATTTCGGCGTCTGCTACTTCGATTTGGATGACCTCCCTCTTTCTAGGCCCTTTAACATAATTGCCTCTGTTTTGTGTGATGAAATTTTGAGTCTGTTTTCTGTCATCCACGTCATAATACTGTCGATGCTTTGGTTGGCCGCTCTCACCAGTTCTTCCTTCTTGTCTGTTGCAACTACGAGCGCAAGGTCGTCTGCATAGGCCACGTTGGTGCAAGGCCTGGGCAATTCTAAGAGTAGTACATCGTTGTACAAGATATTCCACAAGATAGGTTCGAGAACCGATCCTTGCGGTACTTCTTGTGTAAAGTACATCTCGGTCTCTCCGGAGCGTATGGCTCTATTGTTCAGGTAGTCCTGAATTACCCTGCGTAAGTGCCCGCTTATCTCCATGTCTCGTAGTTGCTCATTGATAAGATGCCACTTAGCAGTGTTGAACGCATTCTTAACATCGATCAGTATTATGATGGCGCACTTCTTGCTTGTGTCTTTGACTATTTTCATTACTGCCTCTATTGCACCCACAGTAGACATCCCACTCCTAAATCCAAACTGCGTGTTTGCTAGGGCATCCCTTTTATCAATCTCCCTGAGCATCCTAGCCTTCAATAAGTATTCATATAATTTCCCACATCCGTCCAGCAAACATATAGGCCTAAATTTATTATCCACCCGGGGGTCCTCCTTTCAGTCCCACAGCTTACCAGTCCAATCCTGACCTCTCCCTTGCGAACCAGGGTATCCGCGCTTCCTTTCTGGAGGGCGACAGTGACCGCTGTTGTTTCGTTTTGGAACGGTCTGATGTCACTGAGCTTGCATTCTGAGTTCCAGATGCCAATCACTCGCTTGATGGCCTCTATAATTTCCTCTTTTGTCACATATTTTGCCATTCCTCTCATGTTCACTACTTCAGTGGCCCCCTCAACCACTAGTCTCCTAGTTTTTCATTCCCCCTTTCCCCTCTTTGGCCGTCCTGATCTCAGTCAGAGCTCCTGCATTCTTGTCCAGCATGATTAATAGGTTACCGTCTTTGGTGCTGCGGATGTCCCTTATCACCTCCGCCGATGCCGACCCTCCTACGGTGCTCTTCACACCACTCAATATTTCCTCATAAGACTCACCTCCTCCGCTGACCATGACGCCATATGTGTTTAATTTTCCTCGTATTTCCATTTTGCATGGAAGTGGTATATATTTCCACGTTGGTGTTACCATTGTGGAAGATGGCTTCCGCCATCTTACGTAATGTTTCTGTACTCAGGCCTCTTATTTGATGGATAGCTACTCTTGTATCTTCGTTCGTTTCTTCTGATAGTAGGATGAGTTTTTTCCACAAACCCAGAGCTGTCCCATCCGAAGTGATCTCAACGATTTTCCGCCTGTACAGGTTGCCAGTTCCAGGAACTTCTCTTTATATAGTTTCTGTATATTATTTCCCATCCCTATATCATCTGGCTCCACTATGACGACCTTGACCACCATGTCGTTGGTGTTTACGGGATTTCTTGTCGCGATCCGTGTGTTTTTATAGACTGAGTCTACCCAAGTCAGCTTCTCAACCTTCTTAAATTCGTCGTATTCTCTGTTGCGTAAAGTTCTTCTGGGGAGCTGAGCCTTGATGCTCGGCATGTTCATGTGCGTGTACATGTTTCCCTCCTAGTTGTTTCGTTCTCGGGTTTCCCTGTGCCTTTGGATTCTGGTATACTTTCCACAACTTGAATACTCCCATTCAGAGCTGCTATTTCTCGTAGCATCTCTTCTTCCGCTTTCACCTTTAGCGCTATGGCTGCTTGAATGTACTTCGTCATGAGCTGGCTAGATATGCTTCTCAGCATGCTGACTAGTTTCTCCGCCTATTTCCGGATTATCGATGACCTTCATTCCCAGTTCCTTAGCAATCTGGTCCACATGCTTCGTCAGTTTCATGACCTTGTCCATCTGCCATTCTCTGCTCCTGGTTTCTCCGGTGTCTTCGCCATTGTTACTAGATTTGCTGTGGTAGCTACCTATTGTATCTCGTCCAAACCTATTCGCTTATCTTTTCTCCTCCTCGTCCCACACTAGATCCAAGTTTTCGACGTTCGGAGAGGGATCTTTCGTTTTCTTCGTCGCTTTCACTCGCTGCCCTGAGTGAGTTCGATCTAAGTCTTGTTGTTCCGCTTCCTGTTTTCCCATTTATCTGCCTTAATGGTATCTTGATGGATTGAGCCGCTGCTTTCTTGTTTTTGCCAGTTAATTTATTTATATGATTCCACCCCTGCAGAGCCCCGCTTGCAGGGGTGAGGCATCTACCCCGCCGGGTTTCCCGGTCTGGCGGGCATCGCTTGCGGCACACTTAGTCACCCCTGTGCCATTCATCCCTGCGGCGCGATGGTGTTACACCGTTGGATTATTATGCTATACAAAGTGAAACAAAAAATACCCAATAATAATGATCATAGTCTTTATTGGAAAACAAAAAGATAGTTTAACCAAAAGGGGAAGTTCAAATCTGAAGTGCCGAACACTTTACTCCAACAATCAACCGTTCACAAAATCTCAAAATCACCTGCACATAAGAGAGACAGACTGAAACGCTGGGGTGCCAGAGGTTACGAATTTTAAGCCCGAAGCCGACACTCGTATATGCACGAAAATGCCCGAAGATGATCAATTCGCTTTTCAGAACAAAATAGGATGAATTCCACAAATTTATTGGATAGTATTACAATTAATGAAATATGTTCCAACAACAATTTTGGCAATCCAGCATTTTGCATTATAAAATATATTAGTCGTTTAACAAACAAAATTGTTGATTTCATAACTTGAAGTCGCTTATAATCTCACATCAATATTCTGATTCTGCAAGAGCATTTGCTATTCTGTTTCTGATCACAAAAATATTTACAAAATAAAGTTCTTGCATTAGCCACTTTTTACTTGAAAGGTGGATTCCTGATTGACTGTTCAACATTTATTTTTTAACAAAACTAGATATTGTTACAGACCTGAAAGACTTCTCGAATTGTTCGAGATCGTTCGATGAATTAGATGGAAAAATCTAGGAGCACTAACTTTTGTTCTGGATCAATCGTCGAACATTCTTATTGTGTTCTATTGATTTCTTAAGTTTTCTAGAACTTTATTTGTATATAAAAGCAATGCATTTGTGAGATGAGTTAGTTAGAAAGTTACCTTGAGTTACCTTGGTTACAAGTATTTTGACAGTGACTTGTATTACAGTGTTGTCAAGTGAAGTTTGAATAATAAAGGCGAGTTCATACCAGAGTACACTTATTTTTGAACCCGAAGACGCAACAATTAGTGACAGCGGTGGGATAAGTGTTACTGAAGAAAGAAAAGTAAGGCTATTTTCCAGTATTTGATGGTGAATACTCGAGCAAATAATTACGACGAGATGGCAACGAGAAGCCAAACGAAAACAAGAACAAGAGGAACAAGAAGCCAAACGAAAACAAGAACAAGAAGAGCTTCTACAACAATTCGAACTGAAAAGGAAACAAGAACAAGAGGAACAAGAAGCCAAACGAAAACAAGAAAAAGAAGAGCTTCTACAACAATTCGAACTGAAGCGAAAAAAAGAACAAGAGGAACAGGAGGCGCGGTTAGTCCAGCAGTTACAACACCAACATGTTGATATTCTGCAACGTATTAGTCACAGTCAAAAGTGCTTCCAGAATGAAATCACCGAAGTAGTACAATAGGTCAGAGGAGAAGTTCAAGACGTCAAAGGTGAAGTTCAAGAAGTCAGAGGCGGAGTCCAGGGTGTCAACAGAAGGGTCCAAGACGTCGAAAATGAACTGTCCAAAATAGATGAACGGGTGGCACGAGAGGTGAACAAGAAATTCAACGAAGAAGTGGATAGGATCAAGGAGAGGTTGGAAACGTTATACCTTCCACACAAGCCTGCACCCTCTGAGGAAATCTCCCCCACCAGCGAAAGGCCATCCTCACTGACAACTTCGATAGGGCCTACACAAGTGAAAATTTTGAAGCCTCCAACATTCGATGGGCAATCCTCGTGGTCCATGTATAGACGTCAATTTGAAGCGGCAGCAAACGCAAACGGCTGGTCCGAGAAGGAAATGGCCACCTCTCTAGTCCTGTGTCTACGAGGACAAGCATTGGACATCCTTCAGGACATCCCCGAGAGTAATCAGAAGGAATATTCTAGAATCGCTGAAGCTTTGGAAAACGGATATGGACAGCAATATCTTAAACAAGTATTTCAGAGCCAAATAAAGAGTCGATACCAAAAATCCAACGAAACCCTACAGGAGTATGGAGCCGACGTAGAGCGACTCATTAATTTGGCATACCCACAAGCACCAAAGGAGTTCATAGAACAAATTGGGGTGCAGACTTTCATCGATGGTTTGAGAGATACTGACATGCAGCAAGCCCTTCGACTAGGACGACTTCAGACCATAAGCGCAGCACTAATAGCATCTTTGGAGTTCGAGGCCGCGAAAAACGCATCAAGAAATACGAGGCCCAAGTTACGTGAAATTGAATTCAACGAGGATTCTCCTACAAGCGAGGCGCTATTGAAGAAAATATTGGACTCCATAACAGCATTAAGCAACCGAGTGCCTTCCCCAGAAGACAAGAAGAGGCGCTGCTATATCTGTGGGAAAAGCGGCCATCTACAGAGGAGTTGCTGGGAGAGATCGAGATCTAGAAGTCCAAGAAGAAAGAGGTCGTCATCAGAGAGCAACGAAGATAGATCGAGATCTCCGAGCCCAGGAACAGAGCAACGTGGGCGTTATACCAGAGGAGCCTTCAGGAGATCGACCACGCCAGAAAGGAGACCTCAGACGTCTGAAAGAGGACTTGCTCTCAACCAGGAAAACCAGAATTAGTCGGCACTAGGGGGCGCGTGGCGACTTTCAGTGTTCAAAGCCCCAAGATCCATATATCGTCATTGAAGAAAAATGGCCAAAGTCTACTAATACAAGGCCACTTAGAAAATCGAAAATGCACCTTCACTATTGATACAGGAGCTTCGAGATCAGTCGTTCGCCCAGACCTTATACAAGAATCTGTGAAGCCGATGAAAAGGAATATGGTTTTGGAAACGGCAACGGGACAAACCGCACCAGTATTGGGGAAGCACTTGTACACATCTAGATAGGACCTATTACCATGGAGCATTCTATGTTGGTTGCGGAAATAAGGGATGAATGTGTTTTGGGTCTGGACAATAAACCATAGGGAAAAAAGGTGCGAATGAGATCAGTAGTGCTGTATACCTATTCATTGCAATGAAAGCAAAAGAAGGCTTCAAAGACTTTTTCTTCTACTCTGATAATTGTGGCGGTCAAAACAGGAACCGTATAGTTTTCGCTATGTACGCCTTTGCTGTTGAGAAGTTTGATATCAATATCACACACATTTTTTATGAAGTCGGTCACACACAAAATGAAGGTGATTCAATGCACGCCCTTATCGAGAGACGCAAGAAGCATCAAATTGTGTATGTTCCGGAACAATGGATTACACTTATACGCTGCGCAAAAACGTCGGGTAAACCGTATACAGTAACTGAGCTGAATCAAAGCAAAATACTCAATTTTAAAGACTTAATGACCAAACAAACTAATTTTGTAAAAGGTACTGATAATAATAAAATCAAATGGAACAGAGTAAGGCATTTAAAGATAGAAAGATCCAATCCAAAGCGCATACAGATAAACTATGATTTTTTGTCGGAAGAAAACTTTTACATTGATCTGGCTCAACAACGAAAACATTCCACAAGAAAGTCAGCAAAAACTCAAAATTTGGAAGATATATTGGCTGATATACCGCCAGCTTACGTTGGACCACTTCCCATTTCGCATGCAAAGTACAAAGACTTGAATTCACTGTGTACAGCTCAAGCAATACCAGAATTGTATCGTAACTATTATAAAAATCTAAAGTACGGTGATGCTACCCACGAGCAATCAGACTCTGATTAGGTACACTCTTGGTCTCTTGGTATTATTTTTTTATTTTGTGTTCATATTTTTGACTGTTTGACATTAAAATCTCATGTTTTTCTTCATCCTGTTTTTTATTTTTATATTTATTTTCCGAAAGAATTTTTCTCAAAAAACTTAAATTTCTTGTTGTAGTTTAATATTACTCCTTTTACTTGACAATTTATCCTAACAAATGGATATTTTAGCTTAAAAAAAGAAGTATACACAAGTTACAACCTTGTTCAATGAAAAAGTATGTAGAGACGTAGGGTTGTAACTCACTGTTATTCCGCTATTAAGTAATCAAGGATCGCACCAATACGTGAATATCATGCCAAAAACATATTTTTTTCGAATGTCATTAATAAAAATACAATAAATTTTTTCTTTTTGGAAAAAAATTTAAACAAAGATTTAATTTTCACAAAACTCGTGTTTCTGAAAATTCATCAAAAATGAGTTACAACCTTATTCGATGGGGGTGTCGGTTTCATCCCAAACGTAACAATAGCCGTCACACTTACCGATGTCAAATACCGTGAAATTATAGACAGCAAGCTTCCTTTTATAATAAAATACAGACACTTCTGATGCAGGTGTACTTAGAATTTTCTGTAAATCATATGTTGCTACAACAACAGTTTTGCTTTGTTGAGCAATATCTTTATGTTGTGACTTCAATTCCCTTACTACAAACTTTGATGCTATATGATTTGTGTAATTTATTGCAAGAGCTTCCTTCTCTTCAATTGAAGCTCTCTTATAGATATCGCAGGTCGAACATAGATCTTTCTTTGGCTTGAAAAACTCTATATTAAATTCACTGTAAAAGACTTCACGATATTGCCTTTCTGTCGCTGACACTGCTGTTTCGTAATTATTATTACATAGCCATTCTTTATAAAGTTTGTATACTTTTGGGAATGATAAAGTTGCCTCAAAATACTTTTTCGAAGTTCTAGCTCTTACGTAATGCGATTCAACTGTAGGTATTAGAGAAATATGCGTCCTCACTGTAGCTTTTACCTCTTCGGATATTTGATTTGGACGGTTACTATGACGTCCGCGTCGATCTTCCAGCACAGCACAACTGGTCCCTTGAATATCAATCTTTTTGAAAATTGTTGTCACCCACTTATCAGTTATAGCCAAAGTACTAAAGAACATTTTTTTACATACTTGTATTTTCTCAATTCCTTTAAAAAAGAAGTACTTGTAACTCCACTGGCGTCTGGAAGTTTCAATGGTAGCTAGGATAACTTGTTTTCTAGGTACCCTTTCAACACATTTGCTGACAAAATTCATTTGGATAGTGTGATCCCCGAGGGCCCAAAACTCATTAAAAATCTTATTTCTTAATTCAGCGGTAACTTTTTCTGAACATTTTGAACGACACTGTAGATTACAGCCTGGTTTTATTTCTTTTTGTTTCATAAGTTTTCCTCTTTGATTGATAAATTCTTGTCCCATGTTTTTTTTTCTCTTGTTTACATTATTCTTCCAATTTGCAGGATTTCTTTTTCGTTTTCGACCCGGATCAATTTTCTTGGGCATACTTCTTTTTTTTACCTTTTTACCAATTTCTTCCCCAACGGTGTTTTTGCTGCAACAAGGTTCATTGTAATCGTATGATTTTTTCTCCTCTTCCGAAAACTCGCTCAAACTACTCTGTTCCATTGTGTTCATATTCTGTCCTGAAAAAAATACATAATTGTATACTTTCACCGAAGGACTATTTCTACCCTAACAGCAAATTGAACAGCTTCATGTGAAATATATTTTAATATAGGTAGTACAAATAATTTACTTTAATTCTTATATAAACACTAATATTAAAAAACAATACTTTACCTTTGTGAAAAGATGGCACATATTCTGAAACGTCTGGGGAAAAGGGTTCACTCTGCCTCTCCTGGCTGGATTCTGAATTGTTACTGATCCGTGGTAGAACGTCATTTCGACGTGTTCGTAAATAATGTTTGAATTCCAATAACTCAGTGCCGCTCTTTACGACGGGCGTGTTAACTGGAACAAGTTCATTCAAAATGGATTCATTTTTTGTCGAAACAACTTCCGACCCTTCACCACCTGTGGCACCTGAAGCCTGGTCAAATTGAAACTGTGGTTCTGCCTCAAAATCTAAAACAAAAACCACATATTCTTAATTGTTAAAAAACTATACTCTTTTTTATGTAACACAGGTATGAAATGTTTCCACTGATAAAGTGTTATTTAAATTTCTAATCCCCAACGTAAACATAATTTAAAATTAACGTACTCTAAAATCAGTTCAAAAAAGTTTGGTTAGGAACTTACCGGCATCACCTTCAACTATTCCGCTGTTCTTCAATGCTAATGCTAATATGTGTTGACCACGATTCATTTCACAAGTTTTCGAAACATTAAAAATGTCAGAAGATGATAGGTAGTTTAAAATAAAACAATAATCACTGTACGACACGGTGAATATTGATAACAATGAGTCCTTTAACTGTGAGAACGTGGTAACTAAACTGGCAAGATAGGTCCGAAGAACAAAATATTTCCACGACAAAGTTGTAAACAGAAATATAGGACGTGTACACCCGTATTTGAGAAGGCTAAGACAATAAATTTGAGTTCAACAAAGTTGTAAGTCGTTTAACATCCATTTTAGCGACCAAAAGATATATGAAGAAAATTTTGAAGAGATGCACGTTATGTTACTTCTTTGTTAACGTTCAACTGAAAAAAATAAGTTGAAATACTTCTATGTTCGATTATGTATTTCCAAAACCATTGGATCTAGAGTTACGTTGTTATTATTGACCGATTCGTCTCGTTGTCCTGAGTATGCCTGTGGTTCTAACTCAAAAAGCGTGTAGATTGAGTTACAACCTTATTCGATGGGGGTGTCGAGTCATCATGGAGAAGAACGACTTCATCCTCAACATCAGACAGAAAATTTTGCGGATTGGCAATGAAGAAATCTTCCTGAGCTGGTACAATGAGAAAATCCAACCAATTAAGATTCATGTTGACGAAGACCTCCACATTCCGAAAAACTCCGAAACCATCATAATGGCCAGAATGGATATAGAACCTGGGGTTTGAGCACTGGAATAATTGAAAATGATGAATACCGCCAAGATGGAATTTTAATTGCCCGATGTCTTGTGAACACAGAACAACTAATTCCTGTCAGGGTTGCCAATACTTCGGAAAATAAAGTCCTTCTGAAGAAAAACGACCAATTGGGATTCTGCAAACCTGTCACTCGAGTTATCAATTGTGAAAACCATACTCAGATACTGCGAAGAAATACCACTAACACCTATCAGAGAACATTAGACAAAATGATGGAATACACGGAACATTTAACTATGGAGGAAAAGCAGAAGGCCAAAGAGTTGCTTCATAGCCATCGTAACATTTTCTCGATAGAGACTTCGACGGGACGTACCAGTCTAGTTCAACATCGCATCAACACCGGCGATGCCCGACCAATCCGACAGGCTCCGAGGAGACTACCGTTTGCCAAACAGAGAGATGTAGCAGACATGATAAACAACATGATGGAGGATGATATAATTGAAGACCACAAGCCCATGGTCCTCACCGGTAGTATTGGTACTAAAAAGGATGGATCAACCCGATTTTGCAAGGACTATCGTCGACTGAATGACGTAACGATGAAGGATAGCTACCCATTACCAAGAATCGATGATACACTAAACACCTTATCCGGTTCCAAATGGTTTTCAATGTTGGATCTGAAAAGTGGGTATTGGCAAGTGGAAGTTCATCCTGATGATAGAGGAAAAACAGCGTTCTCTACCGGACAAGGGCTGTACCAATTCAAAGTTCTTCCGTTCGGATTATGTAATGCTCCCGCCACCTTTGAGAGACTTATGGAACTAGTATTGAGAGGTTTGACATGGAAAATTTGTCTAGTCTACTTGGATGACGTCATAGTAATGGGAAGGACATTTGACAAACATCTGAATAATTTGGAAGAAGTATTTTTGAGGTTAGAAAATGCTAACCCGCAACTGAACCCAAAGAAGTGTTATTTATTTCAAAAAGAAATTAATTTTTTAGGCCATGTCATCTCGGCCGAAGGAATTAAGACCGATCCTGCTGAAATCGAGGCTGTTAGGAGTTGGCCACGTCCTAGGGATAAACATGAAGTAAGAAGTTTTCTGGGGCTATGTACCTACTACAGGAAGTTTGTTCAAGACTTTGGTAAAATTGCCAAGCCACTCCACCGCTTAACTGAGAACAACGTTCAGTTTGATTGGAGCCCTGATTGCCAACAGTCGTTCACTGAACTGAAGAAGAAATTGACAACTCCGCCTATTTTGGCTTACCCACGAGAACAAGGCACTTTCATTTTGGACTGTGATGCGTCTCAGCAAGGCATTGGATCAGTTTTATCCCAAGAACAGGATGGCGAAGAGAAAGTAATAGCCTACTTTAGTAAAACTCTAGGCAAAGCCGAAAAGAATTACTGCGTTACAAGAAAGGAGCTTCTATCGATAATCAAAGCCATGGCAGACGTTTTCTCGTAAGAACTGATCACAGCGCTTTGCAGTGGATAATGAACTTCAAGAAACCCGAGGGTCAGGTTGCGAGATGGCTAGAGAGACTCCAACAATACGACTTCAAAGTTATTCATCGCAGTGGCAGGAAACACAGAAATGCAGACACATTATCAAGACGTCCATGCTTGGAACAGCATTGCCGATACTGCCAGTAACTTGAAAACAAAGAAGTCAACTTTTCGAGTCTGAAGAATCTCATTTATGGACCACAGAAGATATGAGGAAGAATCAGAAGAAAGACAACAATTTAAAGTTAGTCCTAAGCTGGCTAAAGAATGGAGTTAGACCTGAGTGGCAGGAAGTATCCAAGTTCGGTGCAGTTGCGAAGGGATACTGGGCTCAATGGGATTCCCTATGTCTTCGTGATGGCCTATTGCATCGCAAATGGGAGAGCCCAGATGGAGCAACTGTGGTGTACCAACTGGTCCTGCCGAAGGCACTTACTAAAGATGTGCTCGAGCAACTTCATAGTAGTCGTGCAGGTGGACACTTCGGAATCAAGAGGACCCTTGCTAGAATTCGTGAACGATTCTATTGGGTGAATTGTCGTCGTGATGTAGAAGAATGGTGCAGAAGATGTGACCTATGTTCTTCAAAGAAGGGACCCAAAACTAGAAGTCGAGGGAAAATGGCTCAGTATCTTTCTGGTGAACCATTCGAAAGAGTAGCAGTTGACATTCTTGGCTGTTTCCTGTTACCGAGCAAGGAAATAAATACTTGATGGTAGCCATGGACTATTTCTCCAAGTGGCCTGAAGTTGTGCCCATTCCAAACCAGGAGGCAAAGACCGTTGCAAAGGCCTTCATAGAAAATGTAATAGCCAGACATGGAGTCCCACTAGAATTACATTCTGATCAAGGACGAAACTTCGAATCTGAATTATGGCAGGAAATGATGAACATTCTAGGTGTGAAGAAGACTCGTACCACAGCCCAACATCCACAATCAGATGGTATGGTTGAACGACATAATAAAACCATCCGCCAGTACCTGTCGTTGTTCATCTCCAAAAATCAAAAGGATTGGGATGAGTTGGTACCACTATTTCTCCTATCCTATCGAAGTTCCCAGCATGAGTCCACCGGATATACCCCTTCAATGTTGATCACTGGGCGAGAAATGAAACTACCATGCGACCTGCTGTTTGGAATGCCACCCAGAAGTACAAAGGACAAAGTCCTACCAGAATATGTCCAAAAGTTGCGAGAAAGACTGGACCAAGTTCATGAATTCTGCAGACGTCGTCTTCAAATCTCCAGTAATAAAATGAAAAAGAGGTTCGACAGGAAGAGTCCAGGAACTATGTTCGAGCCAGGTGATTCCGTTTGGCTCTACCAACCTCAGAAAAAGAAAGGAAAATGCCCCAAGCTACAGAGAAATTGGACAGGACCCTACGTCATCATAAAGAAGATCAATGACTTGGTATACCGCATCCAGCTCAACCCAAGGAGTGAACCCAAAGTTGTTCACATCGAGAGGTTAGCAGAATACCGAGGCCACGATCCCCCAAATTGGTTCCAGAGGGACAACCAAAATAGTGATGGTGTTATCCGGGACGGAATAACCTAAAGGAGGAGGCAGTGTTACAGACCTGAAATTTGATAAAGACTTCTCGAATTGTTCGAGATCGTTCGATGAATTAGATGGAAGAATCTTGAAGCACTAACTTTTGTTCTGGATCAATCGCCGAACATTCTTATTGTGTTCTATTGATTTCTTAAGTTTTCTAGAACTTTATTTGTATATAAAAGCAATGCATTTGTGAGATGAATTAGTTAGAAAGTTACCTTGAGTTACCTTGGTATTTTGACAGTGACTTGTATTACAGTGTTGTCAAGTGAAGTTTGATTAATAAAGGCGAGTTCATACCAGAGTACACTTATTTTTGAACCCGAAGACGCAACAATATTGTTGAAATTAATAACTCTTTTCTAACTATGTATGATCTCCAAGGAATACTGGGTGATACAGTCATGAAAAAAACTGCCAACTTCACAAAAATTCACGTAAATTGACTGAAATCAAGTGAAAACATACTTGAAAACTACTAGTAACTTGAGGTTCGATTAAGTTTTTGATGAAAAACTGTTCTCGTTTACTTGTGTAATAAACGCTGTGGCCAAGATATGATTTACCAGCTTGTGAATTTTCTGCAAATGCTTCGTTTCTTATATTTCGCAACTCATTGCCTTCTATTCAACCAACTCCCGACCTTTTACAGTAACATTTTCAAATCAACTTCCCTATTTTGAACTAGTTCATATAACTTGCGGCATTGTCAAAACTTCAAGATAATGAGTAGTGAAATATCTGTATTTATTTTTAATGGAAAATTGTTTTCAACGACAACTTTTTGAGAATTCGGAAATAAAAAGGAATATGAGAAAGAGCAATTCACGTATGAAATATTTTCTCATATAGTTACACTATAAAAAGATATCCACCTCTTTTATAATTATTATAATTGTTGTTAATTTCTTCAGATTTGAAAGTGTGGTGGATTTTCTGTTTCCCTCTGCAAGCCCCTAGTATATAGGGTGTATCTTGAATGATATCATTAATTTCAGGTGGTGATTCCTTGTCACATTTTATGAAAAAAAAAGTTCATACAAACGTGTATCCTAACTTGCTTCGTTTCCGAGTAACGGGGTGTCAAAAGTTTGATAAAAAATCGATTTTTCATGAATTGCTCAAAAATTTTTATGCCAATTCTGATTAAACTTCGTGTGTTTGTTAGTAGTAACAAGATGATTTTTTTCACGAAATCAGATTTCAAATTTTAATTCCAGTGGCGTCGCAGTTGTTTCTCTGTTACACGGAAACGAAGCAAGTTAGGACACACGTTTATAAGAAATTTTTTTCTTAAAATGTGATAAGGAATCACCTCCTGAAATCAATCACATCACCCTGTATATTCGCTCTCGAAAGTGTCGTGAATATTTTGTTTGTACTCACTCTGATGTGGTTTCATATATTGGCTTTTCAGGAACTCCATCCAACTCGTCGAAGAGCAGCTTCGAGGTTTGAGCGTCGAGACCCAGTCTACTTTGACTCCATGATTCCTGGAAAGTGCATGGGACGTATTTTGTTCATGTTGAATGGGATTTTTCAAAGTCCAACGGAAAGATTGTTGAACAGATCAACTTGTAAAATTTTCTCTGTTCAACTCTAATTCAGAATTCTTCATAAGTCCGATACGGGTTCCTTCTCATCTGAGGGTATGATTTTCAGATGGGGGAAGGTTGTTGATCTTTTTCTGACTCAGAGTTCTCCGTGTGGTGGGGAGAGGATGAACAATCTCCCACCTCTGATTACGATTGGTGGGGAGAAGACTGGAGATCCTTCTCTAAATCATCCATTTGTGCTTGTTGAGGGGAGAGAAACAAATCCTCCACCAAATTGTCTATTTGCTTTTGGTTGGGGACGGTGTACCTTCACCAAGTTTTCTATGGGTGCTTGGTGGGGGAAGTGTGAATCCTTCTGTTCACTTTGCTGATAATGGTGGGGGAGGGTTGATTCTCCCTCACCTTCGGGAATTGTTCATCCTATGGGTCCTGATTGTAATGGTTGAAGTGTTCGCTGTGCGACGGGTTACGCTTCTTCTCGGACTGGACCGTCATCTACTCCTACTCAATCCACCGGGAGTGGAGGAGACTCCGCCGGAGTCACGGATCCCTTTTCCTGGGTTGACGTAACTGCGTTGCCCCTTTTCTTTCCTTTTCATTTATCAAGTTTAGCGGAGTGATGGCCTTTTTCTTTTTGGGTGTTCATCTTTTTTCATAAATTTCTTCTTCCTCTTTATAAGCTAGTCTCATCTCTTATTCGAAATAACGTTTCATCAGAAGAAGATCTGCTATTTTGTTGCTCATCCTGTTTTTTTCTATTATTGTCTATTTGCTTCTATGTTAAGTTGTAGATTCACCACACTTTTCCATTTCTGTAAGGTTATTATCGAGGGGTGAAGTGCCCTCTTTTTCGTGTTGAATTTTATCACTCACGAGTGAAACAAAGTGCTTACCTGGAATTCTGTCGTACTTAATTTTCTTGTCTGGAGTAGACTTTCCTTCCATGCTGCTGGGGGTATTTTCGGGAGACAGAGATATATGTACACAGTGTTGAGATAATTTATCTGTTGGAGAATGTTTCGTTCTCTTTTCTATACTGAAGAAAACCAATATAGGGATCAGAATTTGACTCATGACTTTTTCTTAGTATATTTTTAGCAATACCCACTGTTCTTTCAACTAAACCATTACTCGTTGCATGATAAGGGCTTGATGTCCTATGATTGATGTCCCATTCTATGGTGAAATTTTTGAATTCTTTGGAATTGAATGGCGGACCATTATCAGAAATTAATTCAACTGGGATACCATGACGGGAGAAACTAGATTTTAATATCGTTATCACCTGGAAGGAAGTTGTTTAATTCATTTGAGATATTTCAAAATATTTTGAAAAATAATCTACAATCAATAAATAATTAATTTTATTGAAATAAAAAAAATCAATGGCAACTTTCTGCCATGGCAATGAAGGTTCTTCATGTGGCATGAGTGGTTCTGATGAATTCGAATTTCTGTATCTTAAACAAGTAAAACATTGTTCAACTTTATGTTTTATATCAACAGATATATTTGGCCAATAATAGCTTGTCTCAAGCATTTGTCAATTCCTAAATGACCTTCGTGAATAAGATTCAAAATTTCAGGTCGCATGGATGTAGGTATAACTAATAAATTATTTTTGAACAAAAGATCATTGAAAGTGTGTAAATCTGCACGAATTTTGAAGAAAGGGTTCACCGAAGGAGATATCTTATTTTTTGAGTTTGGCCATTCGTAACGACACTATGGAATTACAACTTGAAAGTCTGAATCAGCTTTAGTAGCGTCTATGATTTCTTTCAGCTTACTTTCAGTAACTGCTAGATAGAAACGAAAAAATTAGCATGAATATTAATTTCTTCTTCAACAATATCTCTGGAACATAGGAAACTTTCAGATAATATTTCTGTATATTGAGCATCATTCACTGCAACCTTGGTAGAACCTCCGACAGCGGTTTTTTAAATGAAGAGACGAGAGGTTGGTGGTCATTTTGAACAATAACCGTATGAACATTAATATATTGGTTAAAGCACTGACATCCAAATTGTATTGCATATAATTCTTTTTCAATCTGAGCCCATCTAGTTTGACAAACTGTTAATAACTTCGAAAAATATGCAACATGTCTGTTTTCTTGTAAAATTACAGCTCCCACCACAAATTTGGAACTATCGACCGATAATGTCAGAGGTAATTTTGGGTCAAAATATTTTAAAATGGGAGACTTACTAATAGTTTCTTTTAAATCAGTGGTCGCCAACCTTTGAATGTGTTGAGCTACTTTGTTAATTTTGGAATAAACAGCGAGCTACCCACACGGAAGCCACGTAACGCAACGTAAATGAAATTATCCACATTTAATTTATCATTATATGTATTTATTTTACTATTGAACATTAATACATAATACATAGGTACTAATAATAAAATAATAAAATAACTAATATTACTAGTACGTACTTGTTCATAGCTACATTCCTACCTACCAAACGAAGGTGTTTAAAAAAAACACAAACTTTTATCCAGCCACAACGGCATGTCAAGTAAGATTTAAAAATAGTCAATAATAACAACAAAAAAGTAACGCACTATCATGAACATAAACATTGAAAAATAAAAAAGCACGTTCAATGAGAAGGCTGACACTCAGACTCATCGATAATTTTTTTAATGTTTGCAGTATAATTTGATACAGCCATTCGAAAACAATTATCCAAATGTTCATCTGTAAGTCGATTGCGATATTTGTTCTTAATAAACTTCATATTGGAAAAAGAAGATTCACACAAATAGGTTGAACTAAATAATGCTTTCACTTTCAAGGCAACACGGCATAGAACTGAATATTTGTCTTTACTTACAATAGGCCAGATACATTTGGTACTTGAGACTAACGATTTTAAGACTAAATCATTTTGAAACTCAATTACTTCCATTTCTGTTGCAGCGATGTCTTCGCTAAAGTTCTGCATAACACAAGTTGCAAACTGTTGGATATCAATTTTCATAAAGGGTGAAACAACAAACTGCGCTACTAAAGCCATTTCGTTGAAATCCTTAAAACGATTCTTGAAGTTATTCTTCAGGGTAGAAACTATTTCTACATGATATTTGCTGTCATAGGGTTCTAATGGATTTTGAGATATTTTTTCTGTAAGAATAGGAAAATGCTTGGCATCGCTGTTAATTAGTTTTTTTTCCCAAAACTCCAGCTTTTTGATAAATGCTTTTACATCAGAAATCGTTTCCGCTAGTTCTTTGTCTCTCCCCTGAAGCTGCAAATTAAGTTCGTTTAATTTCTCTGTAATGTCCACGAGAAAACCAAAATCTCTAAGCCAGATTGAATTTTCTAGTTCCAGAATCGGTTCATCGCGTTGTTTGAAAAATTGAACTATGCCAGATAGGACATCATTAAAACGTTTCAGCACTCGTCCTCTACTTAACCGTCGGACTTCAGCGTGAAGGAGTAGGTCCCCGTATTGACAGTCAACTTCATCGGCAGTGGTAACAGATAAATTGCGGAAAAGTTTCATCTTTACGACAGAACGCCACCAGACCCTTATCACAACCCACCATAGCTGGAGCGCCATCGGTTGTCAAGCCTACCATTTTCGATATTGGAATTTTCTCGGAAGAAATAATATTTTTTAAATGCGAAAACAACTCCTGTCCAGTAGTGTGTCCTTTCAGTGGAATATACTTCAAAAGATCTTCTTTAATCGTAAAATCACTAAAAACCATCCTGACGAACACGGCCATCTGGGCAGTGTCAACGACATCTGTTGATTCATCCAGTTGAAGTGAAAAATAAACACAGTTATCTAAGTCAGTTCTTAACTGTAAAAAAATATCATTGCTCATTACTTCTACACGTCTCATCACTGTATTAGCAGAAAGTTGCATAGATTTTATAGCTGAAACTATCTCGTCTTTATTTCTAAAGTTGGCAAATAACGAATCAGCAGCTTCTAAAAACGCCTGTTTTGCATTTCCCCGTCTTCATAGGATTTCTTTTTTTGTGCAATTATCTGGGACACACGGTACGATGCTTCAGTTGCAGCCTTATTTTTGTCGACTGTTCTTAAAAATATTGATTGTTGTCCAATTAACTGCTTTTTTAACTGTTTCAGTTTCTCCTTTCTGGCGGCAGAATGTAGTGGGAATGATTTTTCAAAATTAGAATGTACAGTTTTATGATGTCTCTCAATATTTCCTTTTTTAGCAACGGAGACCGAAGTATTACATAACAAACACACATTTTTATCTTTAACTTCTGTAAAAAAGTATTGTTCTTCCCATTCCGAATGAAAGTGGTATGTCTTTACCTCCTTACAACTGCTTGCCATAATATTATTTTTTGTTGTTCTCTACTAACCCAACCGCTGGACGTTGCTTACGTGTTCAGTTTTAAACTAAGCTTAATGTCGCCGCGCCGTTCGTATTTATCCCGTTCAAACCAATCCAGATCGTTCTCGAACACTAACGCGCTGGTCCCGCTGGTCGGGTCAGCGGCAGATCGCTCACCGCAACGTTGCCGCTGTTTATGTTTAATATTAGACAATTAGATTTTTTGTGGAATTTTCGGAAGCTTCTCTGATTTTTGCAGTTTATATTTTTTAAATTAAAATCGTTGTGAGAGCTACCAGAATTGCCTCAGCGAGCTACCGGTAGCTCGCGAATGACAGGTTGGCGACCACTGTTTTAAATTATCAAACTCGGTTTGATGACTTTCATTCCAATGAAATGCGACATTCTTTTTTGTGTGAACCACGTAAATTAATTGTTTTATTGGAAAGATTATCGTGGAATGGTCCTAAATAATTTGCCATTCCCAAAAATCTTTTTATGTCGGCGACATTTGTTGGAATTGGTAACTCACAAATTGCTTTCATTTTCCTATTATCTGGACCCATACCACTACTACTGAAATTATGTCCAAGATAATTGACTTCACACAATAATAATTTACAATTCTCATTATTGAACTTCATGTTGACTTCTCGTGCTCTCTGTAAGACATTTTTTAAAATATCATTATGACCTTCCAAGGTATTTTTGAATTGATATAGCCGATACTTGATGAAAATCCATGTTAATATCTATAATGAAACTATAGTTTAAATGATTTTCACATCAAAAGGGTTTACAAAACCACGACAATTGTTTCGCTTTACAAAAGCTTCTTCAAGTGGTAAAGATACACTAAATTACTTATTTGCTATGTTACTTGAAATACTTATCTAAAATTAATTAGGGTACGGTTGTATACCTGACTCCTAATAAATTCACAATAAGTACCTTTACATTTCTATTAATTAAATCTAACCTTTCCAGGAAAACAAATTTATGAGTGGTGACGCATTTAATTCGAGTTGGTCATTAATAAGCAAGTACTGAGAATTTTTCCATTTATTAATCTCCAAACTTTCTAACAGATTCAGCTTTTTACCTTTGTTTTCGACATGAAGGATTTCAAAATCATTGTCGAAAATATGGTTTTCGATTAATAAATGGTTAGCATACGTTGAATTTGTTTTCCTGTTTACAAAACTACTTCTGTGTTCGGCTAGGCGTTGTTTGAAGGTTCTACCAGTTTGTCCAAGATAAAACTTAGGGCAACTACCACAGTTTAATTTCTAGACTCCACACTTTTCTTGTTTTTCCACCCTATCTTTATTGTTTTTAATATGCCTGCCTAAACTATTGTCTGTCTTGAATGCAATAATTAAACCTTGCTTTTTTAAGAAATTACCTATTTTATTGTTTGGTTCACCGATATATGTAATTGTTTTGAACCTTTGGTGGTCTTTTGTAGTAGGGTAAACTTCTTGAATAGCTTTTTTGTATTTCTTTTTGGTCAGAAGATTGTCTATCAAAGATGATTTATAACCATTGTTAACTGCAATATGTTTAATAATATTCAATTCTTTATTAAAATTTGAAGTACTAAGAGGAATGCTAAGTAATCTATGTATCATACTGTTATAAGCTGCTACTTTATGTTGATATGGGTGGGATGAACTATTGTGAATTGTGATATCTGTATGCGATGGTTTGTGGAAAATAGAAAATTCATGTTTTTTATTTACTTTTGTTATTGTCAGGTCCAAAAAATTAATTGAATTGTCCTTTTCAAACTCTATTGTAAAGTTGATAGAAGGGTGAAGAGAATAAATAAATTCCAAGAATAGATCTAATTGCCTCATTGTTCCAGTGGTTTTGGTAGGTTTCACCCTAATTAATTTTAGATAAGTATTTAAAGTAACATAGCAAATAAGTAATTTAGTGTATCTTTACCACTTGAAGAAGCTTTTGTAAAGCGAAACAATTGTCGTGGTTTTGTAAACCCTTTTGATGTGAAAATCATTTAAACTATAGTTTCATTATAGATACTTCCAAGGTATCACTAAAAATCAATATGTCGTCGATATAAACTACAACACCTTGTATATGTATTATGAAATATTTCTGGTGCACATGAAATTCCATAAGGTAAACGTAAAAATCTGAATCGACCGAAAGGCGTTCCAAATGTACAAAGCTTGGAACTAGCTTCGTCTAGTTCAATCATCCATGCAAAATCCCGATTGCGCATCCAATGTAGAAAAATATTTCATACCTGTTAACTTGGATCTTCGATTGTTGGTAATGGATAATGACATCGCTTGATAGGATTATTTAAATTTCTCGGATCCAGACACACTTGAAGTGTCTTATTTTTCTTTTCAACTAAAACAACTGAATTCACCCAGTCAGTGGGCTCATTTACCTTTACGATGACGTTCAGTGATATCATACGTTCTAGCTCTTTTTTTAATTTGTCAATTAATTTAAAAGGAATTTTTCGAGGGGCGTTAACGACAGGGGTGATTTCTTTATTAACTGTGATGTGACACTCTCCAGGCAGACATCCAAGTCAATGAAAAACATCGTTGTAATCATCAATCAGAGATGTATGATTCAGTGAAAATACTCTCTGGATTGAACCCAGCTTTTCACAGGTTGGTAGACCTATAACAGTCTGACAATCTATATTTGCAATGAAACTATAAAGTCAATAGTGACCGACAAATTATTATTTATGGTGCAATCTATTGATGATTTACCTTTAATAGGAATGTTATCCCCTGAAAATTACGTTGTGCAGGTATAGGTAAAATGTTACTATCAATGTCTAAATATTGAAATTTTTCGAAAGAAAAAACATTTGCTTCTGCTCCTGTATCTATACCACATTTCAGCGTCTTATTATTGACTAACAAATCTAATGTCCATGTAGTTTTGAGATTTCTAATATGAAAATTCAACGCACTGGAATCTGACGTATCACTTCGAAATGTATAAGGAACTTGACATTTTTGTTCACTTTGACATTTTTTACTTTGACATATTTGACTTTGACATGTTTGACTTTGACATATTTGACTTCGACATTTGCCATAATGTAAACTACCAATCGTGAACATGTCTTTACCATCCTCTAGCTGAATATTTTGACCTTCATCCATCACTACAGTTTACACATTTTTATTGCGAAAACAACATTTTGCAAAATATCCGATCTTCCTGCATATGATGCATCTAACATTCTGTGCTGGACACTTGACTTTGTAAATCTCTTCACATCTTATGTTCTGTGGATATCTTCCGACTTTTGCAACGACTACTTCTGAGATTTTATTCAAATTTTTTGCTTGCAACAGTGTTATTTCGATGGCTTTGGCAATTTTCACCGCCTTATCCAGATTCAGGAATTCTTCTTGTAGAAGTTTTTCTTTTATTGTTTGATTAGACAGTCCTACGATGAACATATTCATCACTAAACTCTCTCGCAGCATATCCAATTCGCAAGACTCTTATTCTTTAGATCAGTTAGAAAATCGTCGATAGATTCGACTGACTTTTGAACTCTTATCAAAAAATTATGACGTTCTATTTTAAGATTTCTTTTAGGAACACAATGTGCCTCGTATTTCGCAACTAGTTCATCATATTTACAGGAATTCATGTCGATACCGAATGAATTGAAAATGAACAATGCTTCACTACCAATATGATGCAAAAATAAGGCTACCTTCCTCTGATCACCCGTATTTTCCAAACAGCTTGCTCTCATGAAGATCTTGAAATGTTGGTACCAAAGTTCCCAATTGTGTGCAATGTTTCCTTCTAGCGACAAGACAGGAATATTGTTATTCATAGCTATTTTAGTAGCTCTTGACATTGTTGAAGTGTTGAGTATCTCGGGAGACGTATTTTGACTGCTTTTCGAAGTACTTCACACAGGACTTGACTGACTGACTCCTTCAGTATGACTGTGACGAATTTTATGATTCGACTTATTCCTCCTTTAGGTATTTACAAACCTGACACCATGTTATGTTATTCAGTATAAGTCATGAATAGCTAATTAAATAACAGAAGAAACATTTATTAGTCACAATGTTTGGGTACATTAGTTTTATGACATCTGTCTGACATCTATATCTACTAGATTCTATATACCATTTTATTAATATCACAACAGGATGTACAGTTAATATCCAAATACATGCATCGTTACATTTCCATTTTGGGATGAAATCGAAATCATAAAATATATCAAAAACCTGAATATTTCTTGTAAATTATATGTACGTACAATGGATGTACAACATTGGATATTCATTGTAAGTTCGTACCCTGTTGATCTGTTTATATAAAATGCGAAACTAATTTTTAAGAAGTCAATTTTGGAATGACATAGGGGTTAAACATCAAATTTTACCCAATGATGGAATATTTTGAGAAAGAAGCTCCTTTCGAAGACACCACTAAATGTAATAGTTCAATTGAAAAGTGTAAATTTAATTATATTGGTTTATTTTTGAGGTCATCTGATTGAATAAATAGAATCAATCAGAACAACTATTTAATTTTAATTTTAATTATACTGAAAATTTTTTACTCAAGTAGGAATCCAATGAAATCAATTATTTTGAGGTCATTTGATTGAACACAACCAATCAGAACAACATTATACTGAAAACAGATCCCATGGGCTGTTTTCATTCTATCACGTTACTATGGATACATTTTGATTTATTTCGATTTTGACGTTTCATAAACATTTAATATCTCAAAATGTCACGATTTGGTTGTAATACTGACAAGGATATTAATGAAATTATACAATCAAATATACCAAAAAATACTGTTTACAGTAAAAAATTTGTGTGGGAAGCATTTATGGACTTCTGCAATGATAGAAAGTATCAATTGGATGGAAATCGGACGGTGGAAGAATTGGCGTCGATTTTAAAGCATTGGGCTGTGAACATGAGAAAAAAAGATGGTACAGAGTTTAAAGAAGCTACGGTCAAAACCATGTGGAACCTAACAAGTAAGCTGTTACAAGAAAAATATTATAGAGAAATGAAAGTTATTATTGACCCATTCAAAAGTGTTTGTATTTCAAGAAGCGCGAGCTGCCCGCGATTCTATACGACGAAAACTTCAATCGGATCCCTGTAAAAGGAAACAAAGTTCAGCCGCATTAACTTCAGTAGAGATAGCAAACATGATAAATTTATGGAATGAAAACACCCCTGAAGGGCTGCAACGGAAGTTCTATCACATAGCCGCTGTAGAATTAGCTTGGCGAGGTGGGGAAGCTGCTGCTTGCTTGACTGACTTTTTTCGTATCGAATCAAACAACGACGGTTCTGTAACAAATCGAGTTGAATATAACCCTGTATTCAGCAAGACGTGTCAAGGTGGTTCGAAAACGTGTACTGAAAGCAAATTTTTAGTAGAAAACAACAACAGAAACATTTGTCCTGTCAGACTATTTAAAAAATTGCTGTCAAAAAGGGGCCCAAATATTAAAACCAACAGATTATTCCTAAGAACAAATCGTCACTGGAAAGCCGAAAATGACCACTGGTATGATAATATGCCCATTGGAAGAAATATGATTCAAAATTGGACAAAATCTTCTGCCGAAGCGATTGGCTTGAACACCAAGGAAAAAAAAATTACTAATCACTCCAACAGATCGACCGCGGTCAGTCGATTGGCCAAAAGTGGTGTACAAGAGCAAGAACTTATAAAAATTACGGGTCATAGCAATGCCAACTCAATTAAACCTTACTTGAAAATTGACGAAGAACATCATAATAGAATTATTAACAGCATGCGTAGTGGAAATACATCTTCATCAGTTATAGAAACTAACACGTCTGGCTCTTCATTTAATTTTTCAAATTGTTCTTTTGTTAATTGCAACTACAAATGAAATGTTTTTGCTATGTATTTTTATATAATTAGCAAATAATGTAATTCTTCTTTTATTAATTGCACCTTCTAATAAATTGTTTTTGCTCAGTATTTTTTTATAATTAGAAAATATTCTAATTGTTCTTTTGTCAGTTGCACCTTCAAATAAATTGTTTTTGCTCTGTATTTTTTTCTATAATTAGCAAAAAAAATTTCTATCCGAATAACCCTCGAACATTGATAAATGCTCAAAAATTTTTCAACAACTTACTCAAGCTTGTTGCTTATAGGCAACAAGCTTTCGAAATCTGTTATAAAATTTTTTCGAACAATTATCAATGTCCTTGGGTTATTACTACTGAAAACAGATACAACGGGCTGTTTTCACTCTCTTACGTTGATGTGAAAAAATTTGTTTTATTTAGATTTCGGAGTTTCAAATATTCAATAATGTCAACATGTCAAAACTGTTGAAAAGGGGAACATTGTCCATTGATAATGGAAAAAATCTGACGATGAAAATGAAGACAAGACAAGACTAATGAAATAATCGATTCAAATATACCGATAAATAATTTTTTATGAATAACTCTTGATCACTGATGAATACTGATAAAATAGGATATTTCATTACTCTTTATCAAGCTTGCTTCTATGCAACAGACCGCATATGGCGTCGGTATACTTCCAAGTAATAATCTTTCGAAATCGTTTAAATTTTTCATAATGAAATGAATCAATTTCTACAATAAGTTACTGAATTTATGAGATTGTTGAATAAAATTATAAAACTTTATCTCTCATGTAATATGTTATTTTGAAAGTTTGACTACCTAAGGAAAATAAGTTACTGCAAAAGTTTATTAATTTTATTCAAGACAACAAACAGTCTTGTAAACGCTGGAACTTATCGGTACAAATTAGCTTCGTTGTCTTTCTGCACTTTCATAGATTTCCTTGAATTCACATATTTTGTATTCAGACTGTGGAAGGTTTCACACGAAACATTATGTCAAGAAATGAATTTTCTCTACAGAATCAAAATTTCCAAAAATGAATACAAAACAAAAATAAATATTTATAAGATATCAATATTTTGAATAAAATAATTGTGGATGATGTTCACATGGAATCATTCATGGTATTAGATGCTCACGTAAATTTTCTTTGATACCCTGTATTTTCAGTTTGACGATTGAGCGATGGGAATAATACATTTACAAACCCTAGCTGTTTTCATCAATCCAACCGCAACCGGAAACTGTCAACCGATACTGGGCTTGTCTATCAAAGCTTGGACAATGCATCGCACATTGTGATAACATTAATTAATTTCATGATCATCTGCACAACAAATTGCCCACCGTGAAATATCGACAGACTTTCTTCTTTTGTTTACTTCATACCTCATTCCTCTGTATTGTGAAGATAATGAAAAGCAGAAGAGAACTATCGTTCTAAGAGAATTTTGTTCAAGTCGCTTAGTTGGTAGGCCAGCAGACTTCGAGGGAGAGAGAAGATAGTGATAGATTGAAAATTGTCCTCAATCGGTAGGGGCGTACACTAGATAAAAATAAGGTATAATCAAACAACATGCTGAATTTCAAATGATAATGACAATTTAAATCATGTATAAAAAATCGCATATGCCACAGTGCAATTGTCACTTTGACAGATCGCGGTGTTGGTTGCCAAAATAAATAGTTTGTCCGTTTCTGAATTTCTTATTCATTAAATTGTCCTGCCGAATTACACTCGAGGTTTGTATTGATATCGGGTAAATTTGTGTTGTTCAAATTCTGAACTGTTTTTTTAAGCAATTTTACTCGAATAACTGTCAACCTAAAAACACTCCACCTTCGGTGTCGTGTTATTAATAGTTGACAGTTATTCTCGTCGAATTGCTAGGAAACAGTTTCTCATTAAACAACCCAAATTCACCCGATAAAATACAAACCACTTGTGCAATTATAAGTGAAAATTCCACACCTAACATTTTCGACCAATTAAAGGCATGTAATTTTTATCGTTACCATAGCAACTAATGAAATTTCCATAATTTTTGTCCTCTCCTTGGGGTAAGGAGCATGAAATTACACTGGAATTTTTTTGACGTTTATAGTTAAAATAACATTAACCACTGCTGGAACTTTTTTTATATTATTTTTGCCCTCAAGCATTTACCCATTCATGTATAATAATTGCCATTCTACCTTATATTGCTTTTGAATTAACATACATAAGTGGTAATTCTGTAAGCTATATGTTAAAATTCACCATGTGTTAAATATTAGTTTAAATATTCCCCAAAAACCAATTCTGTCAGTTAGAACTATGTTTGAAATTCAACTGATATATGTTAAATGATACTGTCAAAATGAAGATAATAACGGGTGCTCATATAATAACCTTTAAAATTTATCTTTGAAAAAATTATTGCTTTTAACGGCCTAATTCATTTTGTAATCCAAGAAAATTATGAAAATAGAAGAAGGATGTCAGTATAATTTCGAAAAAAACAAATAACTCGACAATTACGAGATGCCAGGAAAATGCATTTGAACTTCCAGCAGAGGTCTTCTTGAAACGATTTCAGCTTGATAAAGGTTCTTGCCAATATCTCTAACCAAATAGGAGAACATGAACCACTCGAAGAGAAAGAGTAGAGTTTCTTTGGTTTTACGCGTTCTTGCCGCTTTAAATTTTTTCTGGCAAGTTGGTTACCAAACAAGTGTGGGTAATGACTATCCATCAGCTGTAAGCTAGCCCGTGATGAAAAGATGCGTAGGTAACAGAAGTTTCAAACGTTATAAATCAGCAGCTTTCTAATGAGTGGATACAATTTCCTGTTACTGAACAAGCTAGAAATAGAATAAAGCAAGGATTTGCAAGATTTCATTTTAAAAATTGTAGTGGTATAATAGATGGAAGTTTAATTCGAATAGTTTCACCTCCTTCAACTTCCTATGTATCCAGGACTAGCTTTCTATTGCAGAAAACATAAGTTATTTGTGATCACAATAAAGTGATCTTGAATTTGAATGCCAGATATCCTGGATCTGTTCACGATTCAGAATTTGGATGCAATCAGAAATAAAAAAAATGTTGGAAAGGCAATATGTAAATGAAGTAAGTTCAGATTATCTAATTGGTGATAGTGGTTATCCATTGGAACCATGGTTGTTGGTGCCATTTGAAGATCCTGCACCAGACACTCTGAATCCAGATTTGATACTGAGGTATCTTCCACAAGAGTGTATGTAGAACATACCATAGGTTTATTGAAGAACAGATTCCGGTGTATGCATGGACAGAGAGCTTTGTACTATAATCCAGTTAAAGTGTCTAGAATAGTACAGACTTATGTTATTTTACACAATATATGTAGGAGACAAGTTGAGATGCCGCAGGACAACGATCATTATGAAAATAATATAGTGATACCAAATAGACGTCCAGTAGCACTTGAAATTGGTTTGACTAGGGTAACAGGCGTAGAAGAGAAATTGCCAAAAGATATTTTCAGCCTGCTAATCAATATAATGAAATACAGTAATTTTACAGTGTCCGGCAAAAACTTGGAAACTTTTTTATTATTGATTCCACAAAAAAAAATATTTTTGACAAAAGTTGGTGCTCATCGAGAAACTCATAATGGGTTATCAAAAAGTTATGTTAGGTTTTTGGTTTTCATTTTTTATTTTATTTTTTTGAAAAATCACCAGGTATAAAGTACCTCTTTAAAATCCAGAAAAAATTCATGAGGAATATTTCATTAAGATATCGTGATGAAAAAACACATGAAAGAATCGAAATTCAAAAACTTATTCAACAGGTACAACAAATAGAAAAATATTTACTGATTCTATAGGATCTTCAGTAGCCACAAATCTTCTTCATTTTCCCTGATATCGACCCCCCAACTCTTCAATTCCTGGTAGACCCGTTATTAAAACTCTTGGCAGAACCGCCAAGAGTCTTTTCTCTAGTTCAGTAAGGTCTCTCAATTCCTTGGGACCTTCCCCTGTACCCTTCGCTTCGATTTTCAAGAGTCTTGCTCTCTTTCTGGCTGTCACTTTCATTTCATTCAAAGCCTGAAAATATGGTACCATTATCCCTTTGGTTTGTAGCGTAAATTTATTTTCAAAACTATTTTGTGCTCTAGGCAGCTCTTTCAATGCTGTAGCGATTTGTAACCAACAATTTTTTGATTTTGGTATATCTGCAGTTTTAAGCTTTCCTAATAAAAAATTGTGTTATTCAGAGAACTTAAAATGCGATCCTTTTGAATTTTTTGTTCATTTTGTTTATTGTATTTTCATATAAATTTGTTAATGGATTATGAAAACTGAACAACACATAACCACAATTCATCTTCTTCTTTTTGTATTTTTGAACTACTTTTTAAAAATTCTAACGTTGCGTTATGATTTTTTCCTACGAGCGTACCGAAAAATAACTTTTCGGCACGATTTTTCGTTCGGCGTCTTTCGTTCAACTGGCATTGCGTGCAAAAAAGTATTACTTTTACACTTGTTGGGTAAATAACTATTTCTTATTTAACATAATATTATATATTGATATATATTATATACGTTTACATTATTTTTACAGAATATTTTAATAAGTCTGAAAATTAAAAACCGTTAAAAATTAACATACAGATTACAGAATTACCACTAGGACTATTTAAATTTCAAAAACCGTCATTATTATAGTATTTTTAATATTATTTTGGTGTGAAATTTTCTTACCGAATACCTCTTCAGCTACAATTAAAAACAGAAAAAAAATCTCAAACACGAATATTTTTTAGAAAATTTTCCTTCGTCTTCGACTCGGGAATTTTCAAAATATTCGTGTTCTCGCAAAAATTTCAATAATTGACGCTCTAGTGGTATTATAAGTCGCTATTTCATTTACACATGGCTACACCAATAAAATTACATGATTGAAGTCACATGATATGCATTATGAGCAGATATTCATGTAAACACGCAATACTCAAAGCACTAAGACATTTTGTTTAGTGCTTCCCTCGTGATTCCTAACTAGGGTACGAAAATACAGAGGGTGAATCGTTGGGTCATTGCTTCGTTTCTGAGATACAGGGAGTTGAAGTTTAAAAAAAAAAACAAATACTTCGACATCCTGTATCTCAGAAACGAAGCAACTCCGAACATACAGTGTCACACATAAAGTTCGCAACACATGAAAGTTTTTTTATTAACAAATATGATGAAAATTTGACTCCGCAGTTAGTTTGTGATTATAAAATGAGTAAAAAACAGCCTCTTTTGTTTTGTCACGTGCTACTCTAAACCTGCCAAATTTGACATTTTTTTTAGAAAATCCTCGGGAACTCAAGTTTTTTTTGGAAATTCCGAAAAACGCCAAATAAAAAAGTTGCTCAGTTTCCAATTTTATACGTTTGCTCCAAGTTTGGAATTCAATGTCATATCTTGCCCAGAAAATACCCACATTGGTATGTTACCAGAAAAAATAATAAATGAACCTTCAGAAATTCGTCTTTGTTGTTGCAAAGTTCATCTACTCGTTTCATTTAATTATTAAACTGATTCGTATTTTCGTTGTATGGATATTAATATGTTCAGTAACGAATCTCTTCATTCTTATTATACTCGTATTCCTTTTTTTAAAGAATTGTATCCCGTTAGCTGCAGTTGAGTTCGAAATATTTTGATGTATGTAGTTTGCGAGCAAATAATTATTTTTTGCAACCTTTTTTGAATTAATTTCTTCACTTCAAGGCATTTTTAATAAATAGGGAATATGTGAATTATAAATGTACAAAAATCTGTACACAAAAATTTGTTTCAAAAAGCCTACTAAAGAAAAATTCTATCTCGATTCGATCAATTGTACCTACTATTTTCTTTCCGAGATGTTGCATTAGTCTTCTATTGTTTAAAATCACGGAATTTTATATCATGTTTAGTACAAATCGCTAGAACGAAAGTCTTTTGAATAGTTTTGACAAAATAATCAAACTAAAAATCTATTAAAAAAAGAAATACGAGTGTGATAAGAATGAAAAGATTTTTTTTATTCGATCACTGACATATTAACGTCCATATAATGAAAATCTGAATCAGTTTAACAATGAAATGAAAAAACTAGTTGAACTTTGCAACAACAAAGAAGAATTTCTGGAGGTGCATTTATTTATTTTTTTTGTAACAGACCGATGCGAGTATTCTCTGGGCAAGATATGACGTTGAAGACTCGTAGTTATTCATCAAAATTATGAAATTTGAATCATGTTTCGTTCGAATCGATAAAGCGAAAGATTCGAAAAATGAAAAAAAAATGGAAAAAAATCAAAGTGACACTAGAGAGTCCAAATTTGAAGGAAAGGTATATAATTGGAAACTGACTTTTTCCTTTGACTATTTTTGAAATTTTCGAGAAAAAAAAACAGGATGAGGATTTTCGAAAAAAATGTCATATTTGACAGGTTTAGAGTAGCACATGACAAAAGAAAAGAGGCTGTTTCTCACTCATTTCTCAAGCACAAACTAACTGTGAAGTGAAATTTTCATTATATTCATCAATAAAAAAGCTTCCATATTTGGCGAACTTTATGTGATACTGTTTATTCATAGGAACTTTTTTCCTAAAACGACCCAACGAATCACCCTCTGTAGTTTCGTACCGTACTTCATGAAACACGAGGGAAACACGAGGGAAGCTCTATAAAAAATTCTTAGTGCTTTCAGTAGCACTGGTGGTGATTCGAAATGTGTGCTATTCATCATCTTTCACACCAACAAAATGCCTGTATCAATGGCAGACATTTGTTTATTGTACCTGTCAACATGTCGCTAGCTGCCGGTCTATTATTTTCTTCAATCCATCCCGACTAACTTATATTTTGAGACAATTCAATTCGACTATATGAACATTAATAATCACACAATAACTCCCGACAGCGTTAGCTAATAGATTATCAATGTTCATATGGTCTCATTTAATTGTCAAAATACGATTCTCGATAGAATTATGAAGAAAGTAATAGTCGGCTATTACGAAAGAGATAAAACATACTTTGATGCTTTTGCGATAGAAAAAGTTATCTAACATACCTTACGTGATAATTTATGAAAAAGACCTGATATATTAGATGATTTTTTTACATAAACTCACATCAAATCATCAACAAATAATTTATATTCAGAAAACGGTAGGAAATAGGTATAGGACATGCTTGGTGAAAGTTGCCTTGCCTTGCCTTAGTGGACAACATATTTTTCAGAAAATATTTTTGAAAATATTGTGGAATCATCGAAAGTTACCGAAATTACGTTATAATTTCTGGATGATGGTGAAATTTTAGTTCTGCATATGTTATGGATAAGAAGTAATTTGACTTCAAAATGGTCTTATTTTGGTGACAAAAAAATAACAAAATTATTTATATTCAAGAAACGGTAGGAGATAGGTATAGAACATGTTTGGTGAAACTTATTCAGATTCAAAAGTCAAAAGTCAAAAAAAGTAATAATATATTGAGTGTTTATTAGAATTCATAAAGTTAACCCCCTCTGAAAATTATGGACATGAATAACGTAAGAAAAGTAAACAATACTTCAACCATGTTAGGGGAATTCTATTGAGTTTTTTGAGTGCGTGAAAATGTAATACATGTTTTTTTGCGTGGAGTAATTATTTAATCTAATCTAAACAGAACAAACTAACCTTACGTAGACATTTGAGTGCGTGGAACTTCAATACACACATTTTGCGAGAAGTAATTATTTAGTATATATATATATATATATAGTGTATATAGTGTATATATATATATATATGTATTTTCAATACAATTACCCTAAATATTTACTACTTTATTTAGTATATATATATATTTAGTATATATATTTAGTAGTTTATATATATATTTAGTGATTCATGATTCATTATTTAATTTTTACGAAAGCGTCTAAGGGCCACATATTTTTTTTTCCATTATTCCGACTTCAAGTCGGAATTTTATTTTTCCGACTTCAAAGTCGAAAATTACGACTTTAAACTCGAAAATTCCGATCTTAAAGTCGGAATTTTATTTTTCCGACATAAAATTTTGGAGTTTAACTCGATATTTCAGTTCTTTTGCTTCATACACGTAACACATTGTTAATCTTCTTCAGTGTGACGAAAGCTATTTTTTGTACTGAGTATCAACAATCTAATTGAACGATAGTCGTTTCCGACCGATGTTTCACCCTTTTTACTCTAAAATACAGACCGAAGTAGTCTTATTATGGCAAATACCTGTCAAAAAATAACTACTCCCCTGGCTAATACAACGACGGGTATTGCATTATATCTAACATATACGTATGCGATGTCCAGAGGAGAAAATTACAAGTGCTCCCTGCAACAAACTACCAGAATTTTGTTTCGATTCGTACAGGGACACCACCTGCAGATTAGTTTCTCTTATCAATGGAAGGGCTGGTCGACACAGACAGCTCTGAAGCCATCTGTTTCCTGTTCGAATCAACTCATCATTCCGATTATTTGGTTGCTCTGGTTTCGCGCGATGAAACTGGCAAACATGACAGAAAACAACTACTTTCCTAGTTAATACCACGACGGACATTGAACTACTTCTGACAGATATTTGTACAATGCTTAATACACAGTCACAGCGCCACCCACGGGAAGAAACCAAAAATTCTCTTCTCTATAGCAAAGACTCCAGGAAGTGAGCGGAGTTCAAGAATTTTTGCCGGAGAGTATCAAATAAATGAAACAGGTATTTGCCATAATAAGCCTACGTCGTAGGTGTATATGGGAGTAAGAAGGGGGAAGGGGGGATTATCGTTCAAGTGAATTGTTAATACTCAGTAAACAAAAATAGCTTTCGTCGCACTGAAGAAGATTAACAATGTGTGACTTGAAGCAAAATAACTGAAATATCGAGTCAAAACTCCAAAATTCCGACTTTTATGTCGGAAAAATAAAATTTCGACTTTAAAGCGGGAATTTCCCAGTTTAAAATCGGAATTATCGAGTTTAAAGTCGGAATTTCTGACTTTAAAGTATAAAAAATAAAATTCCTACTTTGAAGTCGAAAATTCCGTGTTTGAAGTCGGAAAAATTGAAAAAAAAAACTATGTGGCCCTTAGACGCTTTCGTAAATTTTTCTTTTCTCGCAAATCTATTTTAGAGAACGTGTTTGTTCCAGAGGGTAAATTCTGGAAGGCTTATCGATAACTCGATATTATTGGTTACCATATATATATATATATATATAGCTGTAGTCGAATAAAATTTTACTGTCCGAGACTACTACTCAGCGTCGTGGTTTTTCGCTATGAACAAAAAACTCGTGAAGTCTGATAACTGTTTTTCACCGCGAAAAGAAATACAGGGGGAGCAAATAGGTTTGTTTGTGATAATAATTATTAAAAATTATCATTTGACATTTCTTTTTTCGCGGTAATTGTATGGATTTAAAAATTATATTGTATTAAGGAATGCAACTCGGTCGAAAGAAAGAAAGAAGATAGGTAAGTAAACAATACATTCCTATTATAAAAATCGTAGAGCGCAAAGCGATCGATTTCAGGTAAGGAGGTTTCGAAATTAATGATTTTTGAAATACATTTTTTTTAAACACATAACATGAAGAAAGTTCACGTACTATTGGTTTCGAACAAACTTTCCGTATACGCGAAATCACATTAAATCGAATCTATTGATGGCCTTTTGAAGGATCGACTAACAAAAATATGTCGGTATAAATATCTCAGTAAGTAAACACCGTGAGTGATGAACTAAAACTAACAGTCTGCTGTTGTTACTGCGCGTGAAACTACAGATATTGTAAGTGATGATTTCTACTCAGGCGGAGCAACAGGTTAATTTCAGTGGCGCGTTTGGGAAGTTGACAATAAAAATAATTATATAAATGATGACTTCTTTGAAATTTCACAGGTGTGTTTCTATATGATAGACTAGTACACCATCAAATTTTCGTCAAGTGATGGTAGCTCACCCTGTATGTCTGTTACCCTTTGACGCTTAAACCAATTCAGATAAAATTTGGTATAGAGATAGTTTGATACCCTGGAAAAGACATATGTATGATAGATTTTATCCCAGAAATTATCTTTGTATAGGAGTTTTGTTGTTATTGAAACTTGTGTTATAGTGTGTTTAACATAAATAATACGAATTTCGGTGTTTTTGGAAATGACACCCTTAAAGGGGTGAAATGCGGAATGAAAATTTATATGAGATTTTTTTTTTATTTCGAAAGCAAGAGCCATGCAATTTTAATTTCAGGCACTTGAATAAAATAAGTAAAGTAATAGTTTTTGAAAATTCTATCCTTAACATTAAATTTGCTGTTGATCTTTACTTGGTGCTTTGTACTTTGGTTGGTACATTTTCACGTCATAACCATATTTCGATTATTTGAATAGTATGGAGATTAATGAAAGCTCGGAGAAAAAACTAGGCTATTCCAAGAACTAATCATAAGCTGACGAAGTCGCAAGCAAAAGCTATAATATTAGAACAGTATAGTGTGTGTATGTTTGGCGTTGGTGTACGGTGAGCTACGGGCCCTCGAGTAGTTACTCCCTTCAGTTGCTTAGTTGTTGCTGATGGTTTCCTTGCTACCAGGAATTGTACGAGATCTAGCTTTACAGAGAAGTCGGTTTACGAGGGAATTCCAGAGGTACAAAGTCCACCTTTATTTTATTTTTAATGGGGTTAACAGGTTGTTTTCTTCTTTGAAATTGGGCAAATTTAAAAGTACTCACTCTGATTTCATACTATACTGATTGGGAACTAATTTTAGCACTTATACATAATTTAAAAATAAATATGATTAAAGAAATACTGGTATGAAGACTGAGGAGACTTGTGGCATCTCAGCCATCCCTAGAATCCGAGTTACTCTCGTTAAGGAGTTAAGGGCTGGTTTCCTTGCGACCTTGCCGGCGGCGTTCGACGGTCGCCGACGAATTCGCTGTAACTACTGTTCTCACGTTGACGCGCTCCAAGGAAACCCTTTGTACACAAACTCATGAAAACAGTACAGCACATTTGTCGTCGAACGCCGCCGTCACGGTCTCAAGGAAACCAGTCCTTAACTCCTTAACGAGAGTAACTCGGTGTCATAACACGTCATACCGTTGCTACTGATTCACGACGCGAAGGTGAGAGTAGCGTAGGGATGCCTGGACTCTAGGCATCCCTACATATTCGAGTAATGTGTTAAAAACCAACTTTTATACTACTTGCAAAAAGGGTTCCTCTTCTATTGGCCATCGCCATTGCGAAGTACGAATTCGGGTCGTGATATTCAATTAGATTCAAAATATTTCCATGTACCTACTACGAAAAAAGTTGTTCAAGTTGAATATTCAATATTCAATGACAAATACGTGAAGTCGATATGAGTTATTACCCGTACCTGATGAACACAGCAAAAACCCCATTATGTAACATCTGCTTAATATAATATTTTGATTTTTGATGGTTGTTGCATGTGCACAACGACAGTTGGTATACCTACTGGGAGTTAGGTGGATGTACGTTATTCTGAGAAAAATGTTGAAAGCTATATGTAATTTTCCTGATATTTTTATGTCTTCTTAATGCCCTAACGGATAAGGTCAGCAAACTCATTATTTGGGCTCAAGTGTATACCTGCCGTATTCATGTTTCTGGTGATTGGTATTTCCGAGGTTTTGTTATGTTTAGTTTTTGCTGTTGCATGTTCAGTACAGGAAAAATGCGTTCGGAAATTACTATTCAGAGATTTCATTTACAGAAAATATTGGCTATCAAATTAAATTAAAATCTACTTGTAGTATTGATTCGTTTCTTGAATAAGTTTTCTGGGTGTTTTAACGTTCCACAATCTGAAAATGAAAACAATGTAAATTCAAAGAAATGTATATAAAGTATTATATTCTAAATTTGCCTCAAAATGAATACTTCTTCATTTCAAAAACAGTTTTTGCAAATGTTGCAAAAAGCCATATTCAACGTACATTAACAAAAATCTGCCAAAATAAGGCCAAGAATAACATACATTTTCTTGATTATTTTTTATACGATTTTGTCAGTCAATCGTCATGAGAAAACATTTTAAATCGACTAATAGTATCAAAATTACACTTATAATTTGTTAGTAGCAAATTACAGCGAATATTTGTCATAAGAGGAATGCAATTGTCAAAAAATTACAGCGATAATTGCACTGCGAAAACATCCCGTAGGCATGACACCAATAAAACAACACCGACTGGCAATACTGATAAATATTAGATATACTTAAAAAAGTAAAAAAATGTCGTGTTTTGGTGAGTTGGTCCATACAATCTATTGAGGAAAATGTAGTTGAAAGTGAAATAGCAGCACATATATTTTTCTTTTAGTTCCAGAAATATTCTACCGAATTACACTCGTGCATCAAAATAAACCTGATAATTTTTCATTCAGGCATGTTGTCAGTAAAAAACTGCATTCGGTTATTTTCATATTTTGACAAAATATGAAAATAGACTCTAGCAGTTTTTAAATAACATGCTTTCATAGAAAATTATCGATAATTTTGATACATTTGTGTAATTACTTCCGATAATTTTTTCACTTTGTTTGATTGGTTCTTTGTTTGAATGTATGCCTAAGAAAGTAAGCCATTGACTTTGTTGTCAAGATGACATTGACAAATGTCCGGTAAAAAGATATGACCTTTATGTGTTACGATTTCTGCAATATCCCTGGTGCGCAGAGAAGCATGTGCTCTCTATTATGAGTCTTGCTCATAGTTATCTGTATTGTATTTTTTTTGGTTATTTTTGAATGTTGTATTTTATATTTTGTATCAATGGATACAATAATAATATAAAAATTACCTTGAAGGATTCACTTCAAGTAATATTCACTTCACGCCAGAAGCGATGGAACCACCGACATTTTCGAAAAATTATAGTAGCAGATAACGGTATACCTGACCTAAGATGGGTGCGACAATTATCTTTGGGGTCTATTCCAAACTTATCCCAAAGCAAACAAGCCATTCTAAGTCGCTCGCCCTAGGAAGTATTTTTGAATTTTCAGAAAAGTACACAGAGAAAACTCTGTCAGTTAAATTGGTTACTTGAAAAAAAGTCAGTGATGGGTACAAAATTTTCACCTACTGCGGGAATATGAGATACTTATAAATAGTGGGCAAAACAATGTTTCTGAAAGTGTGTTCCTACTGTTACTCATCAGAATACTTAGTGAGTCGAAATATTTTCCATGTTCTATAACTATAAGAGCATACTAAACTTATTGTAGGTATACTGATATCTACCATTATTGAATCGTTTTCATGAAACAACTTCATTTGGTCTAAGCCATCTTATTATTAAAGTCAATCGATCAAGTAGATTAGCTTTATCGGTTCGGGTGTTTCCGTAAAATTCTTCGGCCGCAAAGGAAGTCGAATTGAACGGTGCGTACTGCGTGGCGTTGGCATCATTTGTGATTCGATTAGCGTCTTCTATTCAATATGGCTGTCTTGCTTGAGGGTGCGATTGTTGCCGGCATCATACTCATGTATGATATTCGTTAATAAAAATAAAATTCTCGTCATTAGTGTATTATTTCAATGAATTGTTTTCTAGTGAGTAAAGAGCCTGTATGATAATTTTCAATTGTGAGTATTTATATTGGTATTGAATAAAAATTGCCAGTGACACTTATTTAAACTTTAAACTGTTACGAAACATGAACTAATGAATATCTGGAGGACTATTAATGGTCGGAGTATAATAAAAAATCCGAAGTATGCCAACTTGACAATAGTCATTCGATAATTCATGTTTTGAGACGATTCGAATGATATTTTCCTCTGATGCAATTTTTTTATTTAATTACCTATGCAAATAAACGAAAGTAACCGTATATAGGCTACTCAGAGGATACAATTCACCAATGACGATGGAACTTCTACTTTACCGAGTGTTGAAAATAATACCACTGATACCTAGGTCCAAAAGAAAGTAGAGGCTGAAAAATTTTGGGGTTATTAATCAACTTATTAATGATAATGCACCTATATTCTACCCATAATTGAACAATTCAATTGGCATTACTAAATTCAATGAATTACGGTTAGTAAAGTGGTCAGTAACGGTTATCAATCTGAAATATATCAAATTGGGTTAATAGTGGTGAGTGTTCATTTCTAGGAACACAGTTTTTCTTATGGTAATTAACTTGTTCATTTGTCCCATTTAGTTTTCAAGTTTTTACTTGCGGGTATTCAAATTTCGCTAATGGTTGGTAAATTTTTTTCGCTGTGTACTAAAGATATTATCGTCTCTGGCAGTATAATAATTTTATGATATTACATTTTGGCTATCTTCAGACCAGAGTATAGTTGTGAATGCGCTCTGAATCGTTTGGATTTGAGCTCAGGAGATAGCCTCCCTAAAAGTAGCATAATCACACGGAGAAAAATAATCATTATCAACAAGCGAATATTTAATTACGACAAGTAAAAATTTATATACTATATGGGACAGCTCTACAACTAACCTGCCACAAGTAAAACAAGGTTGCTAAAATGAATCACTTGCTATTATTAAGTTAGTTTTAGCAACTGTAGTCACTAGCCACTAGTTAAGTGGTAAACCAACCATAATTAAGTTATTTTTTTTGCCATGAATAAATATTTACTTATAATTAATCACTGGTTATTTATCATTGAGATACTTAATATCTTGTTATAATTAGTTCAGAACCTAACATAAATGAGCAGCTGTCTCCCAGTAAATTAGTTACTAGCTTGAACCGAATTTATAATTAGCTTATGGTGAGTTAGTAACCTCTTTCCTATAAGTTAGCTGATAAGTTCTAGTGATCAAGTAATTATCGTAGGTAATACAACAAGTGTATTGGTGATTATCGAAATAAAAATTCCTTCGACTTTGAGAAACAATTTATGTTGCTTGGCAACCACACGAGCGCGATGCTCGAGTGTGGTTTTCTAAAGCCAAATAATTTGTTTCGAAAAAAAGATGGAATTTATGATAATCATCGGTACACGAGTTGTATTTGTTAAGACTATTCCATGAATGAAATCAAAACCATTTTTATTTATTATTAATGTTAATATTGAAAGTACAGTTAGTGCTGTTGAATATTTTGATGCAATTCATATCGAGTTCGCCCTAACTGCGCAGAGTAGCTGTCTTGGTATTTCAAACTTCCCGCTATTTCAGTGACCATTCACAGGGCGCGTCTTTCGTTGGTTGTCTTTAGGTTTGTTCGCGTTCATAAAACAAACAGTCTGAAACCATCGGATGCATGCGCAGTTTCACAGAACTTGGGACTACGCATGCTTGTGACGGTTTCGGTTTTCGGACAGTAAATTAATTATATTTGGTGGCGTTTGACTATAAGTTTTCAACCTACCCAGTTTTATGTTCAGTTAGTTTACCGTCAAACCACCAGAGAGATGATAATCAATTATATGAAACTTTCAATAGAGCAACTTGCAATTTGTCAGATATTTCCTAAATACCAAATTCACATGAGGAGTTCAGAACTAAAAAAAGGACAGACAGAGGGCTCCAATTAAAATCAACAATGAAATAAAACCTTTATTGAAAGATACTATATGGGATTAAAACATTTTGAAAACGAAACACCAACAATTTCTCATACATAAATCAGTCTACTATAAAAATATACTCGAATATATTTGAAATTGAAACAAAAATTCACTAAAACTCACTGGTTTTTGTACTCCATTACCACACACGACGCACAAAGTGCCACAGTTTCAATCACAAAACAAAAACTCATTATTCAACTGATTATGCACCATAAACATGTGTACTGGCCTATGTTAGAATTGCAAATGGCATTGTGAGGGGTTGTGAAGGTTGATGTTGAGATTTTGTCTCGAGAGGTTCCGAATTCGAACGGAAGCTAACGAAAGCATGGAAATTATTTAGTAGATCATTAGTGGCCAATATTTTGTATCCTGAAGTAATTGTTCCCGTCGATTATGGAGGCAAAATGAGCTGCTGTGGCAGATATTATATTTCAGATATATCTGTTCAATAGTAGGTAACAGTTATTTTTTCTGTCCCAATCAGTTATCTGTGTATTATCGATTTATTGAACCGAGTTATAATCGCTAGCAGTTATTATTGCTGGGACAAAACTCTGACTTCAGAAACATGGTTTTTGCTGGCCGAAGTGGCGGAAACATTTTCCACAATAAAAATTTCACCTATCCGAAATGAAGAAAAGTCAGCAACAAAATTTACTTGGCCGATTTTTCTCGGTGCAACCCTAGATACCACAACGCTTCTGGTTCTCCTATTTTACCATCTTTTCAGCTCGTTGTAGATTTATAGGTTCTGCCAAGTCTTCACAGATGTGTGGACTTTGTTTGAGAGGGTTGATAATAGTCTCCAAAGTTCCACGAACCAGCTTTATCTGCACAGCAAAAATGGTGAAAAACATTTGAACGATGAATATCATGAAGGACTAAAATATCTGCACCATAAAAATAATTCAATTCAAAAAAAAAAAAAATTAACCATAATATAAATTTCGTTGAAAGATTTCGTATACGCACTGTATTGTTGAATAAGCGAAATTGTTATGATATTGTCAGGATATAATGGTCACCCTCTAATAAAGAAAATTAAAGCTTGCTTTTCTATTATATGAATGTGTCTAAGAGTGAGTACACACAAAAACAGACCAAATATGTACACAAACCACTAGTTTTATTTATATTAAAGTAAGAAATATTCAGTTCAAATCTAAACTATCATTATTATCAACTCATATTCAAATAAGACCATCCCTGAAACTTATTAGGATACGCCCATATTCCTATTCAAACTATTAACGATTTGAAAAAGATTAAATCGACATTCGTCGCCTGTCCCCGAAATCCAATTAGTGTCCTCAGCTCATCTTCAATACCTCAAAAGTCAAAATGTTCGATCAATTCCATAAAATACTGCCTAAGCAGTTTGTTGATCTCCAAATTGCTATATAGTTGCATACAGAGACTATTCATATGATTGTTTCGTCTGGCTTGGACGGAATACACTGTCGGTATCAAGTTTCAGTGTGAAATATATGTATAAGTTATATCGAACGAAAATGCCACTGAACGCACAATAATATTTCATTTCATAAATAAGAACCAAAATTATTCAGGGCACACCGTCATTACATAACAGTGTCCACTGTTATATTACATTTCCCTTTCACAAAGTTTTGGGCACACTCAGTGCCACAACTTTTCCATAACCACTTTCCCAAAACAAAGCCGAACCAAAACACCTAAAATATTCATCGTTATGTCAAATTATCGATCACCCTTGAAAAAGTATGGGTACGCCCATGCTTCTCAGCCAGGTAAATATAAATAATGAAGTAATTTTACGTCTGTAATTGAATTAAATTCGAAAATGAGTTGATGGCAAGATGGCATAGCATTACGGGAGGATGAAAATCAAAACTGAAATAAAAATATCTTTTCATTCAAACCTCATCACCATCTTATATTAACACAGAGCTGAATTCGAAATGTGAATCAAGAAAGATGAGGTGGATAAAGTTAGATAAGGAAGAAATGGCAGATTTCATTTAACTATAGGTACTCTTGTAGGATTTACTCGGAAATAAAATATTTATTTAGGAAATATCCCATTTTCACTTTAAATATGGTATAGTTTAGCATTAAGTGAGTCGTGGTAAATCTTGTTGAATCCTTCATCTCTGTTAATTAAAATATTATCCAATATAACAAATTGAATATCGGCCCCACCTCCCAAAATTACGGCTTTCAAAATATTTTCCATACTCTTCTACACCGCTATCAAAATTAAAATAAATTATCACTCAAATTTGAACTTTGAACAACAAGCAAAAGACACAAGAAACGTGTAAAAGTAGATTTTTTTTTTCTTTCACTGTCCTAAGAACTGTCAATTTAAGGAGTGCGTCCAATAATTCGATTGCTAACCTGACATTTAAGGTTTTGCTTCATTTAAATAAGGCTTAACTTTATTGACTATATTCACCGTCGCCATTTGGTCATGCAACAATACGTACTTTCCCAGGATTCTCAACTAAAAATAACCAAATTTACTAATTCCATACGTCAGTGAAAATTTGAAATGATATTTATTTATTAGTGCATTTCTCAAAAAATGTTTAGTAGACTGGGAGTGGGTTTATTCAAGTTGATTTAATTTTGAGATAAAAACTAAGGGTCCAACCAACTTTTCGGAATTTCCCAAAACATCAAAACAAAATGATTTTTTGAAATACAAAGAGAAGTCTACAGAAGGCAGTTTCGAAAATTGCACCTTTTTGTTTATCGCATTTATAAGACAAATATATAAAGTTTAAAAAGTTTTACCAAGTTATTGTGCGAAAGTTGTCATTATTAAAACTCAGGTGAAAGCTGATAGCGATAAATAGATATTTATCATAGATTTTTTTTTCAGTAATTTTTTTCTGAATTTCATAAAATACGCACATGAAATATGCACCAAGTAATATATTCTTGATTTTCATGGTTTAGTTGAAGATACATTATATTTTTAACCGTTGGTTACAATGCCTAGTTGGTATTGTCGCATGACAATATGGCGACGGTGAATATGGTCAATTAAGGCATTACCTTAATGGAGGGTGTTCAATAATTCCCCAATATCATAACCGGTAGTTAGCACCACAAATGTCTAGGCGCAGAGGGAATATTTCAAGTAATCTGAAATCCGGCTCTGTGTCAGAACTTGTATGATCCCTCTCTTCACGTTTCACGTTATCACCCGTATGAGGTGCGCAAAGAAATTCATTTCTGTTTGCGAAGAGAGAGAGAGAGAGAGAGAGAGAGATCATCAGAAAATCCAGGGTCGTATTTAAAAAAACAAAGCTCAAACACAAAACATCTGTTTGAAAATCTGATATCTCCATCTTGTAGAACAGAAAAAGTAGCAATAAGAATGTGTAATTTGTTTTGTTACATCTATTCAAATAGAGTTATAAAAAAATAAAAATGAAATCGCGAATATTCGGTTTTTTTCCAAAAATATTCGGAAGTATCCGGAATTTTTCAACTATAACAAAGCAGCGTTTTAATGAGCACCAAATTGCGCAACTTTGCCTCCATTTAACTGACCTCGTATCTCTTCTAGTTTCCGAGATCCCAATGATGAGTCTCGAATTTGGGACACCCTGTACGTTCATTGCATGTTCATTGGACGTACAGAATGGATATTATGGACTTCCATTTCACATCCATTGGATGTACGGAAACGTATCAAATCCACGTCAATTGAACGTACAACATGGATCTCAAATACGTCGAAAAAATAAATAAATAAATAAGATTTCACGTCTTTAACGTGGATACCATGTAGAATGATTGATAATAACTAATTATGGGATAACTGACAGAGAGTCCAACACACAATATTTTTGAATGATATATCAAGCGGGTACAAAACTGATTTTTTTTAATTTTCAAAATATATCAAAAAATACAGCACATTCAACAACATGTACTTAATAAAAATATCTGAGCAAAATAAATTATTCAAAACAAAAGATATTTCCAACAAAAACAGAGATTTTGTCCTTTTCCCTCATTATCCTTCCCAACCATTTGAATATGGAATCTTCAGCCTCTTTTTTAGTAGTTGACACTTTTGATTGCTCTGCAGCTTCTATAAAATTCAGTTTGAATCAAAAGTTTTCATCGAGTTAGAAGTATGCTGCAGAAACCAATACTGTATTATACTATATAGTACACTTTTGTTTTGTTTTGAGCATCACATTATTCAATTTCACAAGTGTATATTACGAATGATTCCATATACTGACCTGATGATATATTCCCTTCCACCTTCACTCACTTCGTGCCTACAATAAAAATATGTCAACAGGTAAAAATAATCGAATAACACACAGAACATGACTATACGAAAAAATATAATAATGGCCAACACCGAAATAAACAACAGCTAACTACATCACGATGACTGACCCCTCCATGCTAGTATGAAAAGTGTTTGCAGCCAATGAATTGCTTTGTTGTGGCGTACTCGACCATATCCGAATGTAACGTACAGCGTACAGATCAAGTCCAGTATTCTACATTCGGTGTACGTCCGTAAACATACAATTACGGATGTTTTCGATTGATCTAATTTTATTCGTCCAATGAACGTACAAAAATGTAACATATAGTGTGTCTCACTTCTCATGGAAACACCCTCGTATGTTCCGTAATAATTGAGGTAGAATGATGAAACTCCCAGGAAAGATGAAAATGGTCGAAATGCATCCACCACCTCAATTGGGTTGGCCTGAGTGATATACACTTCCCACCACTCGCGATGGAACAACCCATTTTTACGGTAAAACATACTAGGGGGCAAAACAGGCTCGAAATTCTTTCAGATTCGTGATCGGGACCACCAACTCATTACAGATACACATTTTTACTGAAAAAAGGACCACGCACATTTCTTATGTAAAATGGCTTTCCGTGAATTTGTCCGAATGCTTGGTATGGTGTAGATCTGGATGCACTGATCAAAAGTGTCCATTGCCAAAAACTCCAAAAATGGACAGTTTTCGAGATATGGCTCTATCAATGTATTTTTTTTTGCATTTTTTGGATTTTGACACCTAATCAGTTCACTCTCATACTTAGGAAAAACCGAGTTTCAATGATTCCACTGCAGGAATCGATTCGAAAGGTGTTGAATATATGTGATTCTGTGATACCTTGAGCAATTCAGAAGTTTTTGTTTCTACAAACGCTGGACTATAGAAATTGAAAATAATAGTCCAGTTACATCGTCAGTGACGAGCAGTGTATAATAATTTCTTCAAATGGCAGTATCTGAAATGGAGAAAAAATTATTTTTCAATCGATTCCTGCAGTGGAATCATTGAAACTCGGTTTTTCCTAAGAATGAGAGTGAACTGATTATGTATCAAAATCCAAAAAATGCAAAAAAATATTACATTGATAGAGCCATCGAAAACTGTCCATTTTTGGAGTTTTTGGCAATGGACACTTTTGATCAGTGCATCCAGATCTACACCATACCAAAAATTCGGACAAATTCACGGAAAGCCATTTTCCATAAGAAACGTGCGTGGTCCTTTCAGTCCTGAAATATACGAATTTGTCTCACTTTTCATGGAAACACCCCAGTATCTTCCGTAATAATCGAGGTAAAATGATGAAACTCTCAGAACATATGGAAATGTTCAAAATGCACCTACCACCTCAATTGGGTTGGCCTAAGAGATATACACTGCCCATACACAACCCATTTTTACGGTAAAACATACGGGGTTCAATGTCGAGATGATGTACATAGCTGGTGCAGAAAATATCAGGTTTGCGGAGCAACTGAAGGCCCCAAGACGAGATCCAGAGGTGAAATGAAGCGGATTGCCATTGATGTAGCCGGGCCATTTGATGTGACAAATGATGGCAACAAATACATCCTTGTTGCCATGGACTATTTTAGCAAATTGGTAGAAGCCTATGCCATTCCTGACCAAGAAGCATCCACAGTAGCAAGATCATTGGTGAACAACATGTTCTCAAATTTCAGGGTACTGATTGAGCCATTCCATTGGTAGAAGCTTATGCTATTCCTGACCAAGAAGCATCCACAGTAGCAAGATCATTGGTGAACAACATGTTCTCAAGTTTCAGGGTACTGATTGAGCCATTCCATTGGTAGAAGCCTATGCTATTCCTGACCAAGAAGCATCCACAGTAGCAAGATCATTGGTGAACAACATGTCCTCAAGTTTCAGGGTACTGATTGAGCCATTCCGACCAGAGGAGAAATTTTGTGTCAAAGTTATTCAAGAAAGTTAGTAAGCTGATGGGTATTAGCAAAACCCGAACGACTGCACTTCACTCCCAGTCGGATGGTACGGTTGAGAGATTCATTCGAACCATGGCAAAACATCTTTCCAAGGTTGTGGAAAAACATCAAGAGGATTGAGACAAACAACTTGACAACTTCCACTATTCTTGATGGCATACAGACCAGCTGTCCATGTTTCAACCAAAAAATATATACTATGTACTATAAATAGTATTTGTCAACATGGTGCGAGCTTTATGACTCACGAAAAGTCTTGGAACAGTAAAAAGTATAAGGTTATGAAGTGAAATTATTAATAATACATTAACGACAGACAAACTTGAGCCAAAAGTGAAGAATGAATTGTAGCACTCTGAAACTCGGCACATGACATCTCGACATCATGTTTTATTAGGAAAAAAATTGTTCACCAAAAAATCAGGGGTTGAACCTAAAAAATATTTGATTTAAAAAAAGATATTTTTTTTGTTGTTTTTTTCAGAAAATATAAGAATTATCAAAAAACGTTTATGGGGATTTTTTCCTTCTCATGCAAATATAACGTGTGGGTATATGAGTGCCTGAAAAGTTTTTTTTACTGTGACGGGAAAAAAGTTTGACATTTTATCTCTGTTGACAGGTACTGAAATATGACTTTTCAAATTACTTTTTTTCCCGAAAAAAAAGTGAGTACTTTTTTCCCGGATATATACATAGGTAAAGGTATAGATATCTGCTATTGCAAAAGCTGATCTCGCACGCTTCCAATCTTCAGCTCGGGGCTCTAACCCTACCTTCGTCACTCAACCTGCATACTACTAACCTTACCGGCCTTTATTCCTAATAGTCTAAGAGCCGAAGAGAGGTCGACTTTCACAGTTCTGTGTAACGGATGAAACATACTTCTAATTATGTTTCATAAATAGACGAATACACATAAAATGAGTTGCCTATCAAAATTTGATCCAGACTATATACCAGCGAGTTTCGAAAATTTGCACCATATGGAAAACATTCTTATTATCGATCTGTCAGAGAAGATTATTCTGCATAAAAATTAGCGCATTGCAGAATATTTACATACAAGTTATCAAAATTTAAAATTTCCAAATGGTGTACAGGAGGAACAAAAAATAGAAATATTGATCAAGACAAGTGTAAAATACCCCTTATTATTGACATTATCAAAAAGTTCATTCAAGGAGGTTGTTCAGAATTGAAAATAATATTAAAATTTAGAGTCACAGCCAGCGTCGTTTACTCTTGATCAAGATTCTATTTTATGTTCCCCCCTGTACACCGTTTGGAAATTTTTAATTTAGGCAACTCATATGCAAGTATTCTGCAATGCACTGATCTTTAGGTGAAATAAAATTTTCTGACAAATCGATAATGAAAAAGTTTACCATATGTTGCAAATTTATGAAACTCACTGTATATAGTCTAGACCATATTTTGATAGGCAACCCATTTTATGCGTATTCGTCTATTTGTGAAACTTTATAAGAAATAAGAAGTATGTTTCATCCGTTAAACGGAACGGTGAAGATCGACCTCTCTTCTTAGGTCTTAAGCCGTAGACATTTGATTTTTTCCACTTTTAAATCGTCGTTTTTCCCATCATAAAAAAAATAGTGTATTATACACGGGAAAAATAATAGATTTCATGTTATGTAATATTTTATATGAAGTATGTTTATCTCATTAGTATTCAGTTGTTAAATAAACATTCCTATTCCTGAGTTGTATTTATAATTCTTATATATCACAAGTATCTAAAACCTTCCTAGCCATTACCAAAGACTCTGCTAACAGGTTATGGGCCCAGGAGTGTTCAGAAGATAAGTAGGAATCCAGCCGCAGTAAAAATTCGATTCAGAAACTTATTGAAAAATTTTGACGGTATTTCAAAAAATTTCCTGACATCTATCAAGAAATTTTACTACTTCTTCAAAAAAAGTACAAAGGCGAATTTAGAAGATCTGGCAGCTCAATTAGAAGAACTTAAAGCCCAATTGGAACAGAGAAACATTAGTAAATCGACTACTACCGTCATTTCTAATTCAGTTGGTGGTTTATCTGAAAGCAAACACTTGGATGGCATGAACTACAATGACTGGAAATTTTGGATGAGGAACTTTCTGACCGAAGCAGGTCTTTGGTGTTGCATTGAACCAAAGCCAGAACAGACAGTTGATCCTGATATTGACCAACGTGCCCTTGCCAAAATCAACTTATCTCTCAAACCTTCAGCTGCAGCTGAGACAAAAAAAGCCCGAACAGCTAAAGAAGCATGGGATAATCTGAGGAAATCGTACGAAGACAGCGGCGTAGTTCGGCTTGTGGGTTTATATTCAAGTCTATTCAAAACAAGATTCGATCAAAGTTCATCCATGCAAGAATATGTTAATAAAATATTGAAAATAGCTGAGCAATTGGAGAACATAGGCGAACTATTCAAAGATAGCGTCGTCGGTGGAATAATTTTGGGAGGACTACCTGAAATTATAAACCATTGATTTTGGGTATTCAAGGTTCAAAACAAACGACATCAACCGAATTTGTTAAGAATCTTCTTCTCCAAGAAAATGTTAAAGAAATTGCCACAAAACCGACAGTTTCTTCAGAAAGAGCATTTTATAGCAAGAAACCAATTACAAGGAAAACCCAACATTACAAAAAAGACACCCGATGTTACAACTGTAACGAATATGGAAGCTACAAAGCACAAGATTGTCCTAAACCCAAGAAATCCAGTTATGAGAATAACCGCAAAAAGCAAGAAAGTAGTCATTTAGCTCTGACCTGCGATATTTCTGGTAAACATAATACTGAAGACTGGTACGTGGATTCCTGTGCAACAGCGCATTTTACTTCATGTCGTAATTGGTTACATGATTTTCAAGTGGATACCAGTCGAGATTTGGGTATCGCCAATGGCAATAAGCTTCAGTGTACTGGATATGGTGCGATAAAAATTGTACTCAAGAATAACAACACAGTTACTATTGATAATGTGGTTCATGCTCCAGATTTATTTTTGAATTTATTATCTGTGAATAAAATCGTCCAAAAAGGAAGTTCAGTTATTTTTGATAAAGAAAATGGCTGCCGAATCACCAATGAAAAAGTTAAACTTGACCCCAAAGAGATAATTGCAACAGCCTCTGAAGTCAATGGCATGTACAAACTTGATCGACAAACTTTGTCAGTGTATTCTTCAGAAATGCTCAGTGACTACGAAATTTGGCACCGACGGATAGGCCACTTGAATGAATCTTCAATGAAATCACTGAAGAATATGTCAACTGGTATCAACTTTTGCAGTGAGAAGTCCAAACTAGAATGTGAATCCTGCATCAAGGGTAAACTACATCGCATTCCATTTCCTCAGTCCGGTGGAAAGCGTGCTGATCATATCCTAGAAATAATTCATTCTGATCTAGTTGGACCTATGCAAGAAAAATCATTGGTGGAGCTTTGTATTTTTTGACATTCACGGATGATTTTACAAGAAAATCTAATGTATATTTCCTGAGAAACAAGTCTGGAGTCGTTGAAAAATTTATAGAATACAAACCATTGGTAGAAAATCAAACAAATTGCAGAATAAAGTGTCTCCGATCAGATAACGGCACTGAGTATGTCAATAACAAACTCTTGCAAGTGTTGAAACAGCATGGTATTCAGTACCAAACAACAATACCTTACATACCACAGCAGACCGGTGTAGCTGAAAGACTCAATCGTACTTTAGTAGAGAAGGCTAGAAGTATGTTAGTGGCATCTCAACTGAGCAAAGATTTTTGGGCTGAAGCATTGAGTACAGCAGTATACCTCAAGAACCGGTCTCCTACAAAAGCATTCTATAATAAAACACCTGAAGAAGCTTGGACTGGTCATAAGCCAAATTTATCAAACCTCAGAATTTTTGGATGTAAAGCTTATATACATACTCCCAAGGAAAAGCGAAGAAAATTGGACGCTAAAGCCGAGGAATACATTTTTGTAGGATACTACGAAAATTCAAAGGGATACAGGTTCATTCATCCTACAGAATCTAGAAAACTATCAATGGCTAGAGATGTGAAATTTTTGGAAAATGAAAGTCAGACTGTCCATAATGATTGCACGAAATTATTTCCAAATAGAATCTCAGAATTGGACACCAAATACAGACGAAGAAGAAACTCCAGTCATTGAAGAGGAAATTTCAACTAGAAGATCAACTCGTATAAGTCAACCCAATAAAATGATTTTCAATGAAGACTTTCTTTATCAAGGCATGTTATATGTTAGCTATGATCCAAAAACTATAAAAAAAATTCATCCTGAGAGCTCAAATACAGTCACAATATTTTGTGATAACAAGGGACCTCAGCAAAAATGCAGGATATCGACCACGAAGTAAACACATAGATATCAAGCACCACTTTGTTCGTGAACGGGAGGAGCTAGGAGATATAACAATTAAAATAGTCAGTACAGAAGAGATGGTTTCCGACTGTTTGACCAAAGGACTTGTTGGTGAAAAAATTTCTATCAATTGTCGGAAAATGGGATTGAAGTAATATTACATAAAGTGGGGGTGTTAACGCATGGTATATTTTGTTATGTAATATTTTATATGAAGTATGTTTATCTCATTATTATTCAGTTGTTAAATAAACATTCCTATTCCTGAGTTGTATAATTCTTATATATCACAAGTATCTAAAACCTTCCTAGTCATTACCAAAGACTCTGCTAACATTTCAGCTCTCGGTTTTTTGTCTCGACCTCGAGCTAAAATCTAATACTTTTTTTCCTTGTATAATGAATAACTCTTTTTCTCCCGATTCACATAACCATTCTGCGCGGTTTGCAGAGGTTTCGAAAATCATGGATACTTTTGTTAGTAAGGAATAATTATAGTGAAGCAGGACCAAGGTCCATCTTTGGACTGTATGCAACGATTTAAGACCACTGAGATAGGTTTCACTTATACATGCCAAATGAACCTGGGTTTAACTCTTGCCTCATTTTTCAACGCACCCTTAATCCCGGCATTTTCTTCAGTAAATGATGAAAATAATCGCTTATATACATCCTGCATGAAACACAAAATACGCAATTTCAAGTATGAGGTTTGCACTTCACATACGTGTTGTTAATCATATAAAAATAACCCTAAAGCAATTTACAATTTCAAAAATTCAAAGGCCTTACAAAAACTCAAGTTTTTTTTACGATGAAGTATTTTGTCAAACAGCGGGATTTTCAGAAATCACCGACTATCCGAAACGAAAGAAGATGAATTTATCTCTTCATTTCATATAGTTCAGGATCACCCCACCATGATATAAAAGCCAATGGACCCCTGTTTTGTATAAACTCTGTCGGTTATGATTCCAATTCAAATCATGACTGCGTGTGCGGTGTTTCTCAAATGGCAAAACATCGAAAAGCTGTTGGGTGATTGGAGATGTTCCTTTCAATGTTGTTTCAATGTCTTTCACAAATGGCATTTCCACTTCCAGAGAAAGGTTTTTCTTGGGTTGCTTGGAATGTTAATAGAAATGAATGCTGGTCTGCTAAGAAGAAAAGTAGGTACATATTCAAATAGATTTTAGAGGGTTGTACAAGCTATGCGGCTCCACACACCCTTCGACCTATTGGATTTTTGTGCCTTGTAAATTCAAATAATTACATCTTTATAAAAAGTGTTTGTTTGCAGGATGTCACAGGAGAAAGGAATATATTTTATTTGTAATACAGATATATTGGTGTCATATCAATCCTGCAGGCTTGGAAACATCAATTAAGCAGAGAAAGGGAGTTCAGTTCGTACAGAAATCAAAGTTAGCATCATAAGGACATAAAAGCATACCTGAGTGGTTATTTGCACTTTCTCTATATATTATGGCCCTTGCTTTCAAAAAGGCGCATTTGGTCAGTTTTTCCGGGGATTGCCATCGTTAGATCATATTGCAACCCATCGTTAATTGCACTCATTATCTCCACCTACCTCTGATGTTCTCCCAATTATAATTTTGGAATTTACCTGCTAATTAGCCCCCGTTTACATTACTTATTGTTAGTATGGCAACTTTGATGGCGAAACACGCATCGAGTACAATTGACATAGGTTTGGTGTTTGTGTAGTTTCTTCCTCTTGAATTGTATTCACACCAAATAATGCAATTCCTTTTATTTGGATACGACTATTCTGAGTACACTTCCAAATAAGTGCATCTGTTTATTGCAATATATTATGTAATACATAACTGTTAGTTAAATATCAATGAAACCTATTTGCCATTGAAAAATATCGCAGATTGCAGACTCCATTGATTTAGTAAGGTGCAGGATTAGGTCAGTTCATAACAAAGAAAACATTTCACAGAAAATACATTTTATCTTTTTTTTATAAAAATAAAAACATATTTTTATAATTATGTCACATGGAGTTTTGTCTGAAATTATCACTTCCACAGTGTATGCACAACTGGCTGGCTTCTGAACCCACGTTTTTTTTGGCTATCAATCATGGTAACCTCCTCTGAAATAAAAACCACAATATGTAAAAAAAATGCTTGTTTCTTGACTGAACTTGCCAATTATTCAATTATTATAGTCAAAGTACAGTGCATGCATCCATTTTAATAAGTCCCATTTTTACAGAGCTAATTACTTACTTTTAGAGCTAGATGTAGGATTTAATTTATGTGAAGCTTTACGTCATTCAGTTGGAAATGAAAATTAAACTGTCATCTGTCAAAATTATTGATATAATTTCCTTTCGTTGATGAAACACCCTCTACAAATATTTTAAATGATTTTACATGATATCTGACTTTTTTTAATTTAACCTCAAAAATGTGTTTTTTCTATATTCATGAAAAAAGCAAATCTTCATTGAACTGTATTTAGTAAAAAAAAAAGTTCTTTTTGTACAACTGACATTAAAAATGACGTTTTTAATTCATTGACACATGAACTAAAAACTGACGTTTTCACAAAATCACTTTTAACACTAGTGTTAAAAGTACTTTTAACACTAGTGTTAAAAGTAAAATGACAGATGAGATGATGGATACTCAGTAATATAGATCTCTCTAATAGAAACACTTCAATCAGATATTATAATCAGAACACCTACTCAAGAGGAATCGTTTATAAAAGTTCACACATGTATTTGGTCGTTTGCGCAATTGATAATACTAATTCCTTTTGAAGTTACAAACGAAGTAGTATTTAGTCCAACTGTAGAATGTCCTTCATCACTGACAAATAATGACATTCATAAATAAAGTGCGTTGGGGTTTATTATATTTGAAGTATCTGTCAGTCAGCCTTGTAATCCAAAGATCGTGTGTTCGAATCCTTATGGATCTTATTTTTTTTTTGTTTTTTTCTTACTAGCAGTAACTGTTGAACAAAAAATTTTGTATGATACATTTGTTAAAAGTGATTTTATTTTGCTCGTGGGGTTGCTCCACTCGCTAACGCTCGTTTAGCAATATTCCCCACTCACAAAATAAAATGCCACTTTTAACACTTGTATCATAAATAACTATTATTATACTAGTGTTATAAAGTTTGTATTGCACTCATCTGTCATCCTACTTCAACATGTTGTTATCATGCCAAACATAAACGTTCAAACCCACTATACATATTTAGCAGATATTCTGTGAGATTGGAAATACGTTTTAAACAGTTACATATTTTATATTAGTTTGTATTAATGTTAGCAGCCAAAGTTAAACAATGCTTTCCCGAGGATAACTTCATAATCAAAACTGATCCGCTTTGTTCTAAACCGTCTATACCTGCATAAAGCAAACTGCCTGTACTATGACCACACTGCAAAGATACTCTTTAGTTCTCAGGGATTTGTTGGGGGTTGGCTGAATAATACACAGGGCTCAGAAGTTCCAAAAAAAGCTTTATTCCGGGGGTTGGTGAATCTTGCTCTTCTTGATATTTTTTACAACTAAATAAAATGTTTTACTATCCACTTATAGATTGAAAAACTGAAGTAAAAGTATACAAACCTTATTCAGGAATCAGGAACAGAAAACCGGCCCATTTTCTAATGAAATATATTTAATGCTTACCTAAATAAAATGACCAGGCATCAAGCGCAAAAAATGTGGTGTTGTCCGCCACCAACAAGGCTCAGAATATTAGTTTTAGAAATATCACAGAAAGAAGATATATTGCTTGTTTCCGACTTGAACTTTGGCGTTATCGTCAGCTCAAAAACTTTCAATAGTAATATAAAAAAGTTTATAAAAAGTGTCTGTTTTTATATCTACCACTGAAAATGCCTTTCAAATACTTAGTATAGTTTTGAATTTACCATTTCTGTGTAAACTACCCCTTATTCATTATCAAAAAGTTTATTCAGGGAGGTTATTCAGAATTGAAAACACTATTGAAATTTGGAATCACTATTTTTTTTGGTTCCCTCTGTACACTATTTGGAAATTTGAGATTTATATGCAAGTATTCTGCAATGCACTAATATTTATGGGGAGTAAGATTTTCTGACAAATCGATAATGAAAAAGTTTTCCATGTGGTTCAAATTTTTGAAACTCACTGTATATAGACCACATTTTGATAGGCAACCTATTTTAGGCATATTCGCGTCCATATATGAAACCTCATAAGAAGTATGTTTCATCCTATTATCAGAACGGTGAAGGTCGACCTCTCTTCGGCTCTTAGACTAATAGTTTTATAATGTTTTAGAGATGACTTTTTTACTTCATTGCAAACATATTTAGGTTTCTGAAATACAAAATACTATTTTTGTCTACCAGAAAAGAAAACATGTATTGTTGATCATAGGCATAATTGATTAATACCACTTATTTCTTGTGCAATACGAATCATTTGATTACCACCTTGAAATTTTTCATTACATAGCTCCCACCTGATCAACACTTCTCCGAGCTCTACTGGTTCCACCTCTAACTGCGACGTCTCCATTTCACTGAGTGCACTAGGAATTAGACTGAAAATTTTTCAATTTGAAACACTCGTTTCTTCATATGGAAGTTTATTTCCATTCTTCACAATATATAAAAAAAGCGAATACGAGTTTTATAGTAATACAATTCATCCATCACTTCTGGCTCAAATTTGTCTGTGGTTACAGAACTAATCTAAAATCTAGGTCGAAGTTCTTGTGAGGCCGCATATATACACCTGTTTTACTTGGCCAGTACTCATTCCTATTTAACATTCTCTTTAAGCAACTCGAGAAAATGATATATTATTATATACTAAAATATATCAAAAACCTAAAATTCTATCACATACTCTTCCTGGGAAAACAGGGAAGTATTTTTGTAAAAGATTAGCACTAATAATTTTATAGGAATCACAGCATTCAATAGAATTGTTGAGATGTTGCCTGCTCTACATTTCTATACCCACTTTTAGACGAACAAACTCTGTTGGATCTCTATCATTCCCTTACTTAGTTTCTTTCACTTAAGAAGTTCTTGATTCATTGAACAAACTCCAATTTTCACAGCAGGAAAAACAACAATGCATGACAGTAAGTTGACACGTGTATATAAGCCAGACGCATGTCTGCGACGAAATGTCGCATCCTTGGACAAGTCATGAAATTGAAATTAACGAGTGTGATAACAACGCTGACTTTTTCCAGTACAGTGATGTCGATAGCAGTTTTATAGACAGTTGACGATTCGATCTTCACAAAACTCCTATTTAACACCACGACTTATTTCGCTAAGACAGTTGTAGCTTCCCCAAGTGACAATTAAATATTTGTTCCTGTCAGATGCAATTTGTTCTTCTACTGATTGACAAAACCGCATTAAAACAGTTATTTTGGAATTCCTGCTTATATATAAACAATAATAATAATGAAAATGAAAAGAAAATATTTTAAACTTATTGTACTTTAGTTAATAAGTTTTTTTTTTCAACAATAACCCTCAAATGTGGATAAATTATTTAGTCTGACTGGAATATTTTTTTATTTTTGTTTCAAATGAAGTGTCATTCGACCACCAATGCGATTTCAAAAAAAAAAATTCAAAACGGTGGTCCGACGCCATATTGAAAATAGACCTTTCTGAGTAGTATGTCAAGGCGGATTTCGCCTCATTAATTTGAATTTTTGCTCTCGATGGCATCTGGCCATCGAGATCTCCGCCATTTTGGTTCTTCGGCGAAGTTCTTCAGCAACCCCAACGCCGAAGAAGGTGGGGGGAGGGTTGCGGAAGAAAAAAAAAAAAAAATGTTTTGTCCCCGAGTGGGGCTTGAACCCACGCCTATTGGCATGGCAGCCGAGTGCGCTACCAATGAGCCATGAATGTTCCATACTAATGTCGATTTAAAACTCGTAGCTTTGATAATGGGAAAAAAAAGCCGATTGGCGGCAGTCGCAATAAACATGGCGGTGTAGGGTGTAGCGTGTGGGGGTTGAGAGAGAGAAAAATTGCAGGTACATGATAGGCGTAGAGAGCAATTGGGTGTGTGTGAGAAGAAAAAAACGACCTCATGTGATTCGTTGTGTCGAAAAAATGGCCGTCGAAGCAACGCCCCGCTGCGGTACATGATAGATGTAAAGAGCGGAGGGCGGGGGGCGGGCGGGCGGGGAGATCAAAACGACCTCATGTGATTCGTTGTGTCGAAAAAAATGGCCGTCGAGAGCCCCACGCCTACGATAGCAATGGCCGCCGAAGCATCTCTCTCGACTTAGAACAGGCAGCAACATGTCCAGACTTGAGTTGGAATTCCGAGAATCGTGTGTGACGTCACCAAATGAACATCTGGTGTTTACTGGCGAGCGGCGTGTGTGATTCTAGGAAATGATGACTCAGCGAAATCGAGACATGATTTGGCCTTGGACTTGTTTATCGCTCCACAGCTTAAGTAAACAACCACATCCGGTGGTTGTTTACCCAAGTTGAAATTCCGAGAAATGTCCACTCAGCATTTTATTACTGCATAGTTTGGGTTTTCCCCCCAGCATATTCAGCGTGGGCAGACGGCGTGGGTCACGTGACCATCGGCGTGGGGTCACGTGACCATCGGCGTGGGTCACGTGTCCATCGGCGTGGGTCACATGACACAGAGAGTTTATACATACGTTCACAGCGCGCGCCGACGACATTTGATAGCCTGCCTCCGAAGCAACAACAAGTGTTTTGTGCTGCTCATCTGCCTCTCGCTCTTGCAAAAGGTTAGTAGATTTCACATATGTTTTCGCGAGTGTTTCAAGTGTCTATGCCATTAGATTCAGTTGTTATAAAGTTCATTTATCTCATACAGAGTGTCTCATAAATCGTCATATTTTTCTCATACAGTATACATTGAATTTTTTTGTCACATTTCTCGTACAGAGTGTCTCATAAATCGTCATATTTTTCTCATACAGTGTAGATTGAATATTTTTGTCACATTTCTCTCATACAGAGTGTCTCATAAATCGACATATTTTTCTCATACAGTATACAATGAATATTTTTGTCACATTTCTCGTACAAAGTGTCTCATAAATCGTCATATTTTTCTCAAACAGTGATTTTTTGCCATATTTCTCATACAGGGTGATTCGAATTTTTTTGTCATATTTGTGGTACAGGGTGAATCACAATAATGTTTTGAGAGAGTTATACAGCGTGTATCAAAAAAAAAAATCTTCATTATTTTGAAACGTGCATGTTTTTCACAGATGTCTCATCTCGACGAAATTAACAAGGTCTCCTTGGCTTGCAGGAAGGACCTGCACAAACTACAAGAGCTGCCGAAGGACGAACCCAAATTGATCCTCGACGCTCAAACCAAAACTACAAAGTTTGGGGAGTCAATCCTTGTGGAGTTAGAGGACTGCGTAGTATTCCTTCCGAATCGAGTGACTGGAGCATTGAAAGCGAACCTCGACAAATTGACCGAGGCCCAGCACGTGCTAATATACAGGGGTGAAAAGAAAATTGCCAATCGAGCTCATCCGCAGCAGCTGTTTGAGATCGCCAAGGCCTGAAGACGTCGCAGCCGTTGGAAACAGAGAGAGTAAGTTTCTTGTATTTTCATTTGACATTTTTCTTGAAATTTTGTGTTGAATCATGTCATCTGACGCCATTGTTGAACAAAGTGTGGAGATGGTGGCAAAGTTGCTTAAGGCGGTAAAAATCCTCAAAAAGGGCTGTTCCGATGAAGAGTGCAAACATTGGTTGGCCCAATGCCAGCGCACCGCCCGCCTTATTAATAGAGCGATCGCAGCGGTGGAAGGCATAGGCTCTCTGAGAAAATTGCAAACTTTATGTGGTCACTTAAAAATTATCCGAAATTCAATCAAAAATTCAGGCCAACAGCCAGTCGTCGTGGGGGAGGGGCTCAAATCAAAATTGACATCTCGAGTAAAGTGGGAGGACTTGAAATCGGCATTTTCTTCGCGTCTGCGCACAGGTATAATTATAAATTTAAAACATAAAGAAATTGGGCAATTTTTCGGGGACGCATTCTCTCTATTCAAAAACAGAATTCAAAATTTATTGAAAAAACATTCACTCATTAAAGTCAATTCGACATTTTGTGGGAAATTCGTGAAAAACTCTTTGAATCAAGAACAAAAAATCGACTTCAAGTATTTCAACACTAAAAACGCTGTGATCGATAGGGGTACAACTTTGAAAGAGTGGTTCTTGGAAAATGTCATCGATCAAATTCAAAACAAACTTTCTGAATTCGCGGACAAAGAGAGCGGATGGAGTCTCGAGAAAATCGTTAGTTTGGAAATAAATATCAACAAATCCGGCATCGGCAACGGTTCGTCTTTCATCGAGTTGCCGAAATCTATTGCCAAAAAACGAGCTTGCATCAACATCAAAAATTGATGATGATGCATGTTTCGCTTGGGCAATCGTCTCCGCCCTGTATCCTGTTCAATCTGGTAAAAATACTGATAGAACATCGTCATATCCGCATTACTCAAAGGCATTGAATTTGGACGGAATCGACTTTCCCATGAAATTTAAACAAATCACCAAATTTGAACAATTAAATAACATTTCCGTCAATGTGTACACTTTGGAGTTAATTCAGCCGAAGCCGGACAAGGAGGCATTTTTCGTGACTGTTCCAAGTCGACTCACGAAACAAAAATTAGACAAACATGTCAATCTTCTCCTCATTCAAAATGAATATCACCCGAAATTAAATGATTACGAGGCACCGCCACTGATCGACGATGACACTGACGATTCAGACATAAAATTCCATTATGTTTGGATAAAGGATTTATCTCGCCTACTTAGTGCACAACTCAATAATCATGTTCACAAAAAATTCATTTGCGACAGATGTTTGAATTATTTCACAAGTGAGGAAAAATTGAACAGTCATACTGTTGATTGTCAAAAACAAAACACATGTAAAATTTCTTTCCCCCACTACGATCATGTAGAATTTCGCGACTTTGTACATAAAGAAAGAGTGCCCTTCGTAATATATGCGGATTTCGAGTCGATTTTGGAACCGTTCAAAGATGCCGCCGGCGCCGGATGCAATTCTCAAACGGAAAAGTACCAAAAACATATTCCGTTCAGTGCCGGATTTTATTTCAAGTGTGCATATGACGACACTTTGTCATTTTACGATAGCCATCGAGGTCTCGATTCGATGGATTGGTTTGCGGAAAGAATGGGGACCATAGCCAAAATTGTGCAAGCCAAAACTTTGGACATTGTTCCCATGACCGCATTACCTGATGAGGTGAACGCGCCATGTTGCCACATCTGCGAAAAACCTTGGAAAACTGACGACAAAGTTGTCCGTGACCATAATCACTACACGGGTGCCTTTCGCGGATATACGCATGCGCAATGCAACCTGTTATACAAAAAGTCTTTTGTGGTGCCGATCGTTTTCCATAATTTATCCGGATACGACAGCCATTTTATTATTCGAGATATAGCAAAGAGGGGGCGAGTCAGCTTGTTGCCTGTCAACAAAGAGAAATACATATCTTTCACCCAGTATGACGATAATACAGACATCAAGTTCAGATTCATCGATTCGTTCCGTTTTATGGGCATGAGTTTGGACCATTTGGTTCAGACTTTGACAGTGCACGATTTGAAAATATCCAAACGCGAATTTGCACATCTGACAGCCTCGCAGTACGAATTACTCACTCGAAAGGGCGTATTCCCATACGATTTCATCGATTCGATGGAAAAGTTGGAAGTTGAATGTTTGCCGGCGCTCCATCATTTCTACAACAAGTTGAACGATTGTCACATTAGCAAGGCAGAATACGAACATGCGCAGAACGTGTGGCAAACGTTCAACTTAAAAACACTGGGCGAGTACTCCGACTTGAACATGAAAACAGACATATTGCTCTTGGCTGATATTTTCGAGAATTTTCGAAATATCGGTCACGTGACATATGGCCTGGACCCCGCGTGGCATTACACCCTACCCGGCTATACGTGGTCGTGCATGTTGAAGTACACCCAGTGCAAGTTGCAGATTTTGAAGGACGTCGACATGCTCATGTTCATCGAGCGAGGAATTCGCGGAGGCATCAGTCAGTGCTGCAACAGGCGCTCCACGGCAAATAATAAATACATGGGTGACTGGTATGACGTCACTCAGCCCTCCACTTATTTGCTATATCTCGATGTAAATAATTTATATGGGTGGGCCATGATGGAATATCTTCCGTATGGGGGATTCAAATGGCTCGAGAATGTTGCCGATTTGAATGTGCTCGAGGTGTCAGACACTTCGCCGATTGGCTATATTCTCGAAGTCGATTTGGAGTACCCCGAACACTTGCATGACAAACACAAAGATTTTCCATTATGCGCCGAACACCGTACTCCGCCAGGCTCAAAATTACCCAAATTAATGACCACCCTGTACAACAAGGAAAACTATGTTGTACACTACAGGGTGTTGAAACAAGCACTGACGCACGGACTTGTACTTAGAAAAATTCACAGAGTTCTGCAATTCGACCAATCAGCCTGGCTCAAACCGTACATTGAATTAAATACGAAATTGCGCGCAGAAGCAAAAACCACTTTCGGCAAAAATAACTACAAATTAGCCAATGACGCAGTATTCGGGAAAACGATGCAGAACATACGAAAACATCGTGTAGTGAAAATGGTCTCAAAATGGGAGGGGCGATATGGCGCGAAAAATTTAATTTCCAGCCCGAATTTCAAGAATCGCACCATTTTCGATGAGGACCTCGTCGCTATCGAGATGGCAAAGACGGATCTGTTGTTCAATAAGCCCGTGTACATCGGAATGGCGATACTTGACATTTCCAAGGTGTGCGTGTATGATTTCCACCACGGTTTCATGATGGAAAAATACACGAGCGATCAGTGCAAGTTGATGTACACGGATACTGATTCGCTGATTTACGAGATCAAATCCGATGACATTTATCGAAATTTATTAAAGTCGAACCTGGAAAAATTCGATACAAGCGATTACCCCATCGACAACCCGTATGGGATTCCCCTTGCCAACAAAAAAGTCCCCGGCTTGATGAAAGACGAAGCGAATGGCCGAATTATGACAGATTTCGTGGGACTCCGTTCAAAGCTGTACACCTATAAGATACAGGGTGGAACATGCGTCAAAAAATCCAAAGGAGTGAAAAACAGAGTTGTCCAAAATAAAATCACATTCGACGACTATGTAGAATGTTTGGAAAATCAGCGTGAGAAAGTCACATCTCAACGCTGTATTCGCTCCTTTGCGCACAACGTTTTTAGTGTGAAGCAAACAAAGATCGCTCTCAGCCCCCACGACGACAAGCGCTGTATCCTCCAGGGCTCCCATGACACTCTGCCGTGGGGCCATTACAGTCAATTGGAAATTTAACTATGCGCATCTCGCATACAAACGCTTCATTGGCTTAGGAGATGATGATTCGGAACTCGATGACTGATTCAACGCACAAAATCTCGATAAAATGTCAAATGAAAATGCGGAAATTGTGCTCTTGTTTGTTCCCACACATCGTATATCATATAATCAAATGTATATATTAATGTTTGAATAAATCAGCATGTAATCCATGTTTGAATATTATTTCGTTTCACCTCCACATTAAAAAAAAATAAAAAATCCCCACAATTTTTGGGTCATTTCTAAGGTGAAAAAACATACACTTTTTACATCAAAAAAGTATGCATTTTTAGGGTTGAAAAAGTATCATTTTTTGACGCGAAAAGTGCAAGTATTTCACCTCAAAAAGTGCCTGTTTTTGGCCTCAAAAAGTCACACTTTTATTGACATGGTGGAAAAAGCTGAGTGAACAGTTTTTGCTTCACTCAGCCACTCAGCTTCAACTGAAAATGACTCACTGAAATCGTACCACCATGTCAATAAAGTGGTCACTTTTTTTCACCCAAATTTACATGTATTCTTATGGAAAAATGGTCATTTTTTGATAAAAAAAATGACCGAAAATTGACATGGTGGAAAAAGCTGAGTGACGGCTGAGTGAAAGCTGAGTCACTGCTGAGTGACTCAAAAACGACTCACTGAAACCGTACCACCATGTCAATTTTGGGTGTTTTTTTTACCTTAAAAAGTGTCACTTTTTGACGTCAAAAACATGCTCTTTTTACCTCAAAAATGAGCATGTTTTTGACTTTTTCTTTTTGGGACCGAAATAAAACAAATATTCTAAGACACATATATTTTTAAAAGTGTAGTGATGGGTGCTCTACAAACTGCGCATGTGTCGCACCTGATGGCGCACTGCGAGCAGCTCACCAAATGTCTACATGGCATAAACAATACACTTAGTTCATTGACAAGACAAATACGACAAGTCATCACTGTGTTCTGTGAGTCTATGCTGGCAGCATTGACATCTGTCTCTTTGTCCATGTCACCTGTCACTCGTCCCTCTGCAGGAGCGCCATCTGTCGGTGGTGGTTGCGAGGTGTCATCTGTCACTTGTCCTTCTGGAGGAACGCCATCTGTCGGTGGTGGTGGTGGTGGTGGCGAGGTTTCATCTGTCACTCTGCTGTCAGCTGACACTCTTGGTTCCGGAGGAACATCATCGCCATCTATCGGTTGGATGAGTTCCTGATTGTGGAAGAATTCACAATGGGGGCTCCATTCACGATGGTCAGCCATAGGATCGTCATGGGGCTGCCATCGGAACCCTTCTACTCGGCACGAAAGACATTTAACTATGTCTTCCGAGCCGGTATACGTAAAACCGACTTCGGCTAACTTACTTGGAGGAAATGCCGAAGTCCAGCTTCTAAACGTGTCGAGTCGTGACTGCATCTCTCTCTCTATCCGAACACACACTCACTGCATACTGAAATGAAATTGCCAACATTGTTTATATATATATATACATTTATTTCGATTCATAATCAAACAGTACTTTGTCAGGCAAATAATATAGGCATTCACGAAAACATAGATGTTTATCATCTTTGGACGATATAGTACACAAATTTATAGCCTCGTCAAATGTCAAATCATTGTTTCTAGCAAGAACTCTGGCACTAGCTAATATATCATGGTAATATTGACAAAAGTTCATATTCAATAAATATTCAAATCTTCCCGCCAACACTGTGACATCCAAATGCAGGATTTCCTGGATTTCGAGCTCCGTCAAGTAGAAGTAGGTGTCATCTTTGGAAACTCGCACTGTTGCACTATTTCCATAAGTGTGTAATTCCAAGTCCATGACATCATCCCAATCGAGTTTGATTTGGGCGGTCTTGTTGTCGGCCGCATTCGGATCAGCTCGGTTATTGTAAAGCCGATTAATGGCTCCCACGAAAATGGCCCACTCGAACATGCTGAAAGGCAGGCTGAAGGAGATGGTGTGCGGGATTGTGCACACAAGTCTCACTGCAGGCACGAAACTTCGAGCAACACTTATTCCACATTGCACAGACAAAATTGATGTGTTTCGGAACTCGTAGGTGGCGCTGCACACGTAAAATCGTTCCTTCTTGATGGCGTCTTTGTACATGTCACAAACACGGTCCAAATCGGCAACACGTTCTGCCCACTCTCTTGATGATGATGATGACTCCGAAGAATCCTCCTCGATAGACACTAGGGACGAAGACATCGACTCGTAATCGGACGTAGGATCGTTAGACTCGAACTGCACTCCACCAAGCATGATGATCGACTGACTCATCGTGCCGCTGAACGGTTTGAAATATTTCGCAGCCGGCTGGAGAGAGGGAGAGATGTATCTATTTTCCATTGAATTACAAGCGATTTGTCGAATCTATCCAGGAATTGTGAGTACTGTCAAAACCCAACCATTTCACCAGGACTTTTCGGCCTTTTCGTCTAATGATTTTTTCCACGAGATAGACGTCGGGATTCTTCGTCTTTTGCAATTCCTGTTCGTAGAAAGCGCCGCTGATTGGTCGCCCCTCCAAGTCCTCCAGCAAGTACGTGATTGGTTGGGTGATTTTTTCACTTTGACGACTTTAAAAATTTCAGTCGTCCAATTGGGTGTATACCCCTTCTCGAACACATGTTTGGCCTTGCTAATTCGCACAAAGTCTCCAATTTTGAACTTTTTTCGGCCAGCTCGTCCCACATAATCATACGCATACTTGTACACTTTGTCTTCATTGTCTTTGGTGACGTCACAGGGTTTCATGCCGATCGTCCGATGTTTGCGCTGATTGTAATTTTTGGCAATGTCCGGTAAAATGTCCAGCCACTTGTAGGTGCCGTTCAAACTGAAATATTTGAAGAGTTTTTCTTTTAGCGTGCGTATCATTCTTTCCGCAATAGCTGCTTTGATCTTCGTGTACGTGCTGTAGTGTTTGATGTTGTACTTTTTCATGAGGGCCTGGAAGCTGGCGTTGTAGAATTCAGTACCCAAATCAGATTGTAGGAACGTAGGACTTCTGTTCGCTTTCGATAATATGTCCCCCATCGCTTCGGTGACGTCTCGACCACCTTTGGTCTTCAAAGGCCGCACCCATAGGTATTTCGAGAAGGTGTCAATCACCACGAGAATATAATTTTAGTTCTTATTGACTTTCGAGTATTTTTGAAGGTCAGCCAAGTCCATCTGCCACAGATCGTCGATTCCTTTGATGATGGTACGTCTGCGGGGAAATCTCTTTCTGGCCGGAGCATGGAGCTCATCGACCAATTGCTTTTTGGCTGCGGACGACTCCATTTCTCCCAAACGACTGCGCAATGCTAATGCGCAGCTCCATTGTTATACTCTGTACTTAAGTCCAGAATCGTTGGCGTTCTCGACATTTCTTCAATCTGCTTTTTCAAAGTATCGTGTTTTTTCAACGAAAGTGTCATGAATTTCATAACTCGAGTCCAAGGCCTCGTGAGCGTGTTTCTGCGCATCCAATTCTGCTCTGAGCTTCACTATGACGTCATCAACGTAGTTTTTGTTGACAACATCATTCGGAGTAGTTGGCGTTTCGACATTACATATTTTCACATGTTCAGCGTCAATGTCCCCGTTTGCCGTGTAGTTGAGTATGACACCGGGGAAATGATAAGGCTGCTGCTGAGCGCGGCGAGCTGAGAAACTTTGACCGAACTTGTTGATGCTCATGATGGAACTGTGGGTTGCGAAACATCGACACTTGTATTTATCGAATGTATCCAGCCTCTCTCAGCTCATTGATGATGGCCACGATCTTGTTGTCGGTAGAGGTGCTGCCAGCATTCTTAGCTGCGACGAGTAGCCTATATCTGTCAACTAGCTCGTTGACATCGTCCCAATACACGTATTCTACAGGCTTCGTATTATATGTCAATTGATCTGGGATGGAGCCTCCAACACGACCACCACCACCACCAGCCTTTTTCTTAGTGTCAGATGAGACTATGAACATTGGTCGAATTATATTCTCGTATTTGGCTATTTGGGAAGGATTCAGCCTACCTTTCGCATCTAAATGGGCACCTGTACTCATCAAAATTTGCTTGTATGCCACCAAGTCTTGTCTCTGGTATTTCGGATTCTTGTAGAAAATCAAACTATATAATCCCGGAGTACTCTGGTATGTTTCGCCATCAATGCGAATGTCCCCCGTATCTTTATCCAAGCCCATCAACTTGTTGCCGAGTATCCATTGCGCTCTGGGTCTGTCGTAAATGGGGCCGTAAGTCACATCGATTTTGCCCGATTTCGCACGATGTTCATTCACGAATTTAGATGCTACTTCGGGGTAAACTTCCAGCAATTCTCCATCATCCTCCTCATCGTCGTCGTCGTCAGACTCATAGTCATCTGTGTGATAGCTGTCTTCGTCTTCTTCTTTCTTCATGGTGGTGGTGGGGGAAGGGGTCCTCGATGATGGCGGTTCTTGTTTCTCTTCTTTTTTCACCTTCAGCTGTCGTCGCTTAGGTGGTGGGGGCATTGCTGCATTCAGTCTCTTCAGCGGCACCGTGATGGGTTTGAATAATTTATTCAGCGCGAATTTTTCCTTCCAACAGGTGGCGCACATGCGTCGAAATTCATCGAAGGTGTAGTCCGGAGAGACGTGCTCGTCAAAGGCGTGCTTCAGGTTCACATCGTCTTGCCGAAATAGCACTATAATGTTGCAATTGTCTCTGTTCAACTGTTTGGGTATTTTCGAGTAGGTTTGACATAAATATGCAACGTCCACGGATTTATGACGTCCCATGGCATAGTACTCTCTGATTTTATCCTGTTTGTCGCACGAAACATCATCAAATATAAAAATTGAGTGCTCCTTTGCCATTGACGGCTCGATAATCTCCTCGTTGTCCCTGTATGGATAATAGCCCACTTCTTTGACTTGTTTCAATACATCGTGCAACAGCTGATATTTCGGCTGGTACAGTGATTTTGAATATACGTAGACATTCTCGAAGCGGTCTCCGTTCGGGCTGAATAACAAACTCAGTACAGCGTTGGTCTTGCCACATCCGCTGGGACTACAAAATATCGCTCGAAATGAATTCGGTAGCAGAGGACCGTGTTTGCGCACAACATTCAAGTTGCCGCCACCTACGAAATCCAAATTGGCTATTTCCAGGGTCGGCTCTTGTTGCACCACTTTCATTGTATATTTGGAGAAAAAATGTTACATGTGACCACGCCCACATCTGGCGTTCGACTGACAGTTCGAGTGCTCGAGCGGCGGCTATGTAAGTAAGTGTGCAACGCCAATCGCGTCATTGTCATGCTAACCTTCGAGCACGAAGGTCGTGGAGTGGTTAACTCTGTGATAAATCGTCTGCCATTCGAGCTACATCTGCCCGGATACCAATACTGCGGACCTGGCACCAAATTGAAGAAGAGGTTGGCACGCGGAGACGCTGGTGTGAATCCCCTAGACACTGCTTGGAGATCACACGATATCGCATACTCGCAAAGCAACTCTCTGGACGATAGACACAAGGCTGACTGGGTGTTGGAAAATCGAGCTTGGGAACGTGTCAAGTCCAAAGACGCGAACATCGGCGAGAAAGCTGCAGCTTGGCTAGTCACTACAACTATGAAGGCGAAGCGTAATTTGGGCATGGGTATGAAGTCATCATCAATGGCCTCTGCTTCTGGTGCAAAACGGTCAACGAAAAAGAGGTCGTTCAAGAAGGATGTTGTGTCGAAAATCACCAATCATCTGCGGAAGGCACTGAAACCTGAACAACTCAAAGATATGAGTGCGAAGGCTCTGCGAAAATCCTCGTTGGTAGCACTGCGTGCAGCCCGAGCTCAAGTCAAAAAATTGGGCGGTCGCAAAAACATCAAAGTACCTCAAATAATACCTTTCGAAGCAAAGAGTGGAGGTGTGCTGCCTTTGCTTCCCATCTTCGCAGCTTTGGGAGCACTGGGATCGTTGGCTGGTGGTGCCAGCACCATAGCCAGGACCATCATCTCCTCGAAAAACGCTCAGAAGAAATTAGATGAAGAGAAGCGCCACAATACTGCGATGGAGAACATCGGAAAGCAGGGATCTGGCCTGTTTATGCGCAAAACAAGTCGCGGAGGCTATGGTCTTTTCCTCAAGAAGTTTGCAAAAAACTCCCAGTGAAGCTGCCCAATAGCAAGCGACCTTTGTACGATGTGGACTTGGTCAAGTATGCCAAACGTCTGAAAATTCCTAATTTCGTTGGGGTTTTCATGCGCGACAACCTGCCTCCATCTACGCCCATGTACAAAGAGTGCGCCATTGTCAATCTGGACTCGATAAAAAATCGTGGAACGCATTGGGTAGCTTACGTGAAAAGTGGACTTTGTGTGAAATACTTTGACAGTTTCGGTAATTTGAAACCGCCAGTGACCTTTAATGAAGAGCGCAATACGGTTCATTATATGGTTGTGTGGCGATTTGCGTACAACACTTCGCGCAAATCCGATTGGCGGCGTATGGCTATGGACAGGATCCGTTTCGCTAGGCGAATCTCCAAACTTGCCTACATAATTGACCCCATTTTGGATGTGGAACACAGGGAGCGAGTGTGGAAGTCTTTAACTGAGAGTGCATAACCCCCAAAGTGTCAGTCATGTCTTTGCTGTTCACCCTGACAGGTCACACATCTACGCTGACCGCAGACTTTGCTCCGCCAATTCAATTGGACGAACACAGCTCTTACGGCTTGGCTTTGATTGGTTTTCATTCGTACAACAGCATACCGAACATAACCAAGGGGAAGTTCTATTACTTTGCCAACGGAGCGCCATCTGTTAGCACCATCAGCATACCCACTGGCTGTTACGAAATAAGCGACATTGCCAAGTTTATTCACAAACACATCGGCAAACCGAGAGAGGTGAAGAAGAAGAAAAGAGAAGTGGACATCGACAGAGACAGCAACAATAACGCTAAGGCAGCAGTGTTTTCTCTCAAACCCAATACCAATACGCTACAGTGCGAAATTTATAGCAAGTACCACACCATAGACTTCACTCCAGAGGACTCTATCGGACGATTGTTTGGTTTCTCACCTCGAATTCTCCCAGCTGGAATCGTTCACGTGTCTGACCTGCCCGTCAACATAGTCAAAGTGCGAACAGTTCACATTGACAGTAACGTCACATCGGGCGCTTTCTTCAACAACCGACCCTCCCATACGATATACGAGTTTGCCGTTCGAGAAGATCCCGGATTTGCCATCGACGAGACTCCCTCGAATCTCATCTACCTGCCTGTGAATAAGACGGAGATACACAACATAACCTTGAATATTCTCGATCAGGACTTTTGTAGTGTGAATTTCCGTGGAGAAACCATCATCGTACGACTGGTGTTGCGCAAGCTGTCAAATGGGGTTGGTATTTGATTGGAACGACAACCAACAGCATAAAAGTACTGATAGCGCAGACGTCAGTTCAGTCGCGCAGACGCAGTCAACGAGAGCACACATCAATCATACGCTCTCTCTCTCGAGCATAGATTTCCTCATATCTCAAGGGCATCATGTTGTCAAAACAAGTGTTCGACGTGTACAATCATCCAAAATTCGATGAATCCATCCAGAGAGTGGAGACTCGAACGTACCACCCGTACGTCAAATCCTTCCAAAATAATGACATTGTCGAAATCGTCATTCAGCAAAGTGACACATGGATTCTGATGAACGACGCTATCGTCTGTATAGAGGGCACTCTAGTCAAAACCGCAGGAGATGGCAATGTGCGATTCGTCAATAATGCTGGAGCATTTTTCTTCGAATCAATGTATTATGAAATCAACGGCAAGGAGGTGGACTCTGTTCGCTTGCCGGGTATAGTGAGCACCCTGCGAGGATACACTTGTTACGCAGACGCCGATTCTCGACACTTGGCCACCGCCGGATGGACGTATCCAGGTGGAGCTATTCGCAACGCCAACGACGGTTCGTTCGCCATGTGGATTCCGCTTAAACATCTGTTTGGCATATTTCACGACTACAGATATGCCACAATCGGACGACAGTGCATTCGTTTGGTGAGAAGCAGAAACGACAACAACTGCATGGTTATAGAGGAGATTGCGAATCCGCAGGTCGCAACCACAGCCACCCTGACGATCAATAGCATCGTGCTCAAAGTCAAAAACGTCATTCCCAATGACGATATTCGCTTGCAGCTGCTGCAATCCATAAAGACTGACAAACCTGTGGTTATCTCGTTCCGCAAGTGGGATATGCACGAACTGCCTGCACTCACGCCTGGTTCCACCAAAGAAATATGGTCTGTCAAAACTTGTACGGCAGTGGAGAGCCCCCGATTCGTCATTGTCGCCTTCCAAACAAATCGAATGGACAACGTTGCACGAGATTCCAGCTACTTTGACCACATTGACATCAGAGACATACGCCTAACGTTGAACAGTGACAATTAACCGCATGAACGCATGCGCTTGCAATTTGACAGAAACAACTTTGTGGAAGCTCATCGCGCCTATACGGAATTCTACCCAAGCTATGCGAATTGTCCCCAGAAACGCCCTCTGCTGGATTACGATGCATTCAAGGATCGAGCCGCCATCTTCGTAATCGATTGCTCACGGAGAGCGGAATTCATGAAATCGTCCACCGTCGATGTCAAACTTGACATAGAAGCCACAGTTGGGTTCCCAGCTAATAGTCGTGCGTACTGTGTAATAGTGCACGATTACGTCATAGAACACTTGCCTTTAAGTGAGATCGTACGTCGTCTGTCATAAGACAAAAAACACTTCAAGTCATACGTCATCTGTCATATGCCTGCAAGATCGGCGGGGGAGCGCTGGTTGAATGCGCGTCTCAAGGAAGCATAAGCCTATGGATAGGAAAACAACAAGAAGAGTGGGGGGGTGGTGGGGGGAACGCGCTCGAAGCGCATCAGTTCAAATTCAGCGTTAGTTGTTAGCCAAACGTTCAGTGATTCAGTCGATCAGTCAGTCAGCCAAGATGAAGCTCGTAGCTTGTGATATCCAGGGTTTCTGTGTGGGTGGTGAGTTCCAGCCAAAAGAACTTGCCATCACCGACGGGCAACGCACGAACCATTTTTTATTCAAAGCCGTCGTGCCATTCCATGAGCTGAGCGAAAATGATAAACGCCAAGTGAGATATTTGGAAAGGAATATCCACGGCATTCCATACTCCGATGGCTATGTGGAATTAAACGAGACCAACATCCAAGAAGTGCTGCGCCCCATCCTCGAAGCTGATGTGGTATATGTGAAGGGAAATCAAAAATTCGATTTTCTGCTAAAGTGTGTGCTCGATCTGCCTAGAAGGCCACACATCGTCGATATTGCCGCCACTACAAGTACAGTCGTCACAACCCCTCCACCGCCACTCGAGAAGCAAAGCCCGTTGTGTTTAAATCATATAGCATCTGGAGACATAGAAGTGCATTGTGCTGTGAGACATTGTTTCGATATTTGGCTATGGATATCGTCGCACCTGATATGGTGAAACACGTCGACAGTGGCGGCGACACTCTTCTCCATCGGCACTTGCAAAATTTGCGTGAACTCAAGGCGCAAATATCCCAGTACGAACAAAAGCTGCATATGTATAAACGCTTTCAAAATATGCAAATTGACGATGGGAAATGGGTAGCAGCATTCACCGATCCACGACGTTTCACCGGCGCCAACTACAACAGCCAAGGAAGAAGAACCAATGTTTGATATATTATTATTATTATTATTATTAATCATATTGTATTGTATTTTTATTATGTATTAATAGATGTATTAAACCAATTTTCTCGATTTATTTTGCGAATGAGAGAGTGACAGAGTGAATGGCAAAAATGGTCGTTCAAAGCTATTTGGTTTTGGGGAAAGAGCTTGGTGTATTTTTCGCAAATATACACCAAACTTTTCCCCCAAAGTCAAATGGTTTTGCCGCCGCACACTGGCGATTAAGAGGCTGCGCGTGATTTCATGTTTGAAATAAATATGTGCATATTTGTTTCAAGTATGAAATCTCTCTCGGTCAATCAACATGAGGGCCATGCACATTGAGCAATGGTGTATGTGTCTCTCAGTGTATATATATTTGAGTGATATATACGTCGTTTCTCAGTGTACGTTGAGCAGTCATACCGTCATGACAAACTATATAATTCTAGCAGCCGTTCTGTCGAACGTACTGTATATTAGCCCACCATATGAGTGCAGTGAGGTATTGGTATCATATTTGCACGAGAATTCGAGCATTTCTAACTGGACGAGAATGACTCAGGCGCTAGCCAATGATGAATATTTGCCTGTGTTGAAAGCCGAAATCCCGCTGAACGTCTCATCGTACCGATTGCGAAAGATCTATGTCAATCACACCCATAGCGATACGCAGTGGTTCCCGCTGAAGACGTCTTGCAGAACTTCGAGGTCCCCTCAGCCCATCCTGTATGCCGCGATGCAAGCTCCTGGAGGTCATCCTCCCGCGGAGCTTGCCAAATGTGAGCCGACACTTTACGAGTGGTTTATGTTATTTGTGACAATGATTCTGAGTGTTCAAATATCCGAATCTATATATAAGTTCATTAAAGCTATACGTCAAAAATATTTTTTAATCGATAATGATAGTGTATCATACTACGCCGCTGGCACTGAAGTCTAATAAAAATATACGCATATCTGTTTGTTGCATTTGAGTTGCAAAATGCAACATGTGTGTGTGTGTGTGCTCTCTGTCGACGTGACACAGACCGTGGGATCCAAGGTCAAATCGTGTCTCATGCCGACATTTCTCGAAAATAATGGTCTTGGGTAAACAACCACCGGGAATCACATGAGGTCGTCCGCCCCCCGCCCTCCGCTCTTTACATCTATCATGTACCGCAGGGGGGCGTTGCTTCGACGGCCATTTTTTCGACACAACGAATCACATGAGGTCGTTTTTTTCTTCTCCCACACACCCAATTGCTCTCTACGCCTATCATGTACCTGCAATTTTTCTCTCTCTCAACCCCCACACGCTACACCCTACACCGCCATGTTTATTGCGACTGCCGCCAATCGGCTTTTTTTTCCCATTATCAAAGCTACGAGTTTTAAATCGACATTAGTATGGAACCTTCATGACTCATTGGTAGCGCACTCGGCTGCCATGCCAATAGGCGTGGGTTCAAGCCCCACTCGGGGACAAAAAAATTTTTTTTTTTTTCTTCCGCAACCCTCCCCCCACCTTCTTCGGCGTTGGGGTTGCTGAAGAACTTCGCCGAAGAACCAAAATGGCGGAGATCTCGATGGCCAGATGCCATCGAGAGCGAAAATTCAAATTAATGAGGCGAAATCCGCCTTGACATACTACTTTTCTGTACTGTTGAAAAGTAGTTTATAAACTATCATTCCACCAAAAAAAATAAAAAATTCAAAGAACAATTCCATTCCATACAAAAGTTAACAGGGTTACTCAATCAGAGTTCTAATATTATGTATACCATTTTGTTTTGGATGAATATTTTTGTTTGAAATTTCGATGTCATATAGAGATTTGAAAGCCGTTTCGAATGAGGTATCACTCGATACACCAGGCCATTAAAAAAAAAGTGTGACAAAAGTAGATTATGAACTACAATTTCACCTGCGAAAATTCCAAAGAAAAATTTCAATCAGTTCAAAAGTTAAAAGGGGGGGGTACTTTATGGACAGATAACCCATTGTTATTGTGATTCTTATACGTTCAGAAATAATTATTGAAATACGAAATTAATTATCTCCCGTACTATATTTTTACAGGGGAACTGTGAAAGGTAGGTTGCACTATATCGTTTACTTGAACTATACTTAAATGTCTTAGTTTGTAGAAATTGTCCACTATTGTCAGTGGAAAAACCCACTGTTTCTTACTGACATTCCTGGACGACTCTTTCGTAATAATAAAAATAATATTTCGGTATACAGTCACATGAGTGAACTCAAACGACTTAAACGAGCGAGTAAGACTAGATGACGGCTATTATTACTATTTCCCGTAGCGCTTCGGCGCATTTACTATTTCACTGTAAGAAACCCCTGACAAAACCCAAATCATTTGAATTGGAAAGGTAGCGGCAGAGTTGGTACAAAACAGGAGTCGATTGTTGTATTTTATATCGTGATGAGGTAATCCTGGACTGTATTGACTATATGATATAAAAAGATAAATGCATCTTCTTTCGTTTCTGATAGTCAAAGATTTCTGAAAATCTCGCTGTTCGCTACACTACTTCATCGTAAAAAAAACATGAGTTTTTGAACGGCCTTTGATTTTTGAAATTGTGAATTGCTTTAGAGTTCTTTTGGATCATTAACAACACAGATGTAAAGTGGAAACCTTATGCTTGAAATTGCGTATTTTATTTTTCATGCAGGATGTGCATAAGCGTTTATTTTCAACATTCACTAAAGAAAATGCCAGTATTATATGGGTACGTTAAAAAATGTTAAACTCAGTTTTTTTTGGCATGTATGAGTGAGACCATGATTTTCGGATCCTCCACAAACCGCGCAGAATGGTTATGTAAATTAGGAAAAAAAACCTTTCAGGTACTCATATACTCACATGTTATATTTGCATGAGAAGGAAAAAGTCTTCAGGAACGTAATGCACTTTTACTTGTCCTTCTCTGATAATTTTTAGCAAAGTTATGATGAATATAGTGTTCTGTTCCGTCGGAACTTACAGTGGCCGGTGAGCGAGAGCCTGAAATTTGATGTCGGCGTCCAATCACGTTTTCTGAGGAAACGGGAGCACTTTCGAAGGGATGACTGGGAATCATACTTGTGGAGAATTGGATTATCTTTCACCCCGTTGAAACCGTTTTTTGATTAACCATATAGTTACTTTTCAAGATTACAGCAAAAAACTATTTATTTATTTTGAAATAAAAAAAAATGGTTTTAACTACTAGCATGCCAAATTTGGTGGTGTTACAATCCATTCTCGTCTCAAAACCTAATTATACTTGATTATTAAGATTCATCAAAGAGTCTTGAGAAAATGAAACCACCAACGAACCAGTCTGAAAGAAATTCATCAACAAAAAATCGATTTTCGGGTAGTCAATCTATTCCAAGTTGGAGAGAAATTTGTGCCATAACTGGAAGGCATGGTGTTATTCTGGAAAATATATTTTTTTGTGTCATGCACTTTCAACACCCTGTAACTTGGTTATTACTCATTTTAGGGTATATGTTTATTGGAACTTTCAGCCTTAAAATGAAGTGAGGATTCTACTCTCGGAGTTTGTCCCCTTTATTCTGGGACACTCTGTTATAGTACAGTAACCACAGACAAATGTAAGCCACACCTGAAGAATGAATCGTAGCACTTTGAAACTCGGCACATGACTTTTTGACATCATATATTGATAGAAAAAAAATTGTTTACTAAAATATCAAGGGTGGAACCCAAAAATTTTTTTATTTAAAAACATTTTTTTTGCTGTTGTTTTGGAAAGTATAAGATTTATCAAGAAACAATTTCAACAAGGCGAAAGATAATTCAATTCTCCACAAGATATATACTAAGTAATTTCTATAAAATTTCAGATTTGTCATAACTTTGTTAAAAATTATAGTAGAAGGAAAAGAAAAAGTGTATATCATTCCTCAGGCTTTGTACTTCCTCATGAAAATATAACATGTGAGTATCTGAGTACCCAAAATGTGTTTTGTCCCACTTCAAACCCTTCTACGATATTTACGGACGATCCGAAAGTCATGGATATTTACGTTGATTTGACATAGTTATACTGCAGCAGGAATCAGTACCCTTTTTGGACCATATGCAACGATTTTAGACTAGTGAGACATGTCTCACTTATATAGACATGCCAAAGTAAAAACTGGGTTTTACTCCTGCCTCAGTTTTCAACTCACCCATAATCCCGGTAATTTCATCAGAAAATGTTGAAAATTATCGCTTATACACATCCTACTTGAAAAATGAAGTATGTGATTTCAAGCTTGAGGTTTGCACTTCACAATAGTGTTATTGAACATATATGCATGATATGAATAAGCGATTATTTTCAACATTTACTGAAGAGAATGCCGATTTTATGGGTGAGTTGAAAATGAGGCAGGAATAAAACAAAGTTTTTATTTTGGCATGTATAGGACCTGTCACACTACTTTGAAATTATTGCATATAGTCCAAAGAAGGTATGGGTTGCTGCTACAGTATAATAATTCCATATGTACTGAATTATTCATAATTTTCGGATCATCCCCAACTATTTTCGTGAAGTGCGACAAAACACATTTCAAGTACACAAATACTCGCATATTATGTTTGCATCATAAGGTAGGAGCCTTCATTTACTTTCCAAGATTACAGCAAAAATCTATTTATTTATTTGTAAAAGAAAAAAAAATATGTTCCACCCCTGGAATTTTGGTAAACAATTTTTTTTCGTGTTTATCGTGGTTCTAAACTAGCATACCAAGTTTGGTGGTGCAACGATCGATCCTTGTCTCAAAACCCAATCGTTCTGGATTAATTAATAATAATTAAGTTAACATTCCATTTGTATATTTTTTTGCCATAGTTCTGCATGACATTGATAGCTTTCATGATATACCATTAAATGAGAAATTAAAAAGACTGTAAGTTGAACCAAAAGAAACATGGGGGTGCAGTTTGAAAAACAAAAGTTAAGGGTGGCCATAAAGCTCTGGGACACCCGGTATATACATATATTTATATATTTACATATATAAAAGTTAAATTAGCAACTGTTTGACAGGTATTTTCTTCTGTGGGGATAGTGGGGCAAGCAGTTTCTTCTTCAGTTAGCATAATAATTCTTCTTTGATTGACGACTTGTTTATTTTGTGGAAATTCATGTTCACTAAGGATACACTAAAAACAATTTTGTCTATTTTCCACGATAATTTTATATGTGTTGCCTATAGTTTCGGTCATTACACCATTTTCAAACCTGTTTCATGTTATTGATCAGTTTATTGGCTTTTTGTTGTATAGTTGATGTAGAATCTCTTGGTATGATTTCGTAAGTATTTTCATCTTTTAAAAGTTTATTAGACAATTATAGGTATTTTTGTTTTTCCATTATCACAGTTACATTTCCTTTATCAGACTTTGTAATAATAAGATCTGTATGAGAAGCAAAAAACTTTTGGTTTATCTGAAAATAGTGTTTAGGTAATTCTGGTTGTTTCTTGTATTCTGGAAATGATTAGTAATTAGATTTGTGACTTGAGCTCTGAATGAATTATTGTTTTCATTATTTTAATTTATATATTAAAAATTCTATATCGGAAATATCTTTTAATTCAGGTGCTAAACCGAACTTTGAACCTAGTGCTAAGAATGTGAGAATTTCTGTTGGTATTATTGTACTTGATAGATTTTTTATCCAATTTTCTTTGGTTTTGATTTTGTGTTTTTTGTTGATATCAAATTGCCAATTTTTTTCATATTAGTAGATTTTATTTTGTCAAATAGTTTACTAAAATGATGCTTTTGTCTCTCTTTGTATTCGAGCCAAATGTTTTCTGATAAATAAATGCATTGAAATTTGAGTTGAGATAGATTGTAAATATTTTTCTAATGAAAATAAATGATTCTGAGTTCAAATGTTTTTTTGTCAACATTGAACTGAAATTATGAATATCATTAACACTCTTACCATCATGTGTTTCAACTAATAAATCAATAGTTTTTGTGTTATTTCTAATATGAGTAGGAATAATATCATGTTCTCTGCATTTTAATAAAAACATTCTTCTGTTTCTACAAGCTGCTAATTTTTTGTTAAGATTTGTCCATGATTTCATTTTTCTAACAATTTCATATCCATACTCTCTTCTGATGTCTTGAAAAAACTCCATTTCTTCAAATAAAAAATTAAATTAGCGACTGTTTGGTAGGTATTTTCTTCTGTGTGATAGTGGGTCAAGCAGTCTCTAAATCTCTCTAAAAAGATTCTAAAATAGAGATCTGCACTAGTTGCAACTTTTTACCTTCGATACCTAAAAAACTGTCTATTTTCGGGTCTCGGGCCAATGCAGACTTTTGATCAGAAGGGTATAAACTACAACATATCCAAATTTCAGCCAATTCGACAGGGATCCATTTCCCATTTGATTTATTCTGTTATATTATCGGTCTTACTCTTTTTTATTCAAAAATATCGTATAAAGAACAGAAAGATCTGTCTTCTTGCACAGGCCAAAACTTTTGCGTTTTTGGGCTGCTGGAGACAAATGCTCTGAATAAAATTTTTTTGTTTGTTTGTACTTTATCGGGTAAATTTGGGTTATTTAATGAGAAAGTGTTTCCCAGCAATTAGACGAGAAAAACTGTCAACTATTGAAAACGCGACACCGAAGGTGTAGCATTTTTTAGGTTGACAGTTTTTCGAATCAAATTGCTAAAGGTAACAGTTTAGAACTCAAACGATACAAATTCACCTGATATCAATTCAAACATCGTGTAATTCGGCAGGACAATTTAATGAATTAGAAATTTAGAAACATATCAATGTCAAACTATTTATTTTGCCAACCAATACTGCAATAATTTATAAACAAATCAATAAGTGGAAAAACCACTAATGCATTTGTCGTTGTAAAAGTTGCAGCTAACCCGATATTTCTAAAAAATAAACGTGATTGAGAAAACATTTTCTGTTTTTTATTGAAGCTAGACTGGTATTCGGTAAGAAATTCTACACCATAATATTATTTAAAAAAATGGTTTTGAAATTCAAATAATTTTTTGTATAGCAATATCATAGTAACAATTATACATGAATAACTAATGCTTGAGGGGAAGACATTAAAAAAAAGAGTTCCAGTTCAATGTAAATTCATGCTTTTTACCCCATCAAGGAGGGGACAAAAAATTCCGGAAATTTTATTAATTGCTATGGTAACGATGAAAAATACAGGCCTTCAATTGATCGAAAATGTTGGGTGTGGAGTTTTCATAAAAATAAATTCACATAAAGTCGTAAAAAAATGAATGGTGAGAGCATGGTGGATATTTTATTTAAGATTTGACAGTTCACGTAGACATTTGAGTTCGTGGAAATTGAATGCATAAATTTTGCATTTAGTATGATCGAACCAGACCGAACTAACCTTACGTAGACATTTGAGTGCATAGAAATTGAATTGGCGTTAGTAATTGTACCGTTACGAATAATTCTATTAGGTATTATTATTTTTTGGTGGTGAGTTCCGGTAAGGGATTAAGGGTTAAGTACGACCCTAAGATGGTTTAATAATTTTGTGATGAATTCTGGTGCACCGTTTGAAATGCCTATTGACATTCATTGCAGCAGTAAAATTATTACAGGTAAATATTGATGTACAATATATATATGAACTGTACTGTAACCATTTAATAACGTTCACAAAACTGCACTTAAGATGAAAGATCGGCATCAGATAAGAGCTACATTGCAACGGTTATTCTTTATAGGAAGATTTATTATTAAAGAACTCATGATAGCTCCAAAACAGGAAGTAGAAAGGTAGAAACATACTCGAGCAAAACATATGCAAGTCTAATACGCAACTTGTAGGTGCATGAGAATATGCCTCTTACCTTATAAAATGTCATTTCCAAAGACCATAACCATATTGAATGGCAAACGTTACCGGTATGCACTTTAAATTGATTTCGGTTTTTGCAGGATTCACGTTGCAAATCTGAAATTTCATGTCTTTCAGATTACCAATCGGCAAAACAACATAGACAGACGATAAATAATGTTATACTCAGTTGGGGCAACAACCTTTGGTGAAACTCATTCAATGACGACTGATGCGACAAAGGTATACATATTGAATAAAATATAGATAAAATTCTATTGCTGAATAGGTACCAATTCTCCGTTTGTTCACTATTGAAGGTGAAAGCTCGACTCAACTTTCGTTTAGCTGAAATCAGTTATGGAAAAACTGTTGTCATGGCAACTGTAGCTATGGTTACGAGAATACAAAAATCCGATTCCCATGGTGTGGAAATGCATGGTTGCCAAGTTGCCCGCTTTAGTTAAGCTGAAATCAGTTGCAGAAAAAAGGTTGCCATGGTAACCGCTGTTATAGTGAAACAAAAATGTTTTTCCTGTTTTGCGGAAATGCATGGTTGCCAAGTAAGTCAGTTATAGTTTAGCTGAAATCAGTAATTAAAAATTTGTTGTGGCAACCATTGCTATGGTTACGAGAATACAAAAACCCGATTCGCATGGTGCGGAAATGCGGGGTTGCCAAGTTATCCGCTTTAGTTTAACTGAAAAATTATTTCAAAATGGCGTCGGGCCACCATTTTGCACCAAAGAAAATTCATTCGAAAATTTCAATCCGTTCAAAAGTTAACAGCCCCCCCCCCCCTGTTACTTCATGGACAAACTGTAGATATTTATTTTGAAGTTTGTATATCTAATGAAATTCACGAGAGGATATACTTATATGCTGTCAGCAGAAAGTGGCTTTCCTCTATAACTCTTTTGTTCTTGAAGATAATGGAAAGAATTTCGGAGAATCTATTTACCACATAAATATATATTCTTTGTTAAGTGATTGAGCTTCAGGCAACATCATGGTTTCACCAGAAGTGCCATTCACTTTTGAATTTTGAAGGGACACCTGGTATATTTTCACTTATTTTTTTCTATATGACCCTCTGAATATAACCATGTGTCACTAGTCACTTGTCCTGAGTGCTAAGGATAGGTTCAAATCACTAATTTCTGTTTAGTACAACTTACATTATTTCTATTTTTCTTCAAATGACACCATGGTTAGAAAAAAGGAGAAATTCATAACTAATGATTTCATACCGCACTCTGTAAGGTGTGAAAAAACAAAATTTCTTCAAGAATCTTTCGTAAAGGAAGAATAAGTTGTGTTTGTCACTTGCATTAAAATATTTATATATATATATATATATATACATATACAGTGTGACCCATTTAAGATGGAAGCACCCATATAAAACTTACATTTGTTAACCGATTTGAATGATTTTGTTCTCTTTAGTTAGACATTCAAGAAGTCTACTAGGACACCGAATTTCATGTATAAATCTCCATTTCCAGGGCCAACTAATCTTATTTTTCAAGGTAAAAAATCTAAAAGAATTACTAGCGATTTTTTTTAAAAAAATCTGACTATACCACTGGATTCGCGACATTTTCAAATGGTATATATTTAAATTACGTTGAAATGCGTCAATCAATAAAAAAGTTATGAGGGAGTGAAATTTGATAAATATGCCGTTTAATCAACCCACCAATTCAATTTCAGAACTTTTATCAAAATTCTATATACACCACTGTATTCAGGAGATCTTGACATATCACTGGTCGAAATTTTATCGAAATCTGTTCATAAATAAGAACATCATAAAAAAATAAAAATTGGAAATGGAATTTCAGGAAAATGTCATTTTATCTCAAAATTTCTTATTTTTTATTTATCAACAGATTTCGATTAAATTATGGTTAGTAATATTTCAAGACACCCTGAATCCAGTGGTGTAGTCAAAGTTGTTACAAAAGTTTTGAAATTGAAGTGGTGGGTTGATCAATATAACTTTTTTATTTTTCACGCATTTCAACGTTATTGACCTTGAAAAATAAGATTAGTTGGCCCTGGAAATGGAGATTTATCCATGAAATTTGGTGTTCTAGTTCACATTTTGAATGTCTACCTGACGAAAACAAAATTATTCTAATCGGTTGAAAAATCTAAGTTTTATATGGGTGCTTCCATCTTAAATGGGTCACACTCTATATGTATATATATTGTTACAGACCTGAAATTTGATAAAGACTTCTCGAATTGTTCGAGATCGTTCGATGAATTAGATGGAAAAATCTAGAAGCACTAACTTTCGTTCTGGATCAATCGTAGAACATTCTATTTGTGTTCTATTGATTTCTTAAGTTTTCTAGAACTTTATTTGTATATAAAAGCAATGCATTTGTGAGATGAAGGAAGTCAGTTAGAAAGATACCTTGAGTTACCTTGGATACAAGTATTTTGACAGTGACTTGTATTACAGTGTTGTCAAGTAAAGTTTGATTAATAAAGGCGAGTTCATACCAGAGTACACTTATTTTTGAACCCGAAGACGCAACAATTGGTGACAGCGGCGGAATAAGTGTTACTGAAGAAAGAAAAGTAAGGCAGTTTTTCCGAAGAGACTGGTGAATACTCGAGCAAATAATTACGACGAGATGGCGACATCAGCAGATATCCTTGAGTTTTTAAAGGAACAAGAAGCCAAACGAAAACAAGAACAAGAAGAGCTTCTACAACAATTCGAACTGAGAAGGAAACAAGAACAAGAGGAACAAGAAGCCAAACGAAAACAAGAACAAGAAGAGCTTCTACAACAATTCGAACTGAAAAGGAAACAAGAACAAGAGGGACAAGAAGTCAAGCGGAAACAAGAACAAGAGGAACAGGAAGCGCGTTAGTCCAGCAGTTACAACATGTTGATCTTCTGCAACGTATTAGTCACAGTCAACAGTTCTTCCAGAATGAAATCACCGAAGTAGTACAAGAGGTCAGAGGAAAAGTCCAGGAGGTCAAAGGTGAAGTCCAGGAGGTCAAAGGTGAAGTTCAAGAGGTCAAAGGTGAAGTTCAAGAAGTCAGAGGCGGAGTCCAGGGAGTCAACAGAAGGGTCCAAGACGTCGAAAATGAACTGTCCAAAATAGATGAACGGGTGGCACGAGAGGTGAACAAGAAATTCAACGAAGAAGTGGATAGGATCAAGGAGAGGCTGGAAACGTTACACCTTCCACACAAGCGTGCACCATCTGAGGAAATCTCCCCCACCAGCGAAAGGCCATCCTCACTGACAACTCCGATAAGGCCTACACAAGTGAAAATTTTGAAGCCTCCAACATTTGATGGACAATCCTCGTGGTCCATGTATAGACGTCAGTTTGAAGCGGCAGCAAACGCAAATGGCTGGTCCGAGGAAGAAATGGCCACCTCTCTAGTCCTGTGTCTACGAGGACAAGCATTGGACATCCTTCAGAACATCCCCGAGAGTAATCAGAAGGAATATTCTAGAATCGTTGAAGCTTTGGAAATCAGATGTGGACAGCAATATCTCAAACAAGTATTTCAGAGCCGAATAAAGAGTCGATACCAAAAATCCAACGAAACCCTACAGGAGTATACCCACAAGCACCGAAGGAGTTCATAGAACAAATTGGGGTGCAGACTTTCATCGATGGTTTGAGAGATACTGACATGCAGCAAGCCCTTCGACTAGGACGACTTCAAACCATAAGCGCAGCACTAATAGCATCTTTGGAGTTCGAGGCCGCGAAAAACGCATCAAGAAATATGAGGCCCAAGTTACGTGAAGTTAAATTCAACGAGGATTCTCCTACAAGCGAGGCGCTATTGAAGAAAATATTGGACTCCATAACAGCATTAAGCAACCGAGTGCCTTCCCCAGAAGACAGGAAGAGGCGCTGCTATAACTGTGGGAAAAGCGGCCATCTACAGAGGAGTTGCTGGGAGAGATCGAGATCCAGAAGTCCAAGAAGAAAGAGGTCGTCATCAGAGAGCAACGAAGATAGATCGAGATATCCGAGCTCAGGAACAGAGCAACGTGGGCGTTATACCAGAGGAGCCTTCAGGAGATCGACCACGCCAGAAAGGAGATCGACCACGTCAGAAAGGAGACCTCAAACGTCTGAAAGAGGACTTGCTCCCAACCAGGAAAACCAGACTTAGTCGGCACTAGGGGGTGCGTGGCGACTTTGAGTGTTCAAAGCCCCAAGATCCATATACCGTCATTGAAGAAAAATGGTCAAAGTCTACTAATACAAGGCCATTTAGAAGATCGAAAATGCACCTTCACTATTGATACAGGAGCTTCGAGATCAATCGTTCGCCCAGACCTCATACAAGAATCTGTGAAGCCGATGAAAAGGAATATGGTTTTGGAAACGGCAACGGGACAAACCGCACCAGTCATTGGGGAAACACTTGTACACATCCAGATAGGACCTATTACCATGGAACATTCTATGTTGGTGGCGGAAATAAGGGATGAATGTGTTTTGGGTCTGGACATCATGGAGAAGAACGACTTCATCCTCAACATCAGACAGAAAATTTTGCGGATTGGCAATGAAGAAATCTTCCTGAGCAGATACAATGAGAAAATCCAACCAATTAAGATTTATGTTGACGAAGACATCCACATTCCGAAAAACTCCGAAACCATCATCATGGCCAGAATGGATAAAGAACCTGGAGATTTGAGCACTGGAATAATTGAAAATGATGAATACCGCCAAGATGGAATTTTAATTGCCCGATGTCTTGTGAACATAGAACAACTAATTCCTGTCAGGGTTGCCAATACTTCGGAAAATAAACTCCTTCTGAAGAAAAACGACCAATTGGGATTCTGCAAACCTGTCACTCGAGTTATCAATTGTGAAAACCACACTCAGGTACTGCGAAGAAATACCACTAACATCGACCAGAGAGCAATAGACAAAATGATGGAATCCACGGAACATTTAACTATGGAAGAAAAGCAGAAGGCCAAAGAGTTTCTTGATAGCCATCGTAACATTTTCTCGATAGAGACTTCGACGGGACGTACCAATCTAGTTCAACATCGCATCAACACCGGCGATACCTGACCAATCCGACAGGCTCCGAGGAGACTACCGTTTGCCAAACAGAGAGAGGTAGCAGACATGATAAACAACATGATGGAGGATGACATAATTAAAGAAACCACAAGCCCATGGTCCTCACCGGTAGTATTGGTAACTAAAAAGGATGGATCAACCCGATTCTGCGTGGACTATCGTCGATTGAATGACGTAACGATGAAGGATAGCTACCCATTACCAAGAATCAATGATACACTAAACACATTATCCGGTTCCAAATGGTTTTCAACGTTGGACCTGAAAAGCGGGTATTGGCAAGTGGAAGTTCATCCTGATGATAGAGGAAAAACAGCGTTCTCTACCGGACAAGGGCTGTACCAATTCAAAGTTCTTCCGTTCGGATTATGCAATGCTCCCGCCACCTTTGAGAGACTTATGGAACTAGTATTGAGAGGTTTGACATGGAAAATTTGTCTAGTCTACTTGGATGACGTCATAGTAATGGGAAGGACATTTGACGAACACCTGGATAATTTGGAAGAAGTATTTTTGAGGTTAGAAAATGCTAACCTGCATCTGAACCCAAAGAAGTGTTATTTATTTCAAAAAGAAGTTAATTTTTTAGGCCATGTCATCTCGGCCGAAGGAATTAAGACCGATCCTGCTAAAGTCGAGGCTGTTAGGAGTTGGCCACGTCCTAGGGATGAACATGAAGTGGGAAGTTTTCTGGGGATATGTACCTACTACAGGAAGTTTGTTCAAGACTTTCGTAAAATTGCCAAGCCACTCCACCGCTTAACTGAGAACAACGTTCAGTTTGATTGGAGCCCTGATTGCCAACAGTCGTTCACTGAACTGAAGAAGAAATTGACAACTGCGCCTATTTTGGCTTACCCACGAGAACAAGGCACTTTCATTTTGGATCGTGATGCGTCTCAGCAAGGCATTGGATCAGTTTTATCCCAAGAACAGGATGTCGAAGAGAAAGTGATAGCCTACTTTAGTAAAACTCTGGGCAAAGCTGAAAGGAATTACTGCGTTACAAGAAAGGAGCTTCTATCGATAATCAAAGCCATTGAACATTTCCATACCTTTCTCTATGGCAGACGTTTTCTCGTAAGAACTGATCACAGCGCTTTGCAGTGGAAAATGAATTTCAAGAAACCTGAGGGTCAGGTTGCGAGATGGCTAGAGAGACTCCAACAAAACGACTCCAAAGTTATTCATCGCAGTGGCAGGAAACACAGGAAACACGACGTCCATGCTTGGAACAGCATTGCCGATATTGCCAGAAACTTGAAAACAAAGAAGTCAACTTTTACAATGTTGAACATTGCAAGGAAATTCTGCAAGTTACCACCGTAAGAGTAGAGTCTGAAGAATCTGATTTATGGACCACAGAAGATATGAGGAAGAATCAGAAGAAAGACAACAATTTAAAGTTAGTCCTAAGCTGGCTAAAAAATGGAGTTAGACCTGAGTGGCAGGAAGTATCCAAGTTTGGTGCAGTTGCCAAGGGATACTGGGCTCAATGGGATTTCCTATGTCTTCGTGATGGCCTATTGCATCGCAAATGGGAGAGCCCATTTGGAGCAACTGTGGTGTACCAACTGGCCCTGCCGAAGGCACTTACTAAAGATGTGCTCGAGCAACTTCATAGTAGTCGTGCAGGTGGACACTTTGGAATCAAGAGGACCCTTGCTAGAATTCGAGAACGATTCTATTGGATGAATTGTCGTCGTGATGTAGAAGAATGGGGCAGAAGATGTGACCTATGTTCTTCAAAGAAGGGACCCAAAACCAGAAGTCGAAGGAAAATGGCTCAGTATCTTTCTGGTGAACCATTCGAAAGAGTAGCAGTTGACATTCTTGGGCCGCTCCCTGTTACCGAGCAAGGAAATAAATACTTGATGGTAGCCATGGACTATTTCTCCAAGTGGCCTGAAGTTGTGCCCATTCCAAACCAGGAGGTAAAGACCGTTGCAAAGGCCTTCATAGAAAATGTAATAGCCAGACATGGAGTCCCACTATAATTACATTCTGATCAAGGACGAAACTTCGAATCTGAGTTATGGCAAGAAATGATGAACATTCTAGGTGTGAAGAAGACTCGTACCACAGCCCTACATCCACAATCAGATGGTATGGTTGAACGACATAATAAAACCATCAGCCAGTACCTGCCGATGTTCATCTCCAAAAATCAAAAGGATTGGGATGAGTTGGTACCACTATTTCTCCTATCCTATCGAAGTTCCCAGCATGAGTCCACCGGATATACCCCTTCAATGTTGATCACTGGGCGAGAAATGAAACTACCATGCGATCTGCTGTTTGGATTGCCACCCAGAAGTACAGAGGACAAAGTCCTACCAGAATATGTCCAAGAGTTGCGAGAAAGACTGACCAAGTTCATGAATTCTGCAGACGTCGTCTTCAAATCTCCAGTGATAAAATGAAAAAGAGGTTCGACAGGAAGAGTCCAGGGACTATGTTCGAGCCAGGTGATGCCGTTTGGCTATACCAACCTCAGAGAAAGAAAGGAAAATGCCCCAAGCTACAGAGAAATTGGACAGGACCCTATGTCATCATAAAGAAGATCAACGACTTGGTATACCGCATCCAGCTCAACCCAAGGAGTAAACCCAAAGTTGTTCACATCGAGAGGTTAGCAGAATACCGAGGCCACGATTCCCCAAATTGGTTCCAGAGGGACAACCAAAATGGTGATGGTGTTATCCGGGACGGAATAACCTAAAGGAGGAGGCAGTGTTACAGACCTGAAATTTGATAAAGACTTCTCGACTTGTTCGAGATCGTTCGATGAATTAGATGGAAAAATCTAGAAGCACTAACTTTTGTTCTGGATCAATCGTCGAACATTCTATTTGTGTTCTATTGATTTCTTAAGTTTTCTAGAACTTTATTTGTATATAAAAGCAATGCATTTGTGAGATGAAGGAAGTTAGTTAGAAAGTTACCTTGAGTTACCTTGGATACAAGTATTTTGACAGTGACTTGTATTACAGTGTTGTCAAGTAAAGTTTGATTAATAAAGGCGAGTTCATACCAGAGTACACTTATTTTTGAACCCGAAGACGCAACAATATAAATATTTTTTGCTTCTGCAGTAGTATATTTGTGTATATTATTTTTTCAAAATCAAGTTCATAATAATAATAATTTTTATAAATGATTTTTTTGTGCTGGTCACAGCCTACAGGTAGGTCGAATTATTTATGCTCCATTTTAAGACAAATCAAACGTAATTTTCTTAAAGTTTCTCAACAAAAGTATGTTGAAACCTAGTGGTATCAAATTAATCTTAATAAAATGCTTTTTTCTAACCCGATGAGCCACCATGTTGCTATTTGAAAAGAAGGGTACAGATTCAAAAATCAAAATCACATAGCAGGACATTTTGACCAAAAATAGTTGAGTTTTGTATCTTTTCCCAAAGTATTACGACTGAAATTAGCCCTCTAGTTTGAAAAATAAATTTCTGGAACCGAAAGTGGCATGAAGCTTAGTTATATTAACATATGCAGTATGCAATAGGTATAGCTTTGCATATAAAATAAGAATTTACTCTGTCTTCCTTGCCCAGCCTGTCGAGCAATATTTTTACACCTTTGTCTTTTACACTTTGCTTGAAAAAAGTTTCGAGTTTCTTCTTCAAAGCTCTGGACATGATGTTTTTATGGTTTATGGCTCTTGTATACCAGACGAGTAAGCACTGCTATGATTTTATAATTATATTTCTGCACGAAATACAAATTTTGCTTCATTCAGTTATATTGATACGCCTCCCTTTTTTTTTTTACTTTTCACGTACAAGTTCATTGCCTCAACATTACGTTCATTGGTTGTAACGAAACGACCTGAGCCGTTTTCGAGAGAGTACGGGATTCAAGATTTCTGGTATTTTTTCAATAAACTAGGTGGAAATTCAAACAAGTTGCTTTAATTTGTATGATGGTGAAAACTGTCGAAGAAAAGAAAAATTCAAATATACGTAATTTACACTAAAGGGGCGATTACCCTTACCTGTGCCAGACGAGAAATCCAATCAAAATCTGCATACAATTTTGTCAATTTCAAAACTGTCACGAGGTCACACTTTTACCATCGAACTATCAAAATAAAATAATGAAATCTCCGAAAGGCCATCAAAACCGAGAACCGCGTTTTTATACGAATCAAAGAAAAAACATTCGCTTGGAGTAGATACAGCACGTAGAATTAATTCAATATTCGAAACTGAACGGTAGGCAACCACCATTTCATGGTATTGTTTCATCTGCCCCCCAAGAATCCAACCCAAGACCAGGAAGGTTAGGGATCCCTGGGGTTGGATTCTTTAATGTAGCGCTTCATATGGCAAGCATGGAAGGTACCACGTTCCGCGTCCGAGTCCAAAAGAACTAAGACGTAAGTGGCATAACTTACCCTTTTCTTCACTCTATATGGGCCCTCAAAAAGGATAAGAAACTTTTTAGTTTCTTGCTTCAGGGCCAAGGACACGGGGTTGGACCTCAAAAGAACTGAGTCCCCAGGCTCGAATGGTACGTACGGCTTTCCAGGGTTGAGAAGAGAACGCCTGGCGGCTTTACCACGCAAAGCTTCTTTTGCAAGATACACGTTCACATGACTGCGCCCAATATCCAGAGTTCCTGGAAAATCTATCAGACTACCTAACGATATAGGGGTCTTCCCCAAGTGCAACTCGTAAGGGCTAAAACCGGTGGACTCATTCATGCACTACGGAGTTTAGGATGTCTGATATACGGGTTATTTCCCAAGCCCACCTATTGTGATTCTCTGCGCAAAAGGTTCGAAACAAACGCCCCAATTCCCTCATCACCCTCTCAGAAGGGTTACTTTGGGGATGCCTCACTGAACTGTGTATAACCCTCACCCCAATCTTCTGCAAGGCCCGACTCCACCCTGATGCGGTAAACTGAGTTCCGTGGTCAGTGAGTACGGCTCTGGGTATACCCATCTTGGTGAAATAATCGGAACACAGTCTATTCAGAATCGCCTTGGTGGTGGTTTTCTTGAGAGGATACAAAGTTACCAATTTAGTAAAAATATCGAGAACTACGCATATGTGTATCACGCCTCCCCTGGAACGAGGCAAAGGGCCATACAGATCAAGGGCAATACAATCATTAGGATCCTCGGGGACCACCGAGTGTAATCCCGGCCGTAGCAATATCGAAATCTTGGTTTTTTGACACACATCGCAGGAGGATATAAATCTCTTGATGTCTCGGTGCATGTTCTGCCACCAAGCGTCACGCCTTAAAGCAGACCAAACTTTAAAAACCCCATAATGCCCAAGCATTTCGTGGTAGTCCTTTATAACCATACTGACAAGGGCCTTAGGAATGCATAATAAATGTGCTTATTTTCTAGTTCTTTACATAAAGACGTAGAAAACTTTATTGTTGAAAAAACATTGAAACATTTGTCCGGAGGAGCGGGAAGACGATTTCCTGGGTTTCGGGAAAGCGCATCCGCCACGATATTTTGGACGCCGGGTATATGCTGTATTTCGAAGTCAAATTCTTGCAAGGCTAGAACCCAGCGCATAAGGCGGGCCGATAATAACCGGCATGTTTTTAGGAAGATTAACGCTTTGTTGTCGCTCAATATAATGAAACGCCTACCTAACAAAAAAACGCGCCATTTGTTCAATGCAAAAAGTATCGAAAGAGCTGTACGTAGTAGGGTAGGTTCCCATCTGGGTGATGTAGGAGAGCCCTTTTTTTCAACTCTTCTTTCAACAGATTAAAAGAGTCCTGTTGGGGTTCGGCAATACTAGAAAACCCCTTGCAAAAAATTCGATCAAAATTACAGATCCCCAAGAAAGCCTGCAGCTGCTTCACATTTTTTGGATTCGGTCTTCATCAGGTTGTATGCCTTCGCGGTTTATTTTATATCCTAAAAAACGTATTTCCGCTAAAAAAAACTGACACTTTTTTAAGTTGAGAGTAAACCCCGCAGAGGCTACACGGGTGAAAACTGTATCTAAGTGCACCAAGTGTTTCTCATAACTATTTGATACAATCAAAAGATCATCGAGGTAAGGAATTAAAAATTCCTTGAACTCAAGACCAAATATAAAATCTATACAGCGAGAGAATGAACCAACAGCATTGGAGATTCCAAAAGGCATATCCCGAAACTGGTAGGATCTGGTCCCTACCAAAAAACCAGTATATTTGCGGTCCTGATCCCGATCGAAAATCCAAGGTCGAAAAATATTTCGCACTAGAAAGAGACAACATGATTTCCTCAATTGGCCTTACCATTTCATGGTCTTTTTCTAGTACTCGGTTGAGCCTCCTCGCGTCAAGGCAGACACGAACTGAACCGTCCCTCTTCACGGCGGTTACCAATGGCGAAATGTAAGAGGTAGAAGCACGCTCTATAATACCCCACTCTTCTATTTTTTTGATTTCTCTTTCCACCGCCTCGCGGTGTGCTAATGGTATGGGGTAGGGTTTCACGAAAAAAGGGGTTTCGTCGGTTAACTTAATACGATGAACGTGCTCACTAGTTAATCCGGGCCTCAAAGAAAATTTTTCTGAATGCGAAGAAAGTGATTTTGCTACATTTTCCTTAAGTCCTTCTGCCACGTCTGTATGTTTTAATAGACGCTCCATATTGTGGTCCGCCGAAAGTTCAGAATAAAAATCATCCCTTCCAACGGCAGCAGAGGTCGTTATTGAAAGCGTTTGCAATTTGTAAGGGAAGACTACTTCGAAGTCATGGGTTGCTCTCACCTCTGGGACTATAACGGAAGTGCCCCCAGAGTCCAAAACGATATATTCTTTTTTTAAGTCAATAGTAGCGTTAACTGACCTTAACCAGTCAATTCCTAGAATGATCGGGTAGCTCAAACCCGGAATCAAGAAAAATTCTTGTTCAAAAGTATGCTCCCGCAAATTAAAACCCAAATAAACTTGATGAGAAATTTTCCTTTTTTTCTCTTTAAATGCTCCCCCCACTTTTACCCCACTCACCGGGAAAAGTGGGAACTGCTTTCGAACGTCTCCCAGACAACATATTTCACTTCCGGTATCTAATAGAGCCGGGAAGTTAAGAGAACTAATTTGTACATTTATAACAGGACACCGGGATGGTTCCAATTCGTGTACAAAATTACATTCTTCCGTCAACTCCCCCACAGGGTCAAAAAAAGATTTATTTATAACAGAAATATTATCAACATGCATGAGATAATGGTGCCCCTCAAGACTCCCTATGTGGGGACTTTTAAAACATAGGGGTATTTTTAGTTTTCCGCATTCTCAAATTGTTCTTCCATTATAGGGTCCACAATATGTGATACTCGAGGAGACATACCTTTTTCCCCTTTTTCTGAGTCCCTGTTCTGAAAGTTGTCGTTTCTGCGGGGTGAAAAATCTCTTCTGTAGCTTGAAGGGCCATTACGCGGATACGAGGGGTTGTTAAAAGTATCCAATCGCAAGTCATTTCTGCGCGGTGAAAAGTCCCTTCTATTATTTGCATTTCGACTATCAGAATACAAGGGAATGGGGATATTATCTAACCGCAAGTAGTAATCGACTTGTCGTAGATTACGTAACGCATCTCCGATTGTCGCGGCATTTATTAAACAACATGATACTTCAGCAGGGAAATGGCCAGCAATAAGGGCAATCATTGCAGTCTCAGAAATAGGTGGTTGCAAGTATTTACATTTTGTAATGTTTTCTAAAAAATATGTGACATAAGGGCCCGAATTCCGATCATACCTAGCTGTCTATAACTCCTGGCGAATGACCGACTGTTTATTTGCATTCCAAAAATGGTTTAAAAATGCATCTTGAAAATTTTGAAAAGTAATGTTTGGGTGCAGTATAGCGTCTGCCCAAACTTTTGCACTATCTTTGAACTGATTTCCTAACCACAATGCCATATAGTTGAAAGGTATTTGAAAAAACATGAGGGTTTGTTCAATTTTTTGTAAAAATTCCACGGGGGTGGACCGTTCCGTCATTTTTGAAGATAGGTATGAGCTTCAAAACCTCTGTAGGATTTTTCTGAAAAACATTCATATCCGTCGTATTATTATTGTTATTTTGAGAACTTTGGTTGGCTACATTATTTGACGTTAAACTATTATCTGGATTCCTACCTGGAAACAAAATTGGATTTTGATACGCCTGATTCGAAATCTGCGAGAACAACTGGTGGTTTGGATTTTTATTTCCAACATTCAGAATTGGGCACATATTTTCTGAATTTCTATAATAAGTAGAGTTCGGATTCACATTATCTGTGTTTGAATCAATGTTTCTATTCCCAGAATCAAAATGCTGGCGAAAGTTCGCATTTTGACTCTGGAAATTAGATAATAATTCGGAAGTAGCAGCAGTATTTGGATTGTTAAATCCGTTTGATTGAGTTTTAAAACTATTATTATAATTTTCATTCACAAGCAAATTTGAAATTGGATTTCTCGGCCTTACATTTTCAGTTTGATGTACAAAACCTGAAATATTTTGATTACATTCACTATTATTATAATCATTTCATTGAAAAGATTTACTCTGATATTCAAACAAACTATTAGGCCGCTGATAGTCCGTTTTTGATAAATTATTAAAATTCAAAGATCTTCTTCTTTGTTGAAGTCTAGCTGCTTCCGAAAAATTCATACGAGGATTTCCAGCACTTGTAGAAAAAATTGAAAAGTTCCTACCTTGGTTGTTCCCATCGTTCGGAGTAGTTACCGCAGTATAGACCAGCGGAGGTTCGTGTCCAGCCGAAGGAGTTGGCTGATATGTTGTAGCAATTCTTCGGATAGCCCCTGTATTTGACTCTGGCTGTTGCTGTGCCGCTGCCTCTGCCCGATTTGTGTTTCCACTGTTTTCCAGAGCATTTTCTAAAGTTTGTCGGTATTGTCTTGTAACCGGCCGTTCCGGCCTGCTTGATGGAGTATATGTCAAACCCATTTTCAAAGAAGATCTTCTATTTTCTCTCGCCAAGTCAATACCAGCCCACGTTGATGCGCCAAAAGATGTAACGAAACGACCTAAGCCGTATTCGAGAGAGTACGGGATTCAAGATTTCTGGTATTTTTTCAATAAACTAGGCGGAAATTCAAACAAGTTGCTTTAATTTGTATGATGGTGAAAACTGTCGAAGAAAAGAAAAATTCAAATATACGTAATTTACACTAAAGGGGCGATTACCCTTACCTGTGCCAGACGAGAAATCCAATCAAAATCTGCATACAATTTTGTCAATTTCAAAACTGTCACGAGGTCACACTTTTACCATCGAACTATCAAAATAAAATAATGAAATCTCCGAAAGGCCATCAAAACCGAGAACCGCGTTTTTATACGAATCAAAGAAAAAACATTCGCTTGGAGTAGATACAGCACGTAGAATTAATTCAATATTCGAAACTGAACGGTAGGCAACCACCATTTCATGGTATTGTTTCATGGTACAATGATCGATTTATCGTTCAATAATCAGTGAGTACACTAATATTATAAATTCACGTAACCTTGTAAATAGGGACAAAGTCTAATATTCCAAGAATTTATGGGATAATACCTGCTGGTAAGAATATTCGTGACGACATGCCAACTGTTCATTTTAAAATAAAAATTTAGTTCTGTGGTATAGTATGAGAAATTGTTTTCCAATTATTTCCCATATTCGAATCTGAAATAGGACTCTCAGTGACATGAACTTTCGAATTTCAAATGAAATACCCCAATTTTATTCATTGTCCAAATTTGTTATTCCATTCTAAATCTAAATTGTACCCTGTTTTGCAATGAGGAACCACGCGAAAATTTGTAAAGGTTTCAAATTCGAAATTTTTCAGATTAAACTACCACTACTTACTGAAAATTAGACGTGGTACTGTTCTATCATGTGCGTAGAACAGCACTGCATTCAATTTTCGGTAAGTAATGGTAGTTTTATCTGATAAATTTCGAATTTGAAACCTTTACAAATTTTCGGTTGGTTCCTCATTATATAACTGGGTCCAATTGTTTATTGACAGCATAACGTCACAATTTGAAAAGTCATTATTTGATGTTGTTAGAGAACGCCAAATCAAAAAGGAATATTGGTCTAGCAGGCACCAAGGTTTTTATTTGAAAAAGTCGACATTTTTAATATAGTTATTTACCTAACAAGTGCGGAAAGTAGTACTTTTCCGCACGCGACGGCAGTTGCACGAACGACGCGGAGCGGAGTTCGGGCAAGCCGTTAAGGGCGGAAAAGACATTTTCCGTAAGAGTTAGGTACAATATTTTTCCTACGAGTGTTTTAGTCCATCTTATTAATGAAAAAACAAGGTTTTCAATAAAAAGTTTTTATAATAATGCTACAAAATGTCTAATAAGACAGAATAGTTGCATCGATCATTCAGTTAGTCCTAAATATCATCATTTTCAAAAATACAAAAATCGTTCGGAAAAGTAAAAATCGTACGGAAAAGTAAAAATCGTGCGGAAAAGTAACTTTTCCGAACGATTTTAAATCGTACGGAAAAGTACAACTTTCAAAACGAAAAATCGTGCGGAAAAGTTACTTTTCCCCACGCTCGTAGGAAAAATACTTTCTATGTGGAAAAAACTCGTTGGGTAGAATTTTTCGTCAAAAAAGCTTCTAAATAGAGGCACTACTCATTTACATCGGTGCTTGACCAGCACTCCATGTTTGATTTGGAGTTTTCGAACCACATCCGATTTATTTGTTTTATCGTGAAGTCATGCAAACAATAAATTACATCCTACAGCAATAATAATATATATTTCAGTGAATGATTATTCATTGAATCGACGAAAAATGTATTGTGCCAATAAACGAAGAGGTATTCATTAATATAATGTACCATATTTTTTAAAAATATATACATCATTGCTCTGGGACCATGAATTATGTTCATTGATGTGTTGAATAATTTCGAATTGTTTCATTGTACCGCTTTCCTCGCCTCAATGAACTTTTCCATAGCAGCAATGAAACCTGTAAAATGTAAAAAAATTATCATCTTGGATCTCAATAAACTTGAATTCATTGTATCAATAAATACCTACGAACGTCAGTGAATGTTTATTCAATGCCACGAGGAAAAATTTATTGAGCCAATGAACGGAAAGTGATGAACGGCATTTATTGATGTAACGTACCACATTTTTTTCAGTGTACACTTCTCCTTTTCCTTCTCTGATAATTTTTCGCAGAGTTATGATGAATCAGATATTCGGCTCCACCAGCACTTGTAGCGAAGGGTAAACGTGAGCCAGAAATTTGAAGTCGGCGTTCAATCGCGTTTTCTGAGAAAAAGAGCGCATTTCGTAAGAAATTACTAGGGATCATTCTTGTGAAGAATTGAAATATCTTTCACCTCTTCAAATGTTTTTTTCAATAAACCATATACTATATATATACACCATACATATTTTTAAACAAAACATTTTTTATTCCACTCCTGGAATTTTGGTAAAAAATTAGAACAAGAGCAAGAAACACACTACCACTAAAAATTTTGCACGATTCGATGAGCCAGTGAGTTAAGGGTGAGTGAAAAAAAGCATAATAACAAACACGTGTATGACAAAGACGGTGTATTGAGTGGTGGTGGAAACGAAGATTACATGAAATTTCCAATACAAGCATAAGATAGTAAAGTAATTTTCAACCGTGAAATGACTCATTGTAGGGGCAAAATATTTTTTTCATACCACATTTTAACTTCGTGTCCTTTGTCAAATCTGAAAGGTAACATTTAGAGATAAAATGATCGTTTTGAAAAAGACCTTTTTTACATTTAAAACGTTCACATGTTGCATTCATCCGAGAAAATTTAGTGGCTACAATATTTACATTAGCACCTATAAGATTTTTTCAAAAAAATACTTGTATAACTAGATTCCTCTCGGTGTGATGAGTAGTTTTATGATGAAGATTGGATTGTTTGATGCATTTTTCATTTTTTAGTTTATGATCTTCCATTAGATCTTCTCCTTATACATAGAGTTGATAATGAATTATTCTGAAAAATTTGCTTGAGTTTGAGAGTTCATTGAACCAGTTATACTCTGCATCGCAAATGATTTGTTCATTCAATAAAGATGAGGTCATCGTATATATCATCAATAACTGGCCATCTGTAAGTATATCATTATAATGCGATTTTGTTCCATATGAAATTAAATAAATTGTTTTTGAAACCAACTGATGTATTTTCAGTTGTAAAGATTATTCGAGTGGAGGAAACCTCACCCTGTTGTCTTTGGAGAAATTCCCTGTTAAGAAGCCCTAATCCCTTATATCGAAATAAGGTAGTTTTGGTGCCAAGCTCATTCACCAGAAAATGACTGAATAATGAATGTTGATTATTGTCATAAAATTGATTAGATCCTTGATGATTCAGTATTTTAATTCATCTAAACTTAATACCCCCCATGACGACGTTAAAGTTATCGAAATTCATCTTTTTAGAATATAAATTATGTATGTATGTATATAGTGAATAATTTGCCGGAAAACAGTGATTACACCTCCCCCATGAAGATGATTACCCCTCCCATAGAATGACCCTAGGCACGCGCCTGGAAAGTCCTGTAATTATAGTATACTATGTAGTACAGAGTACAGTCCTTGCATGCAATTTGACATTACATCGTATGAGTCGGGACACTCTTTTAGAGGAGATCGTAAAAACGCGTTTTAGGTTTTCAGGGAGAAAATATATAAAAATATGATTTGTACTTCACGTAACCTGAATAACTGAGCCAGTAACTTCAAAAATCGAATGTTCGTCAAGTCAATCTTCCGATATTCCAATTATTTATACGATGTTCTCGGAGATCCAGTTCAGCTGAAGATGTGGAAGTCGGCACTCAAGAGATACGTGTGGAATATTACCTACATCGAATGATTGAAATGATTAAAATGCTAGAGTAATATTTATTGAATTCCCAAACTTCTGGGCAGAAGAGCTGCCCCCGATCGAGAAAAACTCCACTGAAAGTCGTATGGTGAAATGAGTCGCACATACAATTTTCTCCAGGTATATAATATGAAATCCTTCATTATTCAAAGATCAAAATTAAAAAATATTCAGACCGCCAGAAAGATGCTGTTTATTTTAGATGAAACAGTTATAGAACAGTACCATGTAGCTACTTGCAAAAATATTGGAAGGGAAACGTTATAAAAAGGAATAGAATAGCTACTCATGCTAGCTGGAGTTTCAAGTGGATGGAAACAACACATTCCTATTTTAACATTCCATATGGGAAATGAAGGGAAATCTTTGGCGATACATTTATCAGAAATACCGGGTGACCACGAGGTGAGGTACGCCCCCCAATTTTATTTCAAATATGGTATGTCGCTATAGTACTTGAATACGCATATTTTGAAGCCTCTACTGAAAATTCACCACTACCGGTTCAACCGGAAGTGACCCAAAACTTTGTTTTCAAATGACCCCCTATACATATTTTTTCATTATCAGAAGAGCACGCAATTTTTGATAATACTGTTCTTCAAAATAGAAAATCGGTTGAAAAATGGCGGAGATACAGTTGATTGTTCAATCGAACAAAGTTGGCCATGAAACTCTAACTTAAATCATCAGAATTGACAAACGACATTTTTTGTTTCTCTTTTTATGTTCATGGCCGCCTTCGTTGAAGAATATTTAAATTTGAGAACACTCATGATAAAACATCTTTTATTTGCGATTTCTTTCGGAATTCTTCAAAACTTTTCACACTGATAATCATTTTTCATCATAACGAAGTGAAAAGAACATGTTGCCATTTGAGAAATAACAGTTGTGAGCATTTCTTTATGAGTACTATTCCGTTTTTAAGAAATTTTTGATAATTGTTCGATTATATCAACCGTATCTCCGCCATTTTTCAACCAATTTTCAATTTTGAAGAACATTTTCATCACAAATTGCGTGCTCTTTCGGATAATGGAAAAATATGTACATCAGGGTGTCATTTTAAAAAAAAAAGTTTGGGGTCGCTTCCGGTTAAACCGGAAGTGGTGAATTTTCAGTAGGGGGGTCAAAATATGTGTATTCAAGTACTATAGCGACATACCAAATTTGAAATCTGTATCTTCAAAACTATAGATGAATTGGGGGGCGTACCTTACCTCGTGGTCACCCGGTATGTGCATTGGATGAATTTTAATCAAGCTATATGGAAATATTTCGGTCCGAAGTAAATAAAAATAAAAATTTCAAAATAATATCGTGATTCTGTACGCTGAGTCCAAAAAATTATATTTCATGGCAGATGAGTCACATTTATTTTGGAATAGTTGATTTTGAGGAAGTGCTAGGAATCGCACGTAGAAAGGTAGGTTATATATATAATTGTATATGGATGAAATGAGGGAAAACAAGAAGCAAAATCTCTTTTTAGATCCGGAAGAAAGGAAGTTTTTGAGTTAAAGTATTCATTTTCATATAAAACTTATTTGCGAATTTGATCAATGCGTTGTGTCAGTCTCTCACCATATAAAATAAACTGAATTAAATTGAAAATGGAATGTTATATTAGTACATCACAACTTCAAAGAAAAAATTTTAAAATCATTTTGCATTATTTTGAACAAAATGGAACGAGGAAAGTTAAGTATCAAAAACAAGAGGAGTGAATACAAGTAGTAAGAGTAAGGGGATGGGGAATGCAATCAAAAACGATGAGAAAAGAAAAAAAAATTGTATTTTTACCAAGAAAGTTTTGGGGTATTTTCGATTACTTCCATTCCTCATGTGTTGTGGGGTGCTGAATCTGAATCTGAGGTTTGCTAACAAATTTTCGTGACGGAACATTGAAAAAATTGCAAAAAAAAAACGAAAAAAAAATCTCTCTCTTTTGCGGTTTATTGCTTATAAGTTGAAAACTACAAATTTTTCGTTGATAACCTCCATTTTAGGAATGAAAGAGCATAATATTTTCTACAAATTTTACTTTACATGTTTTTTTCTAGGACGAACCGTCCGGGCTCAAGGACTACTTGTAAATTGGCATATTTTAGCTAACTGGGGAAAATCCCACTTTTTCACTACAAAACTCTAATTCATTATTGAAGTTAATTAGTGGATTACCCACAGTTCTCTGCGCATACCTTATTTGGATCATACAATGAACGTACAGGTCACTTATTCAAAAAAAGCCTGAGAAAAGAAGGCTCAAAATAAAATGGTCTGGTGGAATGAGCATCTAGAAACCCTCGAAGGTGGGGTGTGGATGCTTTTCAACAGAGTAAAATCTAACCAAGATTGGACCACATACTTACGCTGTACATCAAAGAAATTAGTAAGGCCAGAATACAATCACGTGCTCCAGAATCCAAGTAAGTTTCTTGAAGAAGAATGAGAATGCCTATACTACATACTACAACATTCGAGGAAAGTCTAAGGATGCTCACAGAAGCACACTTTCCAGTCTCAGTAAATCTTAATGGCCCGACAACAGTAGACAGCACTAGAAGCAGGCGAACAACTTTGGAATGGAGACTAGTACGGAAATATCGAGACCAAATAGAATCAGGTGGGCTATGAGTGAATTCAAACCATAAAAATCCCCTGGAGTAGATGGACTATACCCCATATTCCTCCAAAAGAGACAGGATATACATATTCCATACCTGTGCCGTATATGCCAGGCTTGCATAGCACTATGACATATAACTACGATGTGGCAAGAGGTGAAAGTCATATATCTCCCGAAGATATGGTCACAAGACTCCCAAGGCATATCGTCCCATGAGTCTTATGTATTTTTTGCTCAAAACGTTGAAAAGGCTGAGATAGATACAAAAAGATGAGGTACTACAAACAAGCTCGCTCAACGAACGCCAATAAGCGTATCAACCAGGCAAGTCCAGAGACTAAGCACTGGACCACCTCAACAGGCTACTAATGAAGTCCTTGGAAGACAAACAGATAACATGGCATTTATAGACATCAAGGGTGCCTTCAACAATGCATCCACCGAGTCTATAGCAAACGCTCGACGAATTGATTGAAAGGCTATCTTCCAGAGGGTTTCATTGCCTAGGATATGCCGATGACCTCGCGATTATTGCAAAAGGCAAATTCGCAAGGACAGTCTCGAAGCTTAAACAGTCAGCCCTAGATATAATCGACAGGTGGTGTAAAGAGAAGGAGCTGACAGTGAACCCTCATAAAATCAGCATAGCCCCTAAAAAAGTACTGGATGGACTTAGGTCACCTGTACTGAATGGGATAGAAATTCCATTTGCCCAAGAGGCAAAATACTTAGAAGTAATCTTCGACTATAAGTTAACTTAAAACCAACACCTACAAAAGTTATAGAAAAAAGTATAGTAGCCTTCAATTTGTGCAGGAGAATATGCAGAAGAAATTGACTGTTTGCCGGCAAAAAAAAACTTGAACAGTGGAATTTGTAGGAAATTTTATGTACTTTCATTTTGAATGAAGAAGTTATTCTCGAAAAAATGATAGTTTTCGAGTTATTAGCGAAAAATTCGGAAAGATTCGGATTCAGCACTCCAAAAACGTATGAAATGGTAGAAATCAAAATTACCCCAAAACTCTTTCGCCAAGGGCCCTGTCCAATACAAATTTACTGAATTATGATAGAATTTTCCATTTGAAAATTATTTGGTGTTTCCTCAATTTTTAAAACATAACCTAAAACGCAACAAAGCTATAGCTCTTAAGGATGCAAACTTTGTTGGCGAAACGCACGTCGAGTGAAAGTTGACGTAGTTTTGGTGTTTTGGGTTGCTTCTATTTCTTGAATTGTATTCACACCAAACGTTCCAAATATTCATTTTCGATCGATAAAATTATTACAGAACCAGAGAAAATAAGGCTTTGTGGTAGGTGGTAGAAATACAAGTGGAAGGCACGTATGTGATTGTTCTTGCAGTTTTTAGGCACATGGATCAAAAATGCATATGCTTTGAATTGCACTTTTTTCATGGGCATGTATCTGAATCGGCCTTTAGTGGCTATAATCACCTTGAGTACTTGGGGTAATGTTCACATATTGCCATAGTTACTTCAATTAACACTTTTTTCAGCAGCAATAGTCACACACGTATGCATGTTTATAATTATCTATATATGCCTGGTGAGCCCAATTCCCACATAGAATACATTTTAACCAGAGTTCCCTATTCTTGCCGAACTCCACAGATATAGTGGCTATAATCACCTTGAGTACTTGGGGTAATGTTCACATATTGCCATAGTTACTTCAATTAACACTTTTTTCAGCAGCAATAGTCACACACGTATGCATGTTTATAATTATCTATATATGCCTGGTGAGCCCAATTCCCACATAGAATACATTTTAACCAGAGTTCCCTATTCTTGCCGAACTCCACAGATATGTCGTTTTCCCCTCCTATTGAATCTTTATTATTGTCTTCATCGTCTGTATCTTCATTATTAGAGCTGATCTCGGTATGAGGCTGGGTTTGAATTTTTCTGATAGCTAGTTTCTCTCTCTTTTTCATTGTGTGTGTTGTGTAAGTTTTGTGTGTTGGTGTGTATATGTGGTTGGCATCGAAATAAACCCTTTGCCACATATTTTTATTAAATTCTAAAGTACAAAATGGCTGTTTCTTTAACACCTTTTTATTTTTATTAGCTCTCTTTTCTTTTTTGTTATCTTTTTCTTCTTCTCTATTAGCTTTTTCTGCTAGAACTGTTTTGTATGGGGTAGACGTTATAATTTGAGAGCTTCATTTCCACGGTTTAAGTCACTGTAAAGACAAAATGGCTTAAATCTTCGTTGATGAACATGTCAACATTACGGGGACAAATTCCTGTTGTTTCGAAGCCTTTAAGTGCTCCTTTATAAACGCTTCATTGAAGGGCTCCGCAGTTTAGAAAGGAGTTACTTTATCATGCGGATCATTCCTCAAGTATTTGCTGCATTCTGAATTGTACGCTATTTCTAGTGGACCGTAAAAATTAACATCCAGTAATTAGAGCTGTGAAGTGTTGTACAACACCATTGGCCAAAATTTATAAGTTTCTGAAGTGCACTGCGTGAAATGATTTTCCATCACAAAGAGAACTGGATCTTTCAAGCCAGCTTCCAAAATTTTTGAAAATATCGTAGATATTGATCAAAAAATTATTCAGTTATCTTGTTTTTGTTGGAACAAGTGTATAAGAGCTCCAGATAGACCCTATCTGAAGCTGCGGATCCATTCGTCTTCTTACATAAACAAACATTGGCGGGACATAAATGTCTGATGCGCTGAAACCACATACAATCGTAATATTTCTGTTCTTTTCCCTGTTAGAAGGAAATCTCACTTGCTTCAGTCCCTTCTATGCTAATATTTTTCCCGGCATCTGTTGAAATTCAATGAGAGTCGAAGTTATACTTTTCTCTAACTTTTTCTAAATTGTTGAAAAATATTGAATATTCCTTATTGAAAGCTGTAATTGGATTTATATGTTGCTTCGGGTTTACGACGAGTTATTGATGGATTTCTTGTCGAAAAAACGCACAACCCATCATTACCTGTGTTTTGTTATTCTCTACTAAAGGGGAGAGTCATATTATTCTTTTCCGCATAACTATATGCGCCTCTTTTTGTTTCTTCTTTTGAAATGCTGTAAAAATTCGGAAATATGATCTGCAAGATGTTTTTGTTCATCTTTTGTAAATACAATCGTTTCTGCAAACTACTTCCAGGAATGGCAAATGTTCTGACACTCCTCTGGTAGTTCTGCCTTTGCGAATGGCATTCAGAGCTCCTTCAACTATCTTCACTATCCCAAGATGTTATTTCAGTTTTTCTATGATAGTTACTTGGCATCTGAAGATTTTAATATTGATTAGTTGCGTCCAGTCCAGAGTGGGGTAATTGTAGCCGGCCACCATTACTCTGCAGTCACCGGCTATATACTATAACCACAAAAACTACCTGTTCATTTCATAATAAACAAAAAACTATTATCTATATTGATACTTACGGTTATTGTTTTCTACAGTACTTTGTTCACAGAAGATGGTGGTTCAATCAGTTTCAATAAATTTTAAGTTTCGTCAAATGAGACGAAATAACAGCGTTTCTTATATTAACTGCAATGCCAAAACTAAAATGTCTTCTCTTTCGCACCGATTTTAGGAGGAAAACTGCACTACTGCAACAATTTTATCTGCCTTAGGATAACGCAAACACAGTTCCTATTGCATTTTAATTAGGTAGTGGACATAGAATAGTAATTTATGTATCAAGTGAGTAAAGTGATACTTATTTTTACGAGTAGGAAATGTTGACGCACGACGCCATAGGCATTCCTACGAGTAAAAAAAAAGTATCACTTTACTCACGAGTTTTATACAGTATTTTTTCTATATTTGTCAAAAAAATAACCAATTCATATTTTTTGCAAATATGTTATGAATTTGGCATATTTTTATTGATCCATTATTCGAACAAAGTTCGAAGAGTATGCCAGAGAGTTAAGTTTCAAACAAATGAAACGAATAATTTCGACAGAGTCGAAATCACTTTCTCTTCACACTATCCCGCAAAATGGAAAATTTGAAGCGAATATTAAAATAATATATTCATCGAGGTCAATATTATTATTATTAATGTTGACTTGACTTTCGAATAACTAGTCCATCCAAGTAACTTTTCATTTTCTTAGATTTGTATTCAAAATAAATAAACAATCCTCGTGAAGCAACGAATACCTTTTTCTTTCTGTGAACTATGTCAAGGAAATCTCATATTTGCACTATCCACGATTTTCTCCGTTTAATCTTCATCACTTTTCATTTACTAAAATTAAATTAATAGTTATCAAAAATTCGTTAACTGGATGCCCTATTTCACAAATTTCATTAATTATTGTTGTGAACTAGTTTCTGATGGCCAAACAGCCATAGCTACCTTGGATTACCTAGTGTAGATTAGGTCAAATAGGGCGAGTTTTTAAATTCATCGATGGATAATGCACATTCATGCTGTTATTGTCATTTTTCATTAGTTAAATAAGGATGCATCGATGAATTTAAAAACTTGCCCATAGTTCCTTAGAGGTATATGCTATTATTTTGAATATATTCGCGGCGTTAGTTTGGAATTTTGATAATACTTATTTAATAGAAAGAATGCTAGGTATATTATTGGTGAAACATTTGTATATCAGATATTTATAGGTTATTAGTTGCCAAAGAAAATGAGAACTGGCTTTATGACAGGATTTCGTTATTATTCGGATCTGTCACTGTTGTTGCATGAAACTGTCGGTTTTGGATTGACGTGGCCGTTACTTGATGGAAATCCATAGTTATGACACTAAGGTAAAAAACGATTAAAATTTCCACAAAATGTATTGTCTTTGCGACATGTTTCGATACACAGTATCTTTTTCAAGCGAATGTAGTACATTAAACTATTCTTCATTGAAATTACTTAAATAATAATAATACCTTCTTTTACCCATTAACATAATTAGGGACTACCTATAATAATTATCGCTAATACCTAGACTCATACAACTTATAAAATTGACATAACAATGAACCTACCTGAAAATCTCAAAACATAGCTACCTACTACTTAATTGAATAAATTCAACAAAGGGGAACCGTTCAGGTCTAGTTGATCATTCAATAAACAAGATGAATTTTTCAATTTATTAATTTCTAAGAATTCTAAATAATTAAGCTTAATGCCCTTATTTTCCACATGAAGAATTTCGAAGTTTTCATCGAAGTCATGGCCTTCCTCCAAAATATGATTGGCATATGATGAGTGTGCTTTCTCATCAGTGTGCTTTCTCATCATATGCCAATCATATTTTGGAGGAAGGCCATGACTTCGATGAAAACTTCGAAATTCTTCATGTGGAAAATAAGGGCATTAAGCTTAATTATTAAGAATTCTTAGAAATTAATAAATTGAAAAATTCATCTTGTTTATTGAATGATCAACTAGACCTGAATGAGATTTACAGGTAGGTTCATTGTTATGTCAATTTTATAATTTGTATGAGTCTAGGTATTAGCGATAATTATAGGTAGTCCCTAATTATATTAATGGGTAAAAAAAGGTATTTAAGTAATTTCAATGAAGAATAGTTTAATGTACTACATTCGCTTGAAAAAGATACTGTGTATCGAAACATGTCGCAAAGACAAGAAATTTTGTGGAAATTGTAATCGTTTTTTACCTTAGTGTCAAAGGTTGCCTAGCAACGCCGTTAAAAAAAGTGCACTTTTTTACGGTTTTCCGTTTAATAATGAAGTCGTATGTTGATAGTGAAATATTGTAATTCTTTACGCACACAAACCACACAAAAAAAATGACTTTTTTGGACAGTTGTAGAAAAACATATTTCAAGAATGATTTGTGCGAAAACAATGAATTATCTAAAAAATATATTTTTCATCCCAGTGCAAAAACAGGATACACCATAGAAAATCAATTTTGAACAGTTTAGTTATTCAATGTGATGTGAAAATACATATTGTATAGTCCTCGAAGGCACAGTTCGTATAATTGACCATATTCATCGTCGCCATATTGTCATGCGACAATACCAACTATTCATTGTTACCAACGATTGAAAATATAATGTATCTGTAACAAAACCGCGAATATCAAGGATGTTTTATTTGGTGCATGGTGCATATTTCATGTGCGTATTTTATAAGCTTCAGAAAAATTTGACTGATGAAAAAATCTAGGATAAATGGGCAGATAATACTATCGGTATCAGCTTTCACCTGAGTTTCAATAATAACAAGACAGGCACTTTAACTTAGTAAAAAACATTTTGAACTTAATGTATTTGCCTTATAGATGCGGTAACCAAAAAGGTGCCAATTTTCACACTGCCTTCTGAGACTTTTCTTTTTGTATTTCAAAATATCATTTTCTTTTGATGTTTTCCCAAAATGTTTTTTTCCACGGACCCTTGGTTTTCATCTAAAAATGAAATCAACTTTGTAATAAAGTCACTCCCACTCTACTAAACATTTTTTGAGAAATGCTTTACTTAAATAAATATCATTTTGAATTTTCACTGACGTATGGAATTGGTAAATTTGGTTATTCTTAATTGAGAACCCTGGTTAAGTATTGTCGCATGACAATATGGTGACGGTGAATATGGTCAATTTCGAATCGAATCGATCAACAACTAGCTAAAAGCATAAATCACTGTCTTGTCAAAAATGTATTGGATCAATTAGTAGATCCAAAAATAAATCATTACAAAAATACTTTCAAAATATGTTCTACAGTATATTCCATAATAATACAAGATAAATGAATAATTCAGAATATACGTACTTAGGTGACAGATTAGCGACAATACATAGGAAAAATTAAATGTTTATAACAAGATTAACACTAGGAGATTTGAAACGGTCCTGGGCCTCTTACCACTTACACGTTTATTAGTGACTTTCTATCAGTCCAGTAGCTAGAGACATTAGAAATCGAAAATTTAACAATAATTTCAACAGTTTTCAAACTTTGGTCAAGTTAATTGTACATCGAGAAAGCACTTAATCTCAGTTTGCAACCTGTTCCGAAGTCCGCAACATTGCCAAAATTGCAATTAACTTGAATTATGCTGTATACTCGTTGAAAAAATTCCAAAAGTTCTGAAAAGTTGGAGTAGTATTAAATATATTATTTTATATCACGATTCGAGTTTGCAATCAATTTAAATATTTGGAAATTTTGTTTATAAAAAAAAGGTTTTTCTTTTATATAACACAAGAAAAAAATCCAAAATTTCTGCAAACTTGACAGATACATCGGAAAAATATTCCGAACAGTTGTTCAGATTTGCAACCTTTTACGCTGATCTTTTTAATTCTTGTAATTTTTTGGATCAATGTGGTCTCGAAATAATTACAAGTTTGAATCTTTGGTGCAAATTTTGAAATCATCTATTCTGATGTTCATAAATTTGCAACCTGGTACACGATCCGAAAAGTCTAATTATTATAAAATTAGATTTTCGCAAATTTTATTGTGGATTGTGTACAAGGTTGCAAAGTGAATGCATCGGAATTGATGTTTTCAAAATTGTTTCATATGGTATATCAATGAAAAACATAAGTTTTTGATAAAAAAATATTTCGTACACTTAAATTGATGCAAAATTGATTCGTGATATTAAATAATATATTCAATACTACTCCAAGTTTGGAGAACTATTGGAATTTTTTCAAGTAAATTGCAATTTTAACAATGTTGCGGACTTTGTGAGCACATCTCAGATTTTTGGTGGAATCGTCGGCATTCTTTGCGGGCGCATTTTCTGCATTTTCACCATGTATTTTTTTGAGTAGGTTGGCTGCTCTCGTAGCAATTTATAAGATCGTCTCTCAAATCGTCCGTCCACTGAATTCGTACGTTGTTAAACGGGTCGTCATTTGACAATAGATAGATGGATAGATAGATAGGTAGATTTATTTAAAGCTTTCAATTTAAACAGTTGAAAACAGTTGAAAACTCAACAATACATCATTACATGGATCCCACCACCTTGCTTTAGACCCCTAATCCAATGGGTTCGGTTGTGAGGGCCAATCCATAAAAAAAAAATTTTTTAGTTTTTCTTTTCCCTTACTGATTATCATTGTTATATAGGTATCACCGCCCAATAACATAATGGAATTTATGGGATGCACAATGATGTAATATGATAGACAGTAAAGTTAGCCGAACCATGAAAAACCGGAAAAGGGATCGGCATTAATCGTAAAGAGGGATTGTCTTTGAAACTGCTTTGACCTCAATTCAAAATCACCGATTATCTCCAAGCTATTTATACATGCTAGATATGAGTGACAAAATCCATCGAACCAATTGGAGCCATTATTTAGTTTTCTCAAAATCCATGTTTTTTAATAAAGTGACAAAATTAATTTGGATATGATACTTTCTCTGCTTATTTTATCGATGAATAGAACTGGTAGTTCCATTTGGACGAACTTACGAACGTTTTTCTCTTGAATTTAAGTCTAGAGATATTCTTTGATTTGTGAATATGACGACGACTGTTAGGTTTACTAGTGGACTGTAATTGACTTCTTGAGTTTGAAATAAAGTTCTAATAAGTTTACGCTATTTATTTTATTCTATTTTAGAACAATGATTAATACTTTTTTGGATGAGACGACAGATAAACGAAATGAAGTAAAACGTAAAGGTTTTTACGGAGTTGTCAGTTGAAATAGAAAGTCAAATGAATCAGAAAACTGAACATGCCGCCCACCTTGAAAGAAATATTTTTCAAAATAATATAAAGAAGTAACAGAATGTAATAGGCTTAGTTGAGCCAAAGTTCCATAGTACTCAGTACAATAGAGAGATTGTCACTCAAACACGTATTAGCACAAAATATTGCCCTTTAGTCACTCACTACACATGGGTAAGGGGCGATTTTGGATAAACCTCGCTTCAGGTTTATCTGCCAACGTCCTTTCCATATATCAGCTCCACGATTCGTCCTAGTGACCATTTCAGTGGGGGGGGATGGTCGTTTTTCAGCAGCACCAAATCATTGACATTGATGGAGCCCTGGGTAGTTTTCCATTTGTGTCGTTGTTCCAAAAATGTTGGTGAATGCGTTGGAAATGCGAAAGTCTAGCATCTGGAATCGCAGTCAGGTCAGGATCTAAATTGAGGCTCTTCCGATCAGGAAGTGTGAGGGAGTGAGTGATGCCAAATCTGAGGGATCAGTACTCAAATGAGAAAGTTGATTTCATAAGTGAAGTAACTATTATTATTTATCAAAAAATTACCTAATTTTTCTAGTTCTGGTTTGGTATCAGTGAAATTAGTGCCATTTGAACTATACACGTGTTCTGATGAGCAAATCATTTTGAATTCACAAATTTTCCTTAAAGAAACTGAATATCGACCCTATTTGAAGAGGAGAACAATCTCCATTGACAACTGAAACATATGAATGATTTTGGAAATTGAAAAAAGATGTAATTTTTTTTTGTAAAAAGATTATTGAATACATTGGTAACTAGTATAAGACATAAAACGACAGTTCGAAAAATAATTACTATGATAAACATCTTCGAGGTGATGGAAATATTTTCTTCAAAGTCAATTCTCGTCTAGAAATGATCAGGAATGAATTAGGTATAATAATTAGCAAGGAATTATCGGCACTATTACTTAATATTTGGTGTTGGGATTGATTCATCTATTAGGGGCCCTGATGACACACTAAAAGATAAAAGACATCTTGATTCTGGAAAATGATTAGTGACCTGGACTTAATTCAGAATAATTCCTTTTCCTCATATCGTGTTTGTGGAATACTATAATATGTTCAAATTTCATTCACATGAATTTTTGGTATAAAAATTGTAATTGAAATAAGTCGTGGAGACTATGCAGAGAAGTAGGTATTATTTTTGATGAAGGAGTCCACAACTAATAAATCACACTATTATCCGCGATATAAGAAAAAAATAGTTTGTCATATAATATTAGAACACATCGTAGGCGAAAATCTCGCCAGTTTGTAATGTGTTATCTATATACAAGGCTTTCTGTAATTCAGTAGGAATCTTCATACTAATACACTTTGTTCATTAAAAAAAAGTTCAGGTTTTTCCGGGTTTCCCTGCAGCTCTGAAAGCGAATGCGCTACCAATACCATTTATAGCCGCCCCGGTGCGCCGATGAATCATTTTGATGTTTTTACTTTGTTCTTGTTAGTTTCACTATGTTAATAAAGTTCTTGGTTTTAAAAATACAAATTTGCCACATTTCTCTTGGAAACACCCCCGTCACTTTAATTATTTTTAAACTGTGCAATTTGTAAAATTGATAGATAAGACAAAATTTATCAGAAATGTCGGTGGTTCCATCGCTTCCAGCATGCAGTGTATATCACTTAAAATAATTCCTTTGAGGTCATTTTCTACTTTTTTGGTGTTTTCTACAAAATTCTCTAACAAAACAAGTGAAATTACGGTGGTTTTTACGTGATATGAGATAATTTGTGTATCATATATAAGAGACACATACAAGAGAGAATCGACTTTGGACCAGATAGTATCAGAAAAATATTCTCTACCTGTATTTGCAATAATAATGTAGATGTTTTGTACACCATCCTGATCCAGTGTTTTTTAAGTGATATTATCTCAATTCCCATTTCAAATTTCAATGTATTATAAAATAAACGAAAATAACGAAGATGGTCCTAGCTATGCGTTGTTGAGCGATTCATTCTAAAAATTGTGAAGAATTATTTCTTCCAAATATCAATCCAGAATTCTAATCAGTTCAATTGAGTAATTTATCAATTGGGATGGGTGAAATGATTCAAGTCTGTCTAAATGAATAATAATTGCTTTCATTCACATTTTGGAAACTATTGGATCACGTATCATTGCAACTTGAACTACGACCATTTTATTAAAATTAAATACTTTCCAACACATGACAGTCATTACTGTCATTATTAATGTCATTTCAGACAAGTAAACTATCAAATAACAAACTAGTATGTTATAATCCATAACTCATTAGTGAGTTATGGATTAAAACTCACATTCATATTTCAAACTTATTAATTATGATCTCTTAAAAAACGATTTCTTCCACTTGAGTCACTTGAGAATTATATATATATATATATATATATATATATATATATATATATATATATATATATATATATCTTCCTCGCGTGTCTTATTTAAAACATAACACACTAGTACCATAAATAAATATTTCCTTCGACCGTTCATTTATGCTGTATTTTAACGCCCTCAAAATCGTTGATTAATGACCCCTGTTAATGAATGATTTTCTATTGATCAACGATTTGACCCAGCATACATTATACATTTTATATTGGTTAGTACTATCTGTCATTATTGATTTGTCAATTTTCGAATAAAATTTCAGATAATCTTCATCTTCAATTTGAAAATAAATAATAAAAATGAAAATAAAACTACCACTAAGGAAAAGTATTGCAACAAACTCGTGAATTAAAATGGTGATTAACAATCTCGAACATTAACGCGCTCGCTCTGCTCACGCGTTAAATTATCCCGATTGTTAATCGCCCTCATTAATACACTTGTTCGTTAATGGTTATTTAACGAACAAGTGCATTAATAAAGGCGATTGCACCGTCGTCCAATTGTGGCATATCTCTAGTCGTGGAATATGCCAAACAGATGCTTAAGCGGAATCCACATGGCGAACGAGCCATCTTTGGCGTTGCGAATAGCTCCACCTGGATACGTCCATCCGGCAGTGGCCAAGTGCCGAGAATCGGCGTCTGCATAACAAGTATAAGTAGAAAAATAAAAATGCTCCAGCGTTATTGACGAATCGCACATTGCCATCTATTCTCCTGCGGTTTTGACTAGATTGCCCTCTATACAGACGATAGCATCGTTCATCATAATCCATGAGTCACTTTGCTGAATGACGATTTCGACAAAGTCATTATTTTGGAAGGATTTGACGTATGGGTGGTACGAATTTTGGATGATTGTACACGTCGAACACTAGTTTTGACAACACGATGACCTTGAGATATGAGGAATTGTATGCTCGAGAGAAAGAGCGCGTATGATTGGTGTGTGCTCTCGTTGACTGCGCCTGCGCGACTGAACTGACGCCTGCGCTCTCAGTACTTTTATGCTGTTGGTTGTTCAAATCAAATACCAACCCCATTTGACAGCTTGCGCAACACCAGTCGGACAATGATGGTTTCTCCACGGAAATTCACACTACGAAAGTCCTGATCGAGGATATTCAAGGTTATGTTGTATATTTTCGTCTTGTTCACAGGCAGATAGATGAGATTCGAGGAAGTTTCGTCAATTGCGAATCCGGGATCTTCTCGAACGGCAAACTCGTATATCATATGGGAGGGTCGGTTGTTGGAGAAAGCGACCGATGTGACGTTACTGTCAATACGAACTGTTCGCACATTCACTATGTTGATGGGCAGGTCAGACACGTGAACGAGTCCAGTTGAAAGTACTCGAGGTGAAAAACCCAACAGTCGTTCCTGTTCATGGCCATACGTTCCCAGTCGTATTTGCGCGGAGTGTTTGTTGTATGCAAATCACCACACGATCATATAATGAACCGTATTGAGCTCTTCGTTAAAGGTCGCCGTCTTTTTGTTGGTACGATCATCCATCGTTTGTTTGATCATAGAGGAATTTCAAACACACACACCACTCCACGACCTTCGTAATCTAAGGTTAGCATGACAGTGACGCGATTGGCGTTGCGCCAGTTGTGGACGTGGTCACATGTATGACGCATAGCTAGAAAAAGAAAGGAAAGTAGTGCAACAAGGGCCGGCTCTGGAAATAGTCAATTTGGATTTTGTTGGTGGAAGTTTTAATGGTGTACTACGCAAACACGGTCCCCTGCTACCGAATTCATTCCGAGCGATATTTTGTGGCCCTAGCTATACTGAGTTTGTTATTCAGCCCGAACGGAGCACGCTTCGAGAATGTTTACATATATTCATATCGCTGTACCAACCAAAATATCAGCTGTTGCACGATGTGCTGAAACAAGTCTATGGAGTGGGCAGCTAGCTTTCCATACAGGGACAATGACGAGATTATCGAGGCGTCACTGGCAAACGAGCACTCATATTTATATTCATATTCGACGATGTATCGTGCAACCAACAAGACAAAATCAGAGAGAATACTCTGGGACGCCATGAATCCGTTGACGTTGCATATTTATGTCAAACCTACTCGAAAATACCCAAACAGTTGATCAGAGACAATTGCAACATTATAGTGTTATTTCGGCAAGATGATGTGAATCTGAAGCACGCCTTCGACGAGCACGTCTCCCCGGATTTCATCGCATGTGCGCTACCTATTGAAAGGAAAAATTTGGATGCTTGGTCATAGCCAAAGACTTTGATGAGTCCAAAGCGCGCTATCATCTGGGTTTTGACACATATATTCAAATGTAATACCTCGAGTGTGTCATTCTGTGTGTACCAATGGCGCCGAATACATCAAGTGTCGAATCCAAAATTGCGAAAGCCGAACGAAAAGGCCAAGTCACTCAGTTGGCAGAAGTTGTTCGAAAAAAATATTTGACTCGGCAAATCCGAGCAGAATGAAGCGCTGAATAAACTATTCAAACCCATCACAGTACCGCTGAAGAGACTGAATGCAGCAATGCCTCCACCGCCATCTGCTAAGCGACGGCTGAAAGTGGAAAGTGGAAAAAAAAAGTGAAACAAGAGCCGCTATAACCATCGAGGACCCCTTTCCTCACCAGCGCCATGAAGAAAGAAGAAGACGAGGAAAGCTATCACACGGATGACGACGACGAATGTGACGAGGATGACGAAGAATTGCTCGAAGTTTACCCCGAAGTAGCATCTTAATTCGTGAATGAACATCGTGCAAAATCCGGCAAAATCGATGTGACTTACGGCCCCATTTACGACAGACCCAGAGCGCAATGGATACTCGGCACCAAGTTGATGGACTTGGACAAAGATACGGGGGACATTCGCATTGACGGTGAAACATACCAGGGCACTCCGGGACTATATAGCTTGATTTTCTACAAGAATCCCAAATACCAGAGACTCGACTTGGTAGCATACAAGCAAATTTTGTTGAGTACATGTGCTCATTTAGATACGGAAGGTAGGCTGAATTCGTCTCAGACATACAAATACGAGAATTCGATTCGCCCACTGTTCAAAGACCCAACTCAATCGAAAATGGGCGACAGTATCCCAGATCAAATGACATACAATAAGAAGCCTGTAGTATACGTGTACTGGGACGACGTCAATGAGCTAGTCGACATAGGCTACTCGTCGCAGCCAAGAATGCTGGCAGCACCTCTACCGACAACGAGATCGTGGCCATCATTAATGAGTTGAGAGAAGCAGGCTACATACGAGCGTCAACGTTTCGTACCCTACAGTTCCATCATGAGTGTTTTATATGAGAGGTTCATATTTTCATAGTTTGGATGGTTTTTACGAACCGATATCCGACTTTGCTATGGAGGGTTTTTTGTACGCAGTTCCCAACATTTCGTTGGCATGAATGTAAAACTGCCAGTCTTGAATATATTATTCAGCGTGATAGTGTCGTATTATTTCAAGTTAAATACATACTTATCAATGAGCATCAACAAGTTCGGTAAAATTTCCTCATCTCGCCGCGCTCACCAGCAGCAGCAATAGCCTTATCATTTCTCTGGTGTCATACTCAACTATACTGCAAACGGGGAAATTGACGCTAAACATAAGAACATATGTAATCTCGAAACGCCAACTACTCCGAATGATGTTGTCAACAAAAACTACGTTGATGACGTCATAAAGCTCAGAGCGGAATTGGATGCTCAGAAACACGCTCACGAAGCCTTGGACATTCGAGTTATGAAATTCATGACACTTTCCTTGAAACTTTTAAAAGGCGGATTGAAGAAATGTCGATTCTGGACTTTATTACAGGCTATAACAATAGAGCTGCGCATTAGCATTGCGCAGTCGTTAGGGAGAAATGGCGTCGTCTGCAGCCAAAAAACAATTGGTCGATGAGCTCCATGCTCCGGCCAGAAGGAGATTTCCCCGCAGACGTACGATTATCAAAGGAATCGACGATCTGTGGCAGATGGACTTGGCCGACCTTCAAAAATACTCGAAAGTCAATAGAAACTACAATTATATTCCCGTGGTCATTGACACCTTCTCGAAATACCTATGGGGGCGGCCTTTGAAGACCAAAGGTGGTGGAGACGTCACCAAAGCGATGGGGGACATATTATCGAAAGCGAACAGAAGTTCAAAATTGGGGACTTCTGTGCGAAATAGCAAGGCCAAACATGTGTTCGAGAAGGGGTATACACCCAATTGGACAACGGAAATTTTCAAAGTCGTCAAAGTAAAAATCACCCAACCAATCACGTACTTGCTGGAGGATTTCTACGAACAGGAATTACAAAAAACAAAAAATCCCGATATCTATTTAGTGGAGAAAATCATTAGCCTAAGGGTCAAAAAGTCTTGGTGAAATGGCTCGGTTTCAGCAGCAAGTACAACAGCAGATGTGACAAATCGCTTGTAATCCAATGGAAAATTGACACATTTTTTCATAGAATTGGGAGCATTCTAGGTAGGTCACTGGTGTCTGCCGATTCTTCGTCATCATCATCATCATCGGTATCAGCAGAGTAGGCAGAACGTGTTGCTGATTTGGACCGTAATCGACTGCACTAACCGAGTTGATAAGAATGTGAATGACAAGACCGCCCGGATCAAGCTTGATTGGGACAATGTCATGGACAATTACACACGTATGGAGAGAGTGCCATAGTGCGAGTTTCCAAAGATGATGACACCTACTTCTACTTGACGGAGCTGGAAATTCAGGAAATCCAGCATTTAGATGCCACAGTGTTGGCGGAAAGATTTGAATATTTATTGAATATGAACTTTTGTCAATATTATCATGATATATTAGTTGATTAGTAAGTTCTTGCTAGAAACAACGATTTGAAATTTGAAGGCTATAAATTTGTGTACTATATCGTCCAAAGATGATAAACATGTATGTTTCCAAGAATGTCTATTTTATGTGAGAGACAAAGTGTTGTTCGACCATGAATCGATATAAATGTATTTATGGAACACAAGCGGAATTTTTTTTTCAGTATGCATAGAGATGTATCAGTACGAAGCAAGACTCGAGACGTTTCGAGGCTGGACTTCGTCACTTTCATTCCAACGGTAGCCGCATGACGATACAAGTCCAAATTGTGAATTTGTTTGAAATTATCGCCACAACAACAACAACAATCAGACATCAGTGGTGGCGGTAGAACCAACAGATGGCGTTGATATACCTCCAGAACGAAGGCCCGTGACAGATGATACTTCGTCGACAGTTGGCGCTGTTACCGCAGTACGACAAATGACACCTCACCGACAGTTGGCGCTGATATCGCGGTGCGACGAGTGACAGGTGACAGCAAGCCCATAGATGACAGTAAACCCATAGATGACAGTAGCCCACAGATGATGGCAGTGCAGACTCACCATAGAACACTATGATGTGTCGTGTTTGTGTTATGAATGAGCGCTTCTATGAAGATGTTTCTACCTTGTAGAAACTTGGTGTATTGCTCACGATATACCGTTCTGTGCGACACTTGCGTAGTATGTAAAGCACCAATTTGGAATTTATTAAAAATATATTTATCTTGGAATATTTTTGTTTTATTATTTCTCTTTCGAAAATCGAGCTTCTCATCCTTAGAAATGGATCGTTTTTGATGGTGAAAAGTGCTAATTTTTAGGCTAAAAAATATTCTCTTTTTGAACAGAAAAAGTGCAAATTTTAAGACCCAAGAACGATGCTCTTTTTGAGGTAAAAAACACACACCAAAATTGACATGTTGGCAGGGCGTTTTTTCAGTGGCTGAGTCGCTGAGTCTCAGTTGAGTGCCACTGAATTCAGTCACTGAAATTTCACTGAATTTTCAGGCCCCATAAGAAAAGCATGAGAAGTTCGAGTTGTGTGAAATTTTTCAGTCGCTGAGTCTCACTGAATTCAGTGACTGAACTTTCATAGAATTTCACTGAACTTTCTACTCGTTTCGACCACTATGTCAAACTTGGAGTCTTTTTTTGATGAAAAAAGTGCTGTTTTTTCACTCAAAAATAGGTACTTTTTTATCGAAAAACGTGTTCTTTTTTAACTCAAAAATAAGTACTTTTTTATCGAAAAACGTGCTGTTTTTTGAGCTGTACAATCATCCAAACTTAGATGAATCCATCCAAAGAGTGAAGACTCGAACGTACCACCCGTACGTCAAATCCTTCCACGTTGTCGAAATCGTCATTCAGCAAAGTGACACATGGATTCTGATGAACGACGCTATCGTCTGTAGTTAAAACCGCAGGAGATGGCAATGTACGATTCGTCAATAATGCTGGAGCAGTTTTCTTCGAATCAATGTACTATGAAATCAACAGAAAGGTGGACTGTGTTAGCTTTCCGGGTATAGTGGGCACCTTGTGAGGTTATACTTGTTACGCAGACGCCGATTCTCGACACTTGGACACTGCCGGATGGACATACCCAGGTGGAGCTATTCACAAAGACGATGGCTTGTTCGCCATGTGGATTCCGCTTAAGCATCTGTTTGGCATATTTTACGACTACAGATATGCCACAATCGGACGACAGTGCATCCGTTTGGTGAGAAGCAGAAAACACAACTGTATGATTATAGAAGAGATTGCCAATCCGCAAGTCGCAACCACAGCCGCCATCGTGCTCAGACTGAAAAACATAATTTTCAATGATGACATTCGCTTGCAGCTGCTGCAATCCATTAAGACTGACAAACTTGTGGTCATCTCATTCTGCAAGTGGGATATGCACGAACTGCCTGCACTCACGCCTGGTTTCACCAAAGAAATATGGTCTGTCAAAACTTGTACGGCATTGGAGAGTCCTCGATTCGTCATTGTCGCCTTCCAAACAAATCGAATGGATAACATCGAACGAGATTCCAGCTACTTTGACCACGTTGACATCAGAGACATACGTCTAACGTGGAACAGTGACAATTACCCGCATGAACGCATGCGCTTGCAATTTGACAGGAACAACTTTGTTGGATCTCATCGCGCCTATATGGAATTCTACCCAAGCTATGCGAATTGTTTCCAGAAACGCCCTCTGCTGTATTACGATGCATTCAGGGATCGAGCTGCCATCTTTGTAATCGGTATTTCACGGAGAGCGGAATTCATGAAATCGTCCACCTTTGATGTCAAACTTGACATAGAAGCCACAGTTGGGTTTCCAGCCAATAGTCGTAGATATTGTGTAATAATGCACGATTTCATCATAGAACCTTTAAGTAAGGTCGTACGTCGTCTGTCATAAGACAAAACACTTGCCTTCAAGTGTTGGTAGAGTGGGCGGGTGGTGTTGGCCTAATACACCTAAGAGGAAGCAAGAGCCAAAATAACCTAGAGAGAGTGGTGGGGAATCCTGTCTCCGCACAAGCAAAGACAGGTTTGCCATCACCGCCGGCGCAGTTCACAGTCAGACTTCCACGATGAAACTTGTAGCATGCGATATTCAAGGTTTTACCATAGCCGGCGAGTTCTAGCAAAAAGAACTCGCAATCACCGACGGTCAGTGCACGAATCACTATGTTTTCAAACCGGAAGTGCCCTTCCGAGCCCTAAGTGCCGCTGACAAACAGCAAGTGCGATACCTCGAAAGAAATCATCACGGGTTGCCATATTCCGCCGGGTGTATCGACTTGGCAGAAGTGCTCCAGCTCATCGCAGATGCAGACTTGGTTGATGTGGTATGTGGACACATTAACCTCCAACAAAAAAAACCCATATAGTCGATATTGGGGCCACCACCACCAACAGCACAGTATTTCAGAAAGTGTCTCCGTTGTGCCTCCAGCATACCGTCGCAGTATCCAACGAAGTTCATTGTGCCCTAGGACATTGCTTTACGATGTGGTCATGGGTCTCGAATCAATTGATATGGTAGTGACTCCGTCGGCAGCAGCAGCAGTGCCCCCAGAGACTCTATACAGTGTCACCTAGACAATCTACGAATGTTTTGAAGTGTCAAGAGGTTGAATATGAGCGCAAAATACAGATTTTCAAGCGCTTCCAAAACATTCAAATTGATGATGCAAAAAAATAAATGATTTTTTTTTCACTCTATTTTTGCATTTTTATTTCAATTCTCAACAGAAACAAAGACAGGCTGAATTCGTGAGATTTCCACACTCGCTCCACTCCGCTTCGCTCGTTGACAAACTCTCACCTCACGAAAAAAACAGTATTTTCATCTCTTGTCTGATATCCTGAGAGAGGTCGACCTCCACCGTTCTGTCTAACGGATGAAACATATTTCTTATGAAGTTCCATTAATAGACGAATACGCCTAAAATAGGTTGCCTATCAAAATGTGGTCAAGACTATACATATTTTTTTATTTTTAGCGTTTCAAATTCGTTTTGACACTAGCCTATTGACAGTTTTTCTCGTCCAATTGCTAGGAAACAGTTTTTCATTGAACAACCCTTTACCCGTGTGGTGTTCACTATTTTATTTAAATAAAACACTTTTTTCTTTTCTAACACTTCTATTATCCACAGTCTACATGTACGTTCTCGTTCACTCTCCGTGTCTGAATGACCGCACAATGTTGTCGTTCCTCCCGCCTCGTCATTCGGTTATTGTTAAGAATGACACGACTCCTGGCCTAACAGACTCCTGGAATATAAATTTATGAAGTGTCAGTGTGGCAGTCAGTCACCAAAGAGATGAAAAAGAATTGAATTATTATTATCATAAACAACTTGTAATTTTGAATTCAAATAAAACTTTGTCTATCGTTTTTCTATAAAGAAAATATAATTCAAATCAAACAAACCGACCAAGATTAAACCTTGGTCAAATACATGGTCCTTTTGAGCAGAATAATTGCAGAAAAAGTATAACTTCGCATTCATACGAAACTTTTCCTGTGAAAATCCAGTCCTGACAGCAGTTCGTCGTTTCCGAAGAACAAATCAGCAGAAAGAAGTGGGTGAGACCTTTCCTATCCTATCCAATCTATCCATTATCTCTCCATTGCCTCTGTCTGAATTTTGTAGGGTATAATTTTTTCTCAACATGAGTGAAGAAGAAAAACAACTGATTCGCAAACGTGCTTCAATTAAATCTCGTTTAACGATATTTTCTAATTTTTTACGCGATGAGATTCGTGTGAATTTAACTGATCCTAGATTCAAGTTGGATGAATTACAATTATTAGATCTTTATAGTCGTGTTGAGCGACTTGAAACTCTTCTTGATGAATTCAATGATGTACAAAATAAAATTGAACAAATTACGGATAATTTTGAACAGCAGTTGTCAGAAAGGGAACAATTTGAAAACACTTTTTTCTCCAAGATGGCATACGCTAAAAGGGTTTTGAAAATTCACTATGAAACACAATATTCTACTCCCGGAAGTAATTCTCCTCCTGGAAGTACCCATACAAATGCTGTTTATAACAGTCCTGCGTCCTATGTAAGTGAACATAATATTGGAAATATACAGAGTGTTCGGTTACCATTGATAGATTTGCCCAAATTTAGTGGTAAGTATGAGATGTGGTTGGAGTTCCGAGATACGTTTGATTCTTTAATAAATTCCAAAGATACTTTGTCACCCATCCAAAAATTTCATTATTTCCGTGCATCGCTCAGTGACAGTGCTGCACAGGTCATAAAGTTACTAGAATTTTCTTCATCAAACTATACAGTTATATGGTCAATTCTTTGTGAAAGATACGATAATTCACGATTACTTATCAATAAACACGTCCACGAATTGTTCAATTTAGAACCAATTGCCAAAGAGTCTGTTACAAAAATTCGTTCACTTATCGATGGTTTATCCAAACATTTACGATCTCTGGAACAGCTAAAACAGCCAGTAGATCAATGGGATACTCTTATAATATACCTTGTGTGTCAAAAACTTGATTCCCGTACATGACAATGGGAAGAAAATAAATCGGAACATGAAGTGCCAACCTTCAAAAATCTTATGTCGTTTTTGAAAGATAGGGCCGATTTATTGGACACCATAAGCGCTGATAGAGATTCTACTCGTGAAACCAGTCACAATAAAACAAAGTCTGTATTTTCCAAAAATTTTCTAGCTAATAGCAATATTTGCGCCTCCTGCAAAAAAGATCACTTAATTTATAATTGTGAAGATTTTCTAAAACTACCGGTATTTGAGAGAATTGAGTTTTCCATAAAGAAACATTTGTGTCTCAACTGCCTCAAATCTGGACATTCCATAAGGACGTGTCGAATGAAAGGTTGCACTATATGTCGCTATCGACATAATACTTTGCTTCACATTGATCGAACTGAAACTGAGTCCCCAGTAGTAACAGAAAACATCTATAACAATAGTGAAAGTGCAAATACTAGCATAACTTTATCCGCCAATTCAATTCAGCATATTTTGCTATCCACTGCATATATTCAAATTTTCGATGAAAATAATATTTCTTATACCATTAGAGCACTTTTGGACAGTGGAAGTCAATGTAGTTTCATAACGAGTGACATATGTGAGAAACTCTCCTTAAAAACTAATAAATTCGATTTTTCAGTTTCTGGCTTGAATCAAACAGTGACAAAAATTAATGAACGTTGCACTTTGAAAATTGGTTCTCATTACACAACTTTCCAAACCATAATAGATTGTTTCGTTTTGCCAGAGATTACAGGGTTTGTTCCGAGTGTGAATCTGAATTTTTCTCATTTGCAAATACCAAAAACCATGAAATTAGCTGATTCAACTTTTTATAATCCAGGCAAAATTGACATGTTGATTGGCGCCGATCTGTTCTGGTCACTTTTATGTGTTGGTCAACATAAGAGAGAACAGTATGTCAGTTATGAAACCATGGGACATATGACAAAGATTAGAGATTTTGATAAGAGTGAAGTGGCCTATTTCATACCACATCATGCAGTTGTTCGTGAAGATAGCCTCACTACAAAGTTACTTGTCGTGTTGGATGCATCAGCACCAACAACTTCTGGTTTGTCACTGAATAGCGTACAGATGGTAGGTCCAACTATTCAAAATGATCTGACATCAATTATTATTCGTTTTAGATAACATGATATTGTTTTATCAGCAGACGTCGAAAAAATGTTCAAACAGGTGTTTGTCGAACCTAATCAAAGGCGATTTCAAAGAATTTTATGGAGGTCAGAATTATCTGAACCCATTAGTGTTTTCGATTTGAATACAGTTACTTTTGGAATGGCTTCTTCCCCTTTTTTTTGTCTATTCGTAGTCTCTTTCAATTAGCAATCGATTGTGAAAATCAATATCCACTCATATCTGATATAATCAAAAACGACTTTTATGTAGATGATATACTAACAGGTGCAAATTCTTTCGAAGAAGCTGTTTACATTTGTGATACAGTATCACAAATTTTAAATAGTGCAAGTTTTCCACTAAGGAAATGGTACTCTAATGAACCAAAGGTCATAAAACATTTGAAGGCAGAATCGATGACCACCGATACAACTATTCAGATTGGACCCAATGAGTGTGCGAGAACACTTGGTCTGATTTGGTTTTGTAGTTCTGATATGTTAAAATTTAACATAAAATCAGAATTCGTGTCCAAACGAGTAACAAAACGATCCATTTTATCTAGTATTGGACAGACATTTGATCCATTGGGTCTTCTTGCACCCTGTACTATTATAGCTAAAATTCTGTTACAAAAAATATGGCTTCAAAAACTGTCTTGGGATGAATCCCTTCCGTTAGACCTTCACACCACTTGGTAAAAGTTCAGGAATGAACTTCATTTACTTAACCAACTATCAGTACCAAGGCAAGTCTCGTGCCATAATGTGGCTGATTAAGATCCCCCTAAAATCCCCATATCCCAGTGCTAATTCATCAAAATATACAGGGTGTCATCTGTAACTAACAACATTTTTTTATTTGTTATTCATCCGTAAAATTTGGTTGCTTTCTAAATTTTTTTCTCTTATCACAAAGTTCCTAAATGTTGTTCAATTGATGCTATAGAAAATAACCAAATGTTACTTTTACATGGCTTGCTATGACCGGTTCAAAATTGAAAAATTGGGAAAAACATCTAAAAGATTTTTTACAGAATCTGGTATTATTTTCGCGATAAAAAATTGCCTAATATGTTTTTCCCAATTTTTCACTTTTCAATTGGTCGTAGGTAGCCATGGAAAATGGATATACGAATATTTCATAAACCTGAAGGTAGATATTTCTGAGTACGATACGTAATAAAAAACAAATTTTGAAATAACTTTACTGTCAAGAAAATACGAGGGTGTGGCTGCGCAAAGTGGGACACACTGTATATAGGCTGTAAAGTAAGCAGCTGTTACAACAATTTTATTATATTTACTTATTTCTAGGCTTTCATCTGCTCTAACTGCTTGTTGTCACTTACTTGACTAATGTGATTTTCGTTCTTCCATATTCCAAACTTTCCTAGTTACATACTCACTTTGTGAAATAGGTGGACAGGAATTGAAGCCCCTGCATGTAGGTCTCTTACCTTGAGACCTTTATGCACCCACATGTTCATGGTCTCCTTCTGATTCAATGTGGGTTAGGTCAGGTGATTGTGCCCCGAGGAATAGATTTCCCTTCGAAGCCCAATTATATTGAGTTTCGATTTCCTCATGGATTCTCAAGATGAATTCTTGGCAGATTGGTAATTTTCCTGATCCTTCCTTGGTTTATCTACCTAAGTGTACGAGAGCTCCTTGTAGTTGGCTCTTTGACCCAGTCCACTACGATACTTGAAGTTCTATTGTGGCTTCAGAGCGCACTCTCTAGCTTTGTCTTCATAGTGAGACTCCACAGCTTTCTGTGCTTCTGCTACCTGTCAGTCATGTATAGTCAACATTCCGGTAACATTCAGGTACGCTAGATTTTGGATGTAACTTTTTTTTTTCGTTCCCGACTGTTGTATCTTGATACACTACACTACTGAGCCTTGTCAAGCTCGTGTATAGCTATGGGGTAAGTTTTTTTTTATCCGTCCCAAATCGGTACATCCTTTCACAAATCCAGAGGGCCAATCAAGTCTTATGGGCCGATCTAGCCGTATATGGAGATTCCATGTGAGCATTGAGCTTGTGGTCGAAAAATACTCGTAGGTAATGACTCCCGTAGCAACTAGCAAGTGGGAATACTGATGGACTAAAGCCATTCAGCACTCTTTTATTACTGGTAGAGGTTATGTCAGCGGTTTTCTGGGCACTGATTGAGAGTGGCTCTTGCACGCACCACTTGCCTACAGCTACATCCTTTTCAGCTAGAGAGCCAGATTCGGATAATGGGATGGATGCGGAGCAAATCGGTGAGTTTTACTGTTGCAACTCAATCTGTGGATGATAATGGATGATAAAATAATATTACTCCCTAAATCAATACAACTTTTTTTTTTCGAGTTTTGCATATTTTCAATTTTCAAAAGAAATCTATAAAAGTTCCTTCAAAACGTAAAATCAATTAGTTGCAAGCTAATATTGAAACATTACAGGTATTGAACATGATTTTTTTTTGGTCCGTTGAAAAGTGATTTGAAATTTCAATTAAAATAGGCAGTTAGTCGTAAAGGCTATGCGGCCTCACAAACACTTCGACCTATAGATCTTTTGTGCCAGACCAATATTCTATAACTTTAAGTCTTTCTTGTTCGGCTCGTGAAGACGTTCAGCTTTTCTTGTTGATATGCTCACTGTATGTCCTGGAATTGTATGTATGTATTGCAGTGAGATTTAATTTCATCGGTTACCCAGCGTCGAAACTCTTCTACGAAACCTAACCTAACCTAACCTAACCTAACCTAACCTAACTGCATGTTATCTGTGTTTCACTTTCTACACTTGACTTTGCCGAAATATGTTTCTTCTTTGGCCACCATGACAGTGAAGCATATAGGACCATAGTTTGATGATACGACCAGTAGATTCAGATTTGGTTACTCTGGGCTTTATTGAATAGGCTCATCATCCCACTCTCAATATCTCGAGGTGGTGATCCTACCGTAAAAATGTACCGGTGTTTTTTTTTTCGGTCAGTTATCGTGGCAGGCATGTATAATTGTCTCATTAAATGAGTCATAACCCTCTCCATAATTCCTATAGGAATTATTTCTGGATCCAGTGTCCCTCGCAATGAATTAATTTTGATTTTTTTTGTACTATTAGTCCCTCTAGATCAATAACGTAATACCATATGTTCATTTATGACTCAAAGTTACTTCAAACTGAAAAGGGGAACATTCTTCATAAACATTGAAAAAGTATGTTTTTTTTTTGTAATATCTAACAGAAAAAACAACTGCTTTCTCGGCTAAAGCCACGCTGGACATTGAACTACATCTGATAGATATTGTGAAAAGACTCTAACTAAAAAGAAAAAAATCTGAAAGTGAAAATTCGCATTTTCATTCAGTTAGTTGATTTTTTTTATTTATCTCTAATTTTCATTTGATAATTCATTAAATAAATCAGGTAGGGAGAATGTAATTCAAACATACCACCCACAGAAATCGTTCAATTTATTGAAGCAAGGTTCGCTTCTCTTGCATTTAATCCTCAATACATTTTTGTTGACGAAAATCTATTTCGCTTCGCCAAGCTTATCAGGGAGATTGAAAAGCAGGCTCTTCAGAAGCAATTATACACATCAAGGATGGAAATGACGGAAATATTTCTTCTGCGGTAAGACTTTTTCCCATTTAGTGCAAGTTTTCGACCACTCAGTACCTTTGGTGTTTTTTTTTTTCAAATGTGCGAGTTATCGACACCTCAGTTCCTTTGGTACTTTGTATATACTATTCAAGGGCATCACAGATTTGAAATTAGCACTTGAGACAAGTTATTCATTTGGATTCATTTGTACATATACATGCTTACAAACCAGTTGTACCCCTTGCCACTAGGAACCATTCATTCAATTCCCTGTTATACTTTATAGCACATTTTCATGACAATGCAGATTTGGTTGTAGGTATTTCTTTATACCTTACTCCATCCTGTATTTCTTGATACAGTCTCTTCCTCAGCTAGGTATTCCTTTATACCTGTCTTCGCTTCATCCTGTATTTCTTGATACAGTCTCTTCCTCAGCTAGGCATTTCTTTATACCTGTCTTTGCTTCATCCTGTATTTCTTGATACAGTCTCTTCCTCAGCTAGGTATTTCTTTATACCTGTCTTCGCTTCATCCTGTATTTCTTGATACAGTCTCTTTTTCAGCTAGGTATATCTTTATACCTATCTTTGCTTCATCCTGTATTTCTTACTATAGTCTCTTTCTTAGCTAGGTTTATCTTTATACCTGTCTTTGCTTCATCCTGTATTTCTTAATATAGTCTCTTTCTCAACTAGGTGTATCTTTATACCTGTCTTTGCTTCATCCTGTCTCTTTCTCAGCTAGGTATATCTTTATACATGTCTTTGCTTCATCATGTATTTCTTAATATAGTCTCTTTCTCAGCTAGCTATATCTTTATACCTGTCTTTGCTTCAACCTGTATATCTTAATACAGTCTCTTTCTCAGCTAGGTATCTTTATACCTGTCTTTGCTTCATCCTGTATTTCTTAATACAGTCTTTTTCTCAGCTAGGTATATCTTCATACCTGTCTTTGCTTCATCTTGTATTTCTTGATACAGTATTTCTGTCTATTGTGTTAAACAAATAATTCAAAACACTTAATTTAATAACCGATAACTTCATACTGTCGGTTTCTTTCCTATTATTATCGTTTACTTTCCTCCTACTTATCGTAACTGTGTGATAAGTCCTACTAGATAGTAACTCAATGAAATAGACAAAAGTGCAAGGTAGTTAGTATAAAAATGATAGTTTTATGTTCGCATACTAATAAAATTTACCGTAAATCTTTCCCATGATTATTCTTTTCTTTTTACGGTATACTACAAGCAAATTGTCATACTTACTATTTATATATAATTTCTTCTTTGTACTTACTGATAATTTCTACAATCAGTTAATCCCTGTTGCCAATTGTGGTGTTCACTATTTTACTTAAATAAAACACTCTTATCTTTTCTAACACTTCTATTATCCACAGTCTACATGTACGTTCTCGTTCACTCTCCGTATCTGAATGACCACACAATGTTGTCGTTCCTCCCGCCTCGTCATTCGGTTATACAGTGAGGCTTTCAATAGTCCCCCCTCCCTTTTAACTTTTGAACGGTTTGACGTACGAACATGAATAAAAAACCGTTTACCAATACTACTTTTTGAACTAAAAAATATGGTGATCACCCAATAGGGGGCGCGGGGGGGGGGGGCATCAAATAAATTTTTTTTAATGGCATGGGGTGTCAAGTGGCACATCGTCGAGAAGGAAATTCCATTCTCTTTACAAACATCTGAATTTTTTTAAATTTCGTTATTATTTTTTTTGCAATTTTAATTGGAAATATCAAATATAAATGTGGAACTGAATACTACTCATACCTCGATACATTTGAACGGTTTGATGTGGAACAATGAAACCAAAATTTTTTTGAAGGGTATTATCGATACTACTTTTTGAGAGAGAAAACATTGCAATTACTCGACATATGGCGCTGGAGGAACATTTACTAAAAAAAATCGAAAGGCATAAAAATCGAAATGGGGAAGAAAATTATGAACAAAATTAAAAAATATTTAGATGGTTGTGAAGAGAATTGAATTCTCTTTTCAACGATGTGCCACTTGACCCCCAATGCCATTTAAAAATTTTGAGTCGATGCCCCCCCCCCCCCCGCGCCCCTTATTGAGCAATCACCAAATGTTTTATTTCAAAAAGTACTATTGGTGAAACCCTCGAAACGGTTTTTCACTTATGTTTCTACGTCGAACCGTTCAAAAGTTAACAGGGGGGGAAGGCTATAAAAAGCCGCACTGTATATTACATGACTTATCAATATACTGAATCATCATAACAATTCACCACCCAGTTCGATACATCACAACCCGATAATATACAAACCTCTCGTGTAATTATAAGTGTTAATTGATAAAACAACGTACATATATGAACTATCGACAATATTTAATTGGTTTATCAAACTTGTATATGTTTGAAAAGATAAATAAACACATAATTTGTTAGCTGTTATCATAAAAACTGAGAAGTTATTTATGTCTCAAATAGTTTCGGCCAGTACCCTTTCGTAATGTACATTTTTCTTACCAAAATTATCTCTCCCAAATAAAATAATAGGTACTACAGATGAATGAACTGCTTCAAGCTGTTGAACGAGCCACCTGCTTGCAGGCCGGGACAAGTGCAATTTGAGAAAAATTAACAAATTTGCACCCAGCACGACCTATATGCATAAGACTCCTCAGATTTCGTGTGTCCTGTGAAATTAATAATGGTAACATGAAATACATTATTTCTTCTCTGTATGGGGAAAAAGCTATTCTTTCCTCAAATAATGTTTTGAAAATGAAACATCTGTGGAAACAAAAAGAATGGTACTTTTCACATGGACTTTTTCTACTTTTGTCTATGCTCACGAAACGTGTGTGGCAACAACTTTGAAGAAGCAAAATTTGCTGGCTCTGAAAGTCCTGCAGGTAACAACTAGGAATCTATTCCTGACTGAAAAAAAATATTCGTCAAATAATGAACAAAACTTCTCTTTCCTTCATTTCGCGGTTTATTCATTATTTTCCTTGTTTACGTTTGTCTACAGGGTTTGCTCAGTAAATATTTTTCATATTCAACATGCCTTTTGAATAATTACCTATATTTCGATTGGAAAGCCAATAGTAGTATTATAGATGTAAAAGCTAAATCGATAAACATACAACGTAAAAAAAATTATGGGTTCATCGGGAGGAAACGAATATCTTTCCTTTTCTAATTCTAGTGCTGCCATCCGCTTCCTGTCAGACATTCAAACACTCGTGTAGGAAATTATTATTATTTTTCCCTTCATCAACAAAAAGGTATTTTGTTACTCGATATCTAGATTGTTAACTCAAGTGAAAAACGGGAAATTGATTGAATGTGCTCTGAATCCACTAATTCCAAACATTCGAGCTAATTTAAATATAAATCATGTCTTGAATGATAATACAAAAATATTTTCACTCTCATATATCAGACTCATAATTAGACAACATTCAAAAAGTACTTTACCGTAATTGGAAAAAGCTTTGATGGGACCCAATGTCCGAGGTACTTGTTTTTTTGTTTTTTTTACTCACTTAACTGAATTGGCGTTTATGGTAAGATATAAGTATACCATGCTTAATGACCGATTAATCACAGATTCACAATCTGTATTCAAAGACAATTTTTAAAAACGTTTCCATGGCGATATCATTCTTAAAACATATCACCATGGTTTCAGTCACATTTCAATGATTGAAAACCTGCATTTTATTTGTTCCATTTCGGTAGCTGTGTAGTATGAATTCCAAGTGAAACTTTTATAGTTGAATTCTATGATGTTTCATTGAAAGAAAATTGAATCAAAATTATCTTTGATTATACAGCTGTAAGTACTTAACTGATACACTAAATGAATATTTCGTAATCTTCACGACGTTTCGGTAGACAGACCATTTCAACAGTCATCATGTTATAATATATTAATAATGGTTGGAAATCGACATCCGAAAAAAATATTATAAAATACAAATGAATAAAAATCATATGGAAGTCAAAAACTGTTGATAGTCAAGCGTATCATTGTCTACAACCTTCAAACAAAACAAACAATTTTTGTGAAAGACAAGATGAAAAAAATCACAAAACTGAATATATACTTATATAGTAAGTAATAACAGATTAACAATCTGTATGCACAGACAATTTTTAAAACCGTTACCATGGCGATTTCATTCTTAAACACATCACTATGGTTTTAGTCGCATTTCAGTGGTTGAAAACCTGACAGTAGAGAGTAGTAGCATTTTATTTGTTCCATTCCGGTCTCGATTCCGGTAGCTGTGTAGGAATATACTACTGACATGAACTACAAGTGAAACGACAAAAATTACATGAATGACAGATAACTGAGCCATTCCTGCAAATTGGAGATTCATAATAACAAATTTTAAAACGGGTCTTGGTGGCACGCAGGTAGTGTTCTCGCTTGCTATGCCAAGGTACGCGGGTTCGAATCACCGCGCTCGTATGGGGACAACAGGACGTTTCGGTAGACAAACTATTTCGACAGCTATCAGGTTATAAATACCTAATGATGGTTGGGAATAAAAATATTATGAAACACAATCATTGGTGACAACCTTCGAACTGAAGTATTGAAGATACATAATTACAGAATACCCACTTCTATATAGTTGAGTTATCAATCGAATTCTACTCCGTTACCATGATGTTTCATTGAAAGAAAATGTAACTAAAATTATTTTTGATTATATCGCTCTAGGTACTCAACTGAGAGACTAAATGAATATTATATACGTTTCGGTAGACAGATCATTTCAACGGTCATCAAACAAAACAAATATTTTTGAAACACTGAAGATAACAAAAAATCACAAAACTGAATATCTACTTATAAAGTTGAGTAATCAATCGGCTTCTGCTCCGTTACCATGATGTGTTATTGAAAGAAAACTTGTTATACAAAATTATCTTTGATTATACAGCTGTACTCAACTGATAAACCAAGTGAATCTTTCGTAAGCTACAATAAATACGGAAACTGTCATTATGATTGTTTCGCAAAGAATTGACGATTGAGTACTTTTCATGTAATAAAAAATGTGATAATTTTTTACTGTATCAATTTTTTTTATAGTTTATTGATGACGATTTTGTTCATAAATTTTCACTCACCTGTGATTACCAATTAATCGAAACTACTGGATTTGCAGATGCTTGTTGGAATTCAACACCAACTATAGGCCGGGACTAGTGCAATATCTGTAAAATTAGCAATATTGTCACGAATCACGGACTACAGATGATGAATGGAAGCAACGACGTTGAATATATTTCAAAAGTGAATTAATTTGACACTATAGAAGATCCTTCAATATTTCCATTATTTTTCAATTATTCTGTCAATATTTGATGGAGGGTCCAGAGTAACATGATATGGCTAAGCTGAAAAAATATAGTTGGTAGTAACTGATGTCGCTATGATTAGTTTTATCGAAAATTTCACACCTCACTTTTTCATCCAATCAAAAAATTGGTTTTTATTTAGTTGCCATGGCAACCCAAAAAATTTCCGGAAATTTTTATCCTCCTGGGTACCCTGGGCGAAATTAATAAGTGGAAATTTTTCTGTCAAATATTTGATATGTGATAGTTAACATTTTTTAAGAAAATCACCCTCGTCGAGGCGCGACTCGGGTCATTTTCAAAAAATTCATGTACTCGAAAAATTTCCGGCAATAATTCAAGCACTAGGGAGATTATAAGTGAAAATTTTTTTGCTCAAGCGGAAATTCAATGAAATTAGTTGAATTGAGGTCATGTGATTGAATACAACCAATACTAACAACATTATACTGAAAATTTTTTGCTCAAGCGAAAATCCAATGAAATTAGTTAAATTGAGGTCATGTGATTGAATACAACCAATAAAAAAAAACATTATACTGACGGTCTGTTTTCACTCTCAGGCACATTGCTATGGATATACATATTTTGATTTATTTCGATTTTGAAGTTTCAAATACTCAATAACGTCAAAATGTCAGTGATGTCATGATTTGGTTGTAATACTGAATAGAAGATTGATGAAATTTTCTTATCAAATATATCAAAATAAACTGTTTACAATAACAAATTTGTAAGGAAATCATTTATAGACTGTTGCAATTTTACAAAGTATCGGTTTGAAAAAAAATTTCTATTCGAATAACTCTCGAACATTGATGAATATAACAAATTCGTCAAGCTTGTTGCTTATAGAAAACCGACCTCCGCCTTCGGCGTCGGTCTGTTTCCAAGCAACAAGCTTTCGGAATCTGCTATAATTATCAATGTCCTTGGGTTATTACTACTGATAACAGACCCAACGGTCTGTTTTCACTCCCAGGCACGTTGCTATGGATATACATATTTTGATTTATTTGATTTTGAAATTTCAAATATTCAATAACGTCATAATGTAAGTGATGTCATGATTTGGTTGTAGTACTGACGAAATATTGATGTAATTTTCTTATCAAATATATCAAAATAAACTGTTTACAATAACAAATTTGTATGGAAATCATTTATAGACTATTGCAATGTTACAAAGTATCGGTTAGCAAACAATTTTCTGTTCGAATAACCCTCGAACATTGATAAATATAACAACTTCCTCAAGCTTGTTGCTTATAGAAAACAGACATCCGCCATTGGCGTCGGTGTGTTTCCAAGCAACAAGCTTTCGGAATCTGCTATAATTATCAATGTCCTTGGGTTATTACTACTAAAAATGTTTTGCTCAAGCGGAAATCCAATGAAATTAGTTAAATTGAGGTCATGTGATTGAATACAACCAATAAGAAGAACATTATACTGATAACAGACCCAACGGTCTGTTTTCACTCCCAGGCACGTTGCTATGGATATACATATTTTGATTTATTTTGATTTTGGAGTTTCAAATATTCAATAACGTCAAAATGTCAGTGATGTCATGATTTGGTTGTAATACTGAATAGAAGATTGATGAAATTTTCTTATCAAATATATCAAAATAAAAAATAAACTGTTTACAATAACAAATTTGTAAGGAAATCATTTATAGACTATTGCAATGTTAAAAATATCGGTTAGCAAAAAATTTTCTATTCGAATAACCCTCGAACATTGATAAATATAACAACTTCCTCAAGCTTGTTGCTTATAGAAAACTAACCTCAGCCTTCGGCGTCGGTCTGTTTCCAAGCAACAAGCTTTCGGAATCTGCTATAATTATCAATGTTCTTGAGTTATTACAACTGAAAATCGATATTCTAGTACAAATGATAAATTGTACCAAATTTCGTATGTGGTTGTGATTCCAAATCTTAATATTGTTTTCGATTCTAAACAACTTTTCTGAATAAACTTTTTCGATAATATCAAAAATAAGGTTAGATGACTCTTTGGGAAAATTCCTATTTTTTGTTCTCCTCTGCACACCGTTTGGAAATCCAAATCCAAAAGTTTCCCATATGAAACTCACTGTATAAGGTTTTTGTATTGGAGTTGTCCTGTTTTTGTTATAACGTGTTTTTTCATTGGTTTTTATTGGTTTTATTGGCACAAGAGAGCTTTCCTTTAATACGAGGGTAGCTATTTATGTATTGAGAATTGGCAACACTGGTGTTGCTAGGCGCGATCCAACTGCGCTATCGCAAAATTCGACATTTTTGACAGTATATGTAAACAGAACTTTTTGTCATACATACGCTATTTGTATTGTTAATAGACATTTGAAAATTTTATCTCGCCCAAAAAATGGAGCTAAATCGTGAACATTTTCGTGCCATGATTTTTTACGATTTTCAACATGGATTATCTCAACAGCAGTGTGCCGATCAACTTGCTGCGATTTTTGCTGATGAAGCACCATCTGAGGCCACAGTATATCGATGGTTTAGTGAATTCAAGCGTAGCCGTACTTCGCTGGCGGGCGAAGTTAAAGATGGACGTCCAAAATCGGTTGTTGTGCGAGAAAACATTGATGCTGTGTCGGAACTGATAATGCAGGATCGTCATGTGACATATTGCGAGATCGAGGCATTCCTGGGGATTAGTATGACAAGTATACTATACATAAGATATTGCATGAACATTTGGCAGTCAGAAAGATTTGTTCTCGTTGGATTCCGCACAATTTGACAATCGATCAAAAAAAGACTCGTATAAAATGGTGCAAGGAAATGATTACAAAATATGACCGCGGTGCATCAAATGCAGTTTATAACATATACACAGGTGACGAATCTTGTATCTATTGTTATGAGCCCGAAACTAAACAGCAGTCGACTGTATGGGTCTTTCAAAATGAGCCAAATCCAACAAAAGTTGTTCGTGCTCGCAGCACTTCGAAGCAAATGGTGGCCTGTTTCTTTGGTATAAACGGTCATGTGTTAACCGTGCCTTTAGAGCAACGTAGAACGGTAAACTGTGAATGGTACAATACTATTTGTTTGCCAGAACTCATCAATGAAATAAGGAAAACGAACCGTCGACGAAGGATAATTCTCCATCATAACAATGCGAGCTCACACACATCGGCTCAAACAACCCGCTATTTGAGCACTCAAAACGTTTAATTGATGGGTCATCCGCCGTACAGCCCTGATTCAGCACCCAATGATTTCTATTTGTTCCCTCAAGTGAAGAAAAAATTACGTGGTCAACGCTTTTCGACGCCACAAGACGCTGTTTATGCATTCAAAAACCATGTTTTGGGGATTACTTCGGAGTGGAAAAACTGCTATGCCAATTGGTTTAATCGAATGCAAAAATGAGTAGATTTGAAACTGAAAGGAGAGTATTTTCAAAAACAATAAAGAAGTTTCTACACCCCAATTATTGTTTTAATTATTCATTCTCAATACATAAATAGCAACCCTCGTATGAAATATCAGTTGTAGCTAGATCGTTCTTCCACACAAACATTGCGAATATTTTCCTTCATATTTGTCAATACAAAGTGGAGCTATTTCCTTCTCACACAGAGCTCTTCGATTGTTATGTTGACTTCAGAGTTATATTAAATCCAAAAGAAGCATCTTCCCATCTCTATGATGCTGAAATATAAAAGTTATGACCATTCATACATTACTGTATACAGTGCGGCTTTCAATAGACCCCCCCTGTTAACTTTTAAACGGTTTGACGTAGAAACATGAATAAAAACCGTTTCGATGGTTTCACCAATACTACTTTTTGAAATAAAAAATATGGTGATTACCCAATAAGGGGCGCGGGGGACCAATCAACTCAAAATTTTTAAATGGCACGGGGGTCAAGTGACACATCGTCGAGAAGGAAATTCCATTCTCTTTACGACCATCTACATTTTTTTGAATTTCGTTAATATTTTTTTGCAATTTTAATTCGAAATATTACATATAAATGCGGATCTACTTATACCTCCATAAATTTGAACGGTTTGATGTGGAACAATGAAACCAAAATTTTTTTGAAGTTTATTACCGATGCTGCTTTTTGAGAGAAAAAACATTGCAATTACTCGACAGATGGCGCTGGGGGAACATTAACTAAAAAATTTCGAAAGGCATAAAAATCGAAATTGGGAAAAAAATTATGGACAAAATTCAAAAACATTAAGACGGTTGTAAAGATAATTTGATTCTCTTTTCAACGATGTGCCACTTAACCTCCCATGCCATTTAAAAATTTTGAGTCGATGGGCCCCCCCGAGCCCCCTATGGAGCAATCACCAAATTTTTCATTTTAAAAAGTAGTATTGGTGAAACCCTCGCAACGGTTTTTTATTTATGTTTCTACGCCGAACCGTTCAAAAGTTAACAGAGGGGGGCTATAAAAAGCCGCACTGTATATACCTAATAGTTATTTATGATACAAGTGTGAAAAGTGGATGGAGCGAAGCGGGTTCTGCAATTCACACCAGTGTTTCAAACACACTTTTCACAAGTGTATCATATATTATTTTTTGACACGGAAGAATAATTAAAAAAATTCATGAGAAATTCCAATTTTAGTTCAACCTATTCTTAGACTAGGCGTTACCAATGTAGCGATGTCGTTTGGATATGTTTACGAACACATATTGATCTTTTGTGGTAATTCGAATATTATTAAAGAAACGATTATACAGTATCGGAAAGTGGAAAGTTTTCATCTTGGGTATGGTGGTTTGATGAGAGCCTGAAGAATAGCTTGATATAATGTTAAGAGAGCATTACCATTTCTCCTCTACTCGCTCGAGAAAGGGATACCAACGTGAGCTGTTCTTTCGTCGGGCGAGGTAATAGGAGAGGCGCGCAGTAGTGCGTCTCTCTTATTTATGTGGTATTATCATATCACTGCGTTCCTTGTTGCTTGCGTAGATTTCTGTCTATACCTCAGATGAAAACTTTCCGATACTGTAGAATCTTTTGACTATCAAAATAATGATTACCGAAAATATCGATGAATATTCTGAATCATCCCATATAAAAGGAGGGACGAAATTGGCAATGAATAGCCTTTCATTGGACGAATCCCGAGCATAATACGAAGCTCTTTGGGTAATTATATTTTTCCATTCGATTACTTTTCGCATTAATATTTTACTTTTCGCACTTGTGTTTTAAAATGACGTTTTTCACATTGAAATGACAACTGAAAAATTTTACATTTTAGTTGTCATTGTCAAGAGTGGATAAGGCGCTCGAAACTGTTAAAATTTTAAATTTAACGGAAATTGAATGAGCAGTTGGCGGTTACAAAATAGCAATAAATAATTAATTGAAATGAAGCAGGAATAAAAGAACAGGTGCCATAAAACGTGCTGAATTCAGGTCGTTTTCTTGATCGGTATAGTTCTGGTTCTTATATTCGTTTGTCAATACTAACGAATATTTTGAATAATAAAAATTATTTCCATGTAGTTGAAGTTTCAAGCGGTGCTTATTAAGTTGTTTAATATAAAAAATTATTGAGTTTGTGGAGAAAAAAAATATTATAAATATTATCTACTGTGATTACAGTTTACAGTGCAGAATTATTCGTTTTTCAGGTAGGTCATTGGAAAAATGTTCAGTTATGTAATGATGTATTGCTAGGAATCGCACGTTAAAAGGTAATACCTCGTTAATCCTTAGCTAGCACAAGTTTCGACTTTTAAGGGCTGCCGTTCGTAGGGAGATGACAGGGGGATGACAGCATGCTGCGCAGCAGGCTAACAGAAAAAACAATTTTAAACAATTTTAAATTTTTTTACCTGAAAATTTTCGGAGTTTGACCAAGTGGACATTTCACCTTGACATACGTTTTGATATTGTATTTGTCAGTGAGAATAATTCAATTTTTGAAACATTTGGTGGGCATACAGATCAACAAATAGAAATAACCCAAAACACCAAAACTACGCCAATTTCACTCGACGCACGATCCGCCAACAAAGTTGGTATTTTCAAGAGCTCAAGGCTCACTAACTATACATCATATTTTAACTTTATTTATATCTTAGTGTATAATTGCTCTCATAATGTGAAGAATGGTTTCCGGGGTTTAATGCCGTGGTCGGTTCACCTCCCTGGAGGCGGTTTCTTTGGTCGTTTAGCATTTAGCGTTTAGCGGTGAGCATCTTCGAGAAGACTAAACCTATGCTGAAGATGCTCACCGCAGTTGTGAGCGAAACGTCCAAAGAAACCGCCTCCAGGGAGGTGAACCGACCACGGCCTCAAAGCCCGGAAACCATTCTTCACGATTTCACTTCCGTCCGTGAAAGCCTTCACTCTATTCACTCTATGCACTCATAATATTCTATTATTTGACTTGTATATCCAGTGAGCAAGCAGAGTCCAGTAAAATTAATGTCCCCACAGCTGATTCGACTTTACCATTTCGCAGAGTTTTGAATCCCTTATAAGTAGAGACAAGACAATCCATATTATGGTCTGTTCAAAGCAAGTATGTAGGTAACCTAGGTTATTCAAACACCTGTACAAATACTAATATCAATCCTAATCCTCATTATAGATTTACTGTTGGTGCATCTGATGAGTACACTCCTTCCAGTAAGTTAGTATAAAGTATAGAAGACAATCATAAATAAATCACGGAGAGTGATAATCATCGTCAACATAGTGCCGGACCATTATTCAACACCACTGAAAGGCACTTCTACATATAAATTAACGGTCTATGAAATTCATTCCGGATTAGGTACATATAGAATGAGTCTAAGTCAAGTTAGAAATCTCAGTTTGTCCTATTGTCGCAAATGTATTTGTACACATATAGCGCTGAAATTCACTCTAAGTAGGGTAGAAATGTCTACCAATAATACCATGGTGCACACAAACATTTCGCAACTTTTCTAATGCTAAATGGAGAAAGAATTATAATCATCGTGAAATTGGGCTATATACTGTTCAATTTCTGAGCTATGTTTAGGTAAGTGTTCGGGAATCAGAACAGTTCAGTAGCAACCGTGACATTCACTAAAAATAGCTACTTAGGTAGTTGCATAGAGAAATTAATTTTTAATTTGTCTATGGGTAGTTGTCTTTTTGAAAAAAATTCGTCTTATGAAAAACTGAAATTCTACCTAGAAGTTTATCTAGCATGCATTTATACAGCGGAACACTACGATTTACTTCCTCAAAACGCTGACATAGAAATGCGTTGTGTGATATCTGGAGAACCTCAATCTACCGATCTCATGTCCGAATCCATTATGATTCATCGAAAGGCGGGATACCACTACTCGCGGGGTCACATCGAGTAAGCTGTGGTCAGTGCACTTTATCCGATGGTTGTATTTTTCAAGTTCAACTCAGCAGCTTACGTGATGTCGAAGTTACTTGATATGAGATTATAGGCTATGATTGATACTGTAAAATTAGTTGAACATTTATATACATTTTTAGAACTAAGTAAATAAATTATTATATATTATTATATTATTGATAAACATTGGAATAATTTTTTTTTATTGCAACGCTGAATATTGATATAAGTGTTGACTGTTTATATCTATCATCTGCTGAAATTCAAGACAATCGGGATGCAAATATGCATTTTTAGGAAATCAATATTTGGCGATGTTTTACAGGTGTTCCGAAATAAATTTTGTTCTTCTTCGTTATCGCGTGAAATATTTTTTTCTGTCATTGCCTTATGGACAGACCTCACCGAACAAATTTATCCATTTTTAATTTCAAACACTGTGAACTAACTGCTAAGTCGTTTCTTTTGAAAATACCGAAACAATCCTGTCGGATAAATTTAGAATTACTTAGAGATACGTTAGTACCTATAAGTATACAATCGTTTGCAAGTAAGTTCCACAAGGCGAATACCTGTCAGTCAACAACTACTTACTTCCCCATAAGAATATTGAATTACAACTGACATAATATATTCGTTGCCTGTTGTTCCTGGAGTTCGTCGTTTTGTGGAACTCACTTGAAAACCATTACAGATACTAACGATCGAAACGTAACCTGAGAGAATTAAATTTCTTTCTTTTATTATTTAATTTTTTTAGGCAATGAGAAGCCCAGTATAACTTTACTCAAACTAAAGCTTTTTCTATAAATTTTGAATATACAGACCTACCTACCTAAAACTGAAGCGCTATTTAAATATTACAAGGCTCATGACCCGTTTCATGATTTACATCAGGACTTACATATAATGGCCGGAGTTCATGAAATACAGGATTACAAAACGAGTAACTTCAAACATTTAGCGTTAGACAGGCCCATAATTCATAGACAGGTGTATTTTTGGGCACACGTTATCACGAGCATAGCCGGCCCTACCATAACGCGAATGGAGCGGCCGCTCCAGGCGCTCAGTCCCCCCTGCCCCCAACTAAACTTCTGGCAACGCCACGCAAGAGGGCGCCATGATTGGATCTCGCTTCACCCAGAAAATTGCATCGGGCCGGCACTGCACGAGCAAAATTATTTCAACGATCTCTCGGGATATTGTTCTTCCTGGCATTCACAAAGATTATTCGACAAAATATTATTCGTGGTAAATAACAAATCGTGATGTTCTTGCTAAAAAAAAACATTTTGCATTTGAAAATTCTCTCAGAGCTATTCATTTCAATCACTCAACTGATTTCATTATCACAGGAATGCGAATAGACTAATTTTCTGAGTAAATGCTCTTCACAACTTTCTATCGTAACACGAACCATTGGAAATATTTTTAAAAAATTTAAAGCTCCTCTGAAATGGTTCCGAGACGTGCTCTGGAAGGTCGGGTCTCGATAGTAAGTCGTAAAGATCTGGAATAATGTGCAGCTCTAGGGTATTAAAAGCCACGAGACAGCATATTAAGAATACACCGAGGAATACACTGAAGACCTCCAAACCACTTAAGATGAGATATTGAACAAGAATAATAAAACTCCTGATAGTCCTTACAGGTTTTCGAGAAACGTTCGTTGCTATTGAGAACTGTCACTGAGACACTTGTCACAGTTCGCAATGGAAATGACTGCAGTTAATAGGTATGTAGGAAATATTGCAAATCGAGCTAAGCTCGTTTGCTCAGGTACTGTTTATTATTCGACACACATTCCTTATTCTGGGACGATTCCATATTGGAACAGTCATATGAACCCAAAATCTCAATTTCGCATAAAACGTCAAAAGTTACCTTAAGTAGATACTTTCCATTATAGACAAAAATTTCTAAGGTATCTAAGGATTGCTATCTGAGAATCAGACCAATGTCAGGAAGCAAAATAATGTTAACAATTCCTCGTATATTCGTAAGGTGTACCCAATTTGTGCGGGTAGAAGGTGAAATACGGTTGTTATTATTTGCGGTAGCGCCAGGGCCGAAAAAAATTATCTCTTGTATATACAATATCAATATCAAAACAACATTCAAAGCTAGCTGAAGTTTAAACTGCCGATACCTATACAATGCATAAGTACATCGAGTCATTCATAAAATAATATTATTTCTGTATATGAAGACCTTCTGGAAAAATCTATGAACATGTCAATTTTTTTCTGAAGGGTCAGTTTCTGCACAATACCGAAAATCTATAATGTTATCCATAATGGAGTGAACATGACACTGGTGATATTTTTTAATGGACACCCAGTATATTTTTAAATATATATATATTGGTTAGAGATTGTTCTTACGAATCCAGTGATACTAGGTTTGATAGGGTATATTAAACGGCTTCGAAGTTGTGAAAAAAAAAACTTCTCTATATACCCCAGGAGTGCGGCAGAGACTTTTAATCTTCCGAATCGGGTGGAATCTCAGATACTCATTAAACATACAATAAGGATTTTTTCCCATATCTCTGCAACCGTTTGACAATCCTATCAAACTTGGTATGACTGGATTAGTAACGACGATCGCTAACAAATAATTGAAAAATATCCTATTCCTTTGAAAATTTCACACCTCACTTTTTCAGCCAATCAAAAAATTGGTTTTTATTTAGTTGCCATGGCAACCCAAAAAATTTCCGGAAATTTTTATCGTCCTGGGTAACCTGGGCGAAATTAATAAGTGGAAATTTTTCTGTCAAATATTTGACATGTGATAGTTAACATTTTGCTTTTATGTACAAATGGAATGTTATTTTTCATATGAAAGGAGATAATATTTCATAATTATATATTCACTAAATATTTCGAATGTGTCTGAAAATATTTTGAGAACTTACATTTCAACGATGAATAAAAAATGTATATCAATCAAATCTATCTATGCTTGACTTGATGAACTTAATATTTGAAACAATTTTATTCAACTTATCTTTTCGTGAATAATCGGCTGAAATTTGCAAGAATTCCTTTCCACAGCACCCAATAGATAATCCGCATGGACCAGTCAAAACTATTTTAGTTCTGCGTGATGTGCAATGTAATTTTAGGTTGAAAATGTCGCAAAATGAATTTTCCTTTCTCACATACAAACACCGCCACTAATACTAACGCGTAACTGTCATAATATCAACAAAAACCATTCATGGCCCACTGATGTAACAACTTGTTTTCTCTCAGAATAATCTACAAGTCAGTTGAATTAACCATTAATTTAATATATTTTGGTGTGAAATTTTCTTACCGAATCGCCCGCGTGCTTGAATTAATTGCTGGAAATTTACCTCGTACATGAATTTTTGAAGAAAATTTTCAAAAAATTCATATACTCGAAAAATTTCCGGCAATAATTCAAGCACTAGGGAGATTATAAGTGACAATATCACTAATGACATTTTTGCAAAATTTTGGATAACCCCCGGCATGATAGAAAAACTGGCCCTTCGGAAAAGAAAATCGACCTATCTGAGGATTTTTCCAAAATATCTTCAAATACCGAAATAATGAATTTATGTATGCACTGTATTTACTTAGTCCGGTTGGCCAACAAGAAAATATCAACTTCTCAAAATGAAACTCTTAGTAAAGGTAGGTATCTCACATATGTAAAAAACCTAAAATACAATTAATTTTTGACAAGTTGTAGGAATACCACAACAAAACAATCATGCGTGTGGGAGTTTCTCCTTTAAATTCATTGACCAATTTCTTAAAAATTAAAAAAAAAGAGGACAGTTTACTAGTAATGGCATTTCTTATTACCCTCGTTATTACCTATTCAAATGTCAACAATTCTTAATTTTTACAAAGACTTTTACAGAATACCTACCTATTACTTATTGAAAATATTAGTATGTAGGTACCTACCTAAATAACGATATAATTTTCACTCTGAGGAAACTCATCAAATCAAATCGAAACTATACATTTCAGTAGAGCATTTATGAAATTTGTCCAGCTTTAGTCTCAATTACAATCATAAGAACTGAAATGTCCAGTTTCAATTTGATTTTTTGAAAAAGACAGTGATTGTTAGGACTATGATAATTTATAACGGTGCCTAAATCACTTGAACTACAACATGGAGTAGGTATCAATGTTTTTGTGTTTCAAATAATAAGGAGAATTAATACCTACCTAAGAAACCGAAAGCCATAAGTAAAGTCGAAATAACGACAGAGAGAGAAGAATGAAAATAAACGTACACTGTTAGTAAAATGAGGTAAATCCAAATCCTGCACCGTCACAAAGTTATCACACACTTGGAGAATTGTCACAATCACTGAAATCAATCCTTAGAATACCGCTACAACTTCCTACACCGACAACGTGTTGCGGGCAACTAACTCTGCCAAACATCAAAGATGGTCTATATACGTGAACTTGAACAACTGTTATGGTACAGATGGAGGGGCAATAGGCTTTAGGGCAACTTCAGCTTAGGACCCTTTGTTCCGAAATCGAGTACCTGGTAGCCTCCTGTGAAATCAGGGGTGGACTTCGATCGCATAGATATGTTGCGCCAGTAGAAAAAGACAACACATTCATCATAATTCCCAAAGTTTTAAAACTTTTGTCAAGTGAATGGTATATCGAGAAAGCAATACTTATCAGTTTGCAACCTCTTCCGAAATACGCAAACATTGTCATGAGAACCTCAGTTTTTAAGTGTATCGCACTTCGAGGCTTCCTCTGGTAACTTCTGATGTAGTTCGTTAGTTATGATGAATTAAGTTTGAATTTCATGGCCAACTTTGGTCGATTGAACAATCAACTCTATCTCCGTCTTTTTTCAATCGATTTTCAATTTTGAAGAACAGTGTTATTACAAATTGCCTGCTCTTCCAGATAATGAAAAAATTGTACGTGGTGTCATTAAAAAAAAGTTTGGTGTCACAATATGCGTATTCAAGTACGATAGCAATATACCAAATTTTAAATCTGTATGTTCAAAACTATAGAAAAATTGAGGGGCGTACCTCTCCTCGTGGTATACATGGTGTAGCTCTTTGGAACCACGGAGGTGAACATCTTGAGAACTTTTCCTCGAGAATAAAAAACATGACAGAGTCAATCGAAGGAAACTAATGGTTCCCTGTAATTTCTCGATATAAAAGCTGAAAGAACAGGCACTGGTATCCTCACCTCTGATTACAGGAAAAATACATACACAGGACAGTATCTCAACTACGGCTCCATTCACCCAAATTCCACAAAAAGGGGCATTGTAAGAACGTTTATGGGGAGAGCGATGTGTATTTGCAACAACCACGAGTCACTGGAAACGGGAATGAATTTTATCAAAAATGATCTACGCCGAAATTGATACTTCGAGAAACTCATAGGAGAAGCACAAAAACAGTTCCAAGACGATCAAAGAACGAGCACAAAATCCCATTCTTGACCTTCCCTTCATCAGGGGTATCTTCGAAGATTAGGAAGAAAGAACATCATCAGGAGGATCGTAAACAAATAAAATATCAATAGTTGCTTTCAATCCGGCAATACCTCATAGTCAACCTAACCTATATTTAACACGGCTGTTGAAGAGGGTGACGTCACATCAGCCTCCTTAGGCAGCTTTTTCCTGGCCCAATGGCTTCACGGATTACCTAACCTTCACCCAAACCTCAAAAAGAAGTTGCAGAAGCATCAGCTCCGTTAGACAGCTTTTTATTGGCCTAATGGCCTGTCGGATTAATTAATCTACCTCTACGATAATCTCACGAAAGTAACATACCTTCTTACATACTTTTATCTAGTTGGCTCGAAAATGCTCGCCCTGTACTGCTTTGGAAGGATGCTGGGCTCTGGTTGTCTTTGTGTATTTTTTTCGGCTGGGTATTCCGGTGCTTTTGTAATATCTTTGTGATAACTCACACATGCTTTGACGGTAGTTTTTGTCTCTTTTAAGGCATCTCGGCCTGTACAAATCACGAAGTTGCGCAGATTGGCCCCTCTATTGTTTGAACACTATTTACCGTAAATTAAATGGGGTACTGCTCCAGGTCCTGCGTTAGGGTATTTGGCGCCTGAAACATTTTGTTATTCGCCGCCTCACATTGAATAGCAGAAATGTAATTTAAAAACATATTAAAAAAGTTATTGCTTTTACATAATACGAAATACATGAAAAAATATTTTTTAAATTTAAGGAATATTCGGTTAAAAATCAAAAACAAATTGAATATATAGAAAAACTGAAGGAACATTCGGTTAAAAACACATAACAAATTGAAAAACTAAATGAAAATTCGGTTGAAAGTACATAAAAAATTTAATATATTACAATAACCGATTTCTCTTGAATAATTCACTATTAGAAATTTTTCGAAAAAATAGTGTCTCCAAAAAACGACTATCGTATTCATGGAAAATTGAATTGTTCTACATGTATAGGACCAATTTCAACAATAGTTTGAAGTTTGAAATTCTAAACTGTCAATAGTACCTATATTACGTAACAAGTGTTGTAAAAGGCATATTACGCACGAAGGGAAAAATTACGCACTCGCCGCTACAACACGCATTACGTACTATACTTTACCTACGGCCATATAGTGTGCCAAGAAAGTGTGAACATATGACAGAGTATTTCATTTTTTCAAATGGGATACTCTGTATTTTATTGCATCTTTAGATTCTTTTAACAATTTTATTTCGAAAAATTTTACAAAATTATATACTTAGTATGTGTTTCACAACTTCACAACAATTTTTTTTTATTCTACATTGGGAACATTATAATTATTTATTGTTACTGTACAGTTATTGAAGATATTGGATGTATTTCGATATGTCCAATCGTATGACATTGTAATATTTCCATTTGTTGAGATTACGTTACTGCAACTTGCGTTACTATTAGGTAAAATAGCGGAGGATATTCTCGATGAGGTTAGTTCTTTGTTTTTCAAGTGATTGTCAACATAACCTTCTGTTACTGAAGACGATTGCCAGCCACCATGCCTCTTCAAATCCAATAGATCCCCACCAGCATCGACTAAAATAGTTGCCGAAGATCTGCGAAAACAGTGTCCTGTATAACCTTTAGGATTTTCTAGTTTAAGAAATTCGGCAATATCTTTTGGTATACTACCTAATTTGATTATCCCGACTCGTTTGGTGCATTTTCCATTCATATATTTAAAAAAAAAGAAACATTTTCTTTCAATATTTTCTTGCGTATAGTGTAATATTTTTTATTATAGAATAAAAATCTTCGGAGATCACAAAAGGGTTTTTCTGTGTCCTCAACATCTTCAATTTTCATATTTCTCTGTTCCTGTTTTCGACATGCACCACTTACGCCAATTATAAGAACAGTCTAAAAATAAAAATTACTTTAAGTGAGGAAAATAGTATTGGTGGACATATTTTACCTTCATAAACAAGTACTGATTGTCAGGAGCTGTTTCGAGGAAATCTTGAATATTTCTGGCCGTCACAATTTTAGATTTTTTGCATCTGAATCCATCTAATTTCCTTTTTAATAGCGCTATTAACTTGGAATAGGCTTCTATATTTATACTGTTTTTTATGTTTAGAGTTGAGTAAAAGGCCCATAGAAAGCTAGGTTTAATTTTCTGATAGGTGTTGAAAATATGCTATCAAAACATTTTCGGAAAAAGAATTCACCTTATGTTTCAGTCTCCAGTCAATGAATCTACTATAACAATTTTCATAGCGTTCGCGCGATTTACTTGGCAGTAAATCATTGGTTGCCATTTCTGACAGTGCCATGACGTTGGGAGGAGTTAAATTTTCGTTTTCACTATCACTTGACATATTCTTTTTTTGAAAGTATGTATCTTATAATTTTTAAAACCAAAAAACCTATTTGTTTTCCAAAAAGTTCGTTTTTATCATTTTTATTTTGACAGTTGCTATGAGTACGGTGATGATGAGCGGTTGTGCGATCATGTCCTACTTCCAGAATTATTTCAAACTGTGCGTTTTGATTACGAAAACTGTGCGATTTGAATTGTTTTGATTTCTAAATGTTGCTAGGTCATCAAATTCTCGAACATTCAAATTCAAACCAATCCCGACGTCGGTATCGACCTGTATTTCAGTAGTTTGGCAAATTTCCTTTTCTACATCTTCTTTCTTTTTCTACATCTTCATCCGAATCCGAAGTGGTTGAAGTAGATGGTTTGATAAATATTTCGATTGCACCTCTGACCTTCCTTTTTTCGATTTCTTTCGATAGTCTTTTTTGTTTATAGGCATAGCCTGAGATTTTTCTTTTGGTTTCACCCATCGCACTGGTGAAATAATGAAATTTCCTGAAATAAATATGACACTTTTTTATCTTGGCTGCAGTGGAGGGCCTGATGTGAGACTAACCTAGCCTGATTACTTTCATTGCGGGCAATGGAAGTCCGCAATGATAGTAATGAATTCATAACATTGTCTAAAACTTTCAAACAAACGCTAACCTAACCTATTTCTATTCATTCAACTCAACTACAGCGTAACAGTTATCAGTCGACTACAGCATATGCTTTTTTGTGCGACAGTAAGCTAAAAGGTGAGCCTGAAAATAAAAAAATACATATCACATTGAAGTGGAGGGAATTCAATTTTGGCAACATTGAAACCTGATTTTAAAACTAGTGTGCACTGCATGAGGGTGAACTGGTGACGGTTGAAATCATTTGATTGAATTATTATTATGAATACATATAGCTCATAGCTCAGAATTATTTGGGTCCAAAATTAAAAAAATATCCTTCCATTATTCATTCAGTTACATTTGCTGGGCTTCCAGTATTCATTCGATAGTATTTGCATATCACTGGAAATAACATGCAAGATTGAATAATACCTTATTGCTATTCAAGAGCAGACAATAAATTAAGTTTTAACGACATGGTTGATTACATGGTTACTTTACCTCACAAATTAATACCTAATACACTATTTTGCATTGATACTTACGAATTATTTCTACAACAGACAAGAGAAATCACGAAAGCCGTCATACTTGCACTCTGAGTTTTCATTTCAAACTGCAGTTTGTTAGACAAATTTTGAGAAAAGAACGAAGCTTTGAGTCAAGTCCGCCCGACCGCTTGCTATTTGTTGGTTACGAGCGCCTTACATCCTCTCGTGGCGTTGATTAAAAAAAGTTATTTCTTACCGATTCATTTCGAATGGTGATGGTGATTTTGAAATGATTTTATTCTGTTTATTCTTTTTTTTTTATAGTTTTCTGCGTCGACCCAAAAATGACGCCCCTAGAAAAGCGCCGTCCTGAAACACTTGCGTCATTGTTTCATAGGACACGCTGGCCCTGTACTGCTCTATCTTGTGCGAAAGCAACTGTAAGATTTGAGAGCTATCAGTGATAAGTAAACCATTTTTTTTCACGAATCCCTCAAGATTGTGCCACTGCACTGCGGTAGAACAATCTAAGTGGAAACACAATCGTTGTTGATTGTTGTTATTCACTGGTCCTCGGTTGTCCACTCATTGCACAACGAACACCTACTGCGTATGTAGATACTGCGTGTCCTCCAGATACTTCTATTGAGAACCCTAATCGCCCTATGTAGTAAGTACAGACATTTGATAAGTCCGAGGCAATCGCAACATTGTCAACCGTCAGAAATATCCGTTATTGTTTATTGTAAGGAGTTTGATGTTGCTATAAGGTATTGTATTTTTACTTTTATCATAAATCCCCATACTGTTCAATATTATGCCAGTGATATCGTGATGTGATATGTGCATAGTTCATTCGTTACCAACAGTCGAACATTTACTTCAACCCTCATGGTGCAGTGTTGTGTTTTGAAGAAGTTATTCATTTTTTGCAGATCCAAGTTATCTCCACATTGGCAAGTTTATCTTTAGACGAAACGCAGACACCACCTTCAAACTTGGGAATTTCCATTGAACTGAAAAATATCTCAAAAACAACTGACTCATAAGGTCATAAACTCTGCCTAAGAAGCATCATCTTCCATACCTGGTATGTCCAAAGTGATGAAAAAAAAAACTGCCCGTATGGATTCCGAAACGTAGAAAAGTACCCAAACAGCAATACTACGTCAATTGCACCAATAGATAAGGCCTGCGTCTTCCCTAGGTCGCACAAGTCTCTCGAGGGTTGCTCGTAAGAGTGCAGCCGGTTGACGGAAATGACAACAAAAAAAAAAAGTATCTTTTACTTCCATATTTTAAGCAGGCATGCGTTTTTTTATTTTTCGGGCATATCAATGTAGTTTTGAGTTGTGAGTAATCTAAGCACGCGAAAAATGAGATTATGGACCCATAATGAGAGCAAATGACATATTATACCCCTTTTCCACATAATTTTGGAAAACATTCCTATGTAAATGCATGATTTCTATAGCGAAGTTATCTTCACTGGTATGCATAGAATTCCTACTGATAAAAATTACCAAATATAAAAATTCCCATTTAGGTATGTGCACAAAACAGTGCCGTAGTAAAAGAGTCGTGATCAGAATATTCCTTGTACTGCTAATTCCCTTTGTTCCTGAAAAAATCACAGTTTAAAAAATTTAAATTTGTCTCACTTCTCAAAGAAATACCCTTGTAACTTCCGTAAGTTTCGACACAGAATTGTATCTTTTGGTGTAATTATGTATCTATGGGTTCTACAAATTTCACAATTCTACGAAAAAATTATTGACGTTACGGGAGTGTTTCTATGAGAAGAGAGAAACATTTTTCAGATCTGAATTTTTTAAGGAACAAATTGTAACAGTAGTGAAATAGTGATCTGTTGAAGAATCAGATGATATTTTTGACCTACTTTGCCCCCTATATGATCGGAAATGTCAGTGGTTCTATCGCAGTTGGCGTGTAGTATATGGCACTTGAAATAATCCCTCTGAGATCATTTTTTTTCAGAATTCTACGTCAAATATAACAGAAGTTACAGGAGTGTTTCCATGAGGAGAGAAATACACTGTATGTCTGTTCAAATTATCAAATTCTGATGAGTATTTTCAATTTTAGACTCCAATTTCACTGTAAGAAATATTTCACAGTATCTTATTACTCAAGCAATGGATATTCTTCGCAATAGTGGTTGATGTGATGATACAGCATTCGCTTCTCAACCATAACGGCGTTTGCTCCCATCATGATTACAGGTCCCATACATAACTTTCCTAACTCGCATTAGTCTCAAATACTTCTGTAGGTCACTTGTAACGTAAGGATGCAGCCGGTTAACAAAAAGAACAAAAAATGAGATTACCTAGAGCTAATTTTGTCAAACGAACTAGATCAATCCAGTGAACTGATTATTGTCGAAAATGTTGAAGTTAACTCCAAAAAATCTTGAAATGAATGTATTTTTATCACCCTGTATCTCAAAAACCAAGCCGTTTGGGACATATGTTTAAATGAACTTTTCGTCCTGAAAACTTTCAAAGAATCACCTCCCGAAGTTTGCCAACGTACTTAATTAACACCCTGAACCAAGGGCAACTTCATTTTTATTTAAAAAAATCAGCTTCGCATTTCAATAATAAACAAACAGTGACAACGAACTTTCCTGTATCGAAAACGGTCCGGGATTTTTTTTGCCGGCGTCTTAAAAATAATGACATCAATCAAAAATTGTTATGCATTTATATATTTTTTTAATTTATGATAAGGTTGATTGCGATTTCAGAAAACATAGTATGAGTACCTCGTATAGTAAAAGCACATTCCCAGACTTCAATGCTTGTTGGTCGTCCAACAATTTACATTTTTTACTACTAGATACACAATATACTATTGTAGTACATTGTTTTCAACCTAATAACATGGTACATAGTTCCATACCTCTAGACTCTTTTCAATCTGGTCCCTTTCTTTTTTACGAGCTTTTAGTCAAATTGCCTTGTGTATTTATTTGTAAGTTCACCTGGAATCTTGAAGTGAATTTAAAAAAAATCCAGTAGTCTGATTGACTTGAAATTTGGCAAGTTCATGTGATAACAACGCATATGATATTTTTGTTAGAGAAACAACAGAACTAAACTGTCTGCTCCAAGATGGCGACGAGTTTGGTGATTGTGGTCCGATTCTATTCACGAGGGATATGTGGGAGTTTTCATGGTTGAAAATTATGATTTTTTTGTCAAAATTCATGAATCAGGATGGCACTTTGAAGATGGCAGACGAGTTTTATGATTAAGGTCTGATCCAATTCGGAATTGGTATATTGGGGTTTGTTGGGTTGAAAATTATGTATTTTGAGTCAAAAATGATGATTTCCAGATGGCGGACAAGTTTTGTGAAAATGGTCCAATTTTGTTAAGGATTTTTGGGATCGGATAATGTTAGTAACAGGTTTAAAAGCTTTTCGCGCAGTTATCAGTTATCGTATAAGAAAAATAAGTATTTCTGAGCCACAATTTTTCGAATCTGTTTGTCACAGAACAACCTACGTGAAAAACCTGGAGCATTTTTTTTTCATTTCAGTGAATTTTCCTTATTAATCCTTTTGCTTATTAATACCAATTTTATTTAACATTTTTAGCGACGTAATCAGATTTATACATATTGGTTTTTTTAAGTGAGAAAAAATGTTCATATGAATGTACATTTATATGGACCTTTGGAATAAATCTCTCAGATACACGTCATGTCTACTGGTAGTTATTATAATATTATTATCCTGTCATCCACATCATTCTTGGATGAACATTTTATAATACCTCTCGTGAAACCATTCAACTGAAAGAAACGAAAATTTTAAACCGGAAAACTTCAACTTTAATTTAGTAAAATGCAACTATAAGGGCCGGTTCTTTATGACATCGCTATATTCACGGGAGCATCGAAAATAAATTATACTTTCGAATCACGCGGCGAAACACCAGGAGAGCGTTAGCTCGAGTGGTGATTCAAGGAATACGTCAAGTTAAGAGGTAAGTATAATCGAAATTATACGAGGTAACTTGTCTCAACTGGACGTTCCGATTGGTTGAATCATACGGAAAAATAATCAATTATATTCCTTTGCTCGAGTGGTATTCGTTACGATTATATATCGAATAAACTTGGATGATTCTTTCTTTGACGTTAATTGACAATGATAGAATTTATCAATAAACGCCAAATATACGTCGCTAATGGCAACACTCACTTTGTTGAGAGTAGGAAAACACCAAGCGACCATACCACGTTGTCAAGGGTATATTCACTTATCAATACGTGGTAACTAGGTAAAATACGCAGTTAATATTGGATAATTTTATGATGAGTTGTATAATCATGATGTTAAATTGGTGTTCATCAAATTAGCAATGATTAATTTGTATCCGTACTTTGTAGTAAATTTTCGAGTAAACCTTTTGGTAATGTGATTTGGACACGTGTCTTTGAAATTCTGTGAGTGAAACTAGTCATTAATCTGATCGTAAAGTACAGCCCCTAAAGAAATTTTAATACTCATCAAGCAGATAACGTTTAATTCGTATTATTATAGTGAATTTTTTCAATACGGATCTGGCCAACTCAATTTTTACTATTGAAAAGAGTAGGTAACAATTCAGTATTGTTGGGAAAATGGGAGATATTGATGATCGGTCTCAAAAGATTTTCTGTCCTCGTAAATCTATTGTCTGATTGCCTCTCAGGTAGTAATAAATCAAATATAGTGTAAGAGGTTGAAGCCAGGTATGGTTAACATCGAATATTACGAGATGTCTGCGCAATAGCTCACACCTGGGACAGATGCTGTCATTGAAAATTTCTCCGAAAAAAAAAAAAAGAAACGGGTATACCTATCACAATTTCATCTTTCTTGATTCTCTTTTATCGGTAATTACTCTAACGACACACACGTCCTATGTATATGTAAATCAGCTCATTAGTTTCCATATTCTTTAAGAAAATGATAAACAACATGCTTCAACGGGTTCTCATTGGTTTCAAATTACTTCAAGTTCTGAATTAACAACGACTAATTTGGGTATTTCTCATCATAAGGCTTGCTACCTGTCTTCTTGGCGGTTTTGTTTATTTTTCTATTCTATTGCCAATTAATTCAGGTGTTTCCAGGCTTCTGTCCTGTGTTCTTCGTTTATCTCAGGAATTCCTAGCTAGCGGTGATGATTGGTAACAACTATTTGAATCGAAATATAACCTTGACTTTGAAATTAGAAGAGTATTGCAAAGTAGTTTCTATAGAAAATTATGCCATGAATCTAGATATACTTACGAAGGCGTAGAAGGACCACGGTTTTTTCTTTTTTTTAATCCCGACTTCTAATTCGAGATCCCGACTTAGACGTCTGACTTATAGTCCGGTTCACAAGTGATATTTTGTCAAAAAGCTGACTATAGAACACCGAAAATTATGATTTTGGTCTCATTCGATTCGGAATGGCATCTAAGTAGAAAACTTGGAGCCAGCAAAAATTGCACCAATTAAGTAAACACAAAAAGAACGGTTTGGCTTTTGGCAGATATTTTAAAAATTATTTGAGATAACCAAGATTTGAATAAAATATTCTCAAAGAGCAGGACATTTCCTATAAAAAAGTCTTCGCTCTTGGTACTGTACTGACAATATTTATAATTTCAATTCATCCGTGAAACTTGGGATCAAAACGAGTAGTGGTCCTTACACGTGCATCGACCGATTCAGAAGCACTATGAAAAAAAATTACCCATCAAATATAAAAATTGAGTAATACAAATATTTTTATACTATTTAAACACATAAATGAACAATAATCCGTCAACAACAAATGTTTACCCCAATTTTTCTAATAACTATGCTTTTGTTAATTAGTTAATTATTAAGTACCTGTTGAAATTTGGCATAAAAGGGCTGATTATTTCTAAACTGAAAACCTGGATTTTTTTGTTACTGTTAAAATTACTATTTCACGAAGAAAAATATACTTTTCTGAATGACATTTTTATCTTTTTTTTAATCAACAATAAATACATATTTTTCTTTTGACAAAGGCTTTGTCAATCCATCAGCAATCATATCATCACTTTGACAGTATGCGAATTCGATTACTCCAGATGTCACCAAGTCCCGTAAATGATGATATTTCACATCAATATGTTTACTTCTGCAACTAACTTTTTCGTTTGTAGCCAATTTTATACAACTCTGATTATCTTCGAAAACACGAGTTGCTTCATCACATGTCAGTCCAAAATCCACCAGAATACGTCTTGTCCAAACTATTTCTTGACTCGCAGACGCTGCAGCTATATATTCTGCTTCAGTCGAAGAAAGAGAAACCGATGTTTGCTTTTTGCTACTCCAGTAAATCGGATTTTCTCCAAGAAACAACACGAAACCACTAACCGACTTTCGATCTGCGATATCGCCTGCCCAATCTGCATCTGCGTAGGTAGTCAAAGTCGTGTTGACATCAGATCTTATTTTCAATTTGAAATAACTCGTTCCCTTCAAGTATTTTATCATTCTTTTGGCGGCATCCCAATCCATTTGAAGAGGTTGACTTATTTTTCTTGTTAAATAACCCACTCCTGTGGCTATATCCGGGCGAGTTGTGGTAGAAAGGTAAAGTAGAACCCCCACTGCTTTGGCATATTTTTCATTGTTGGACAAATATGCTTTTTCTTCGTTCATTTTTGGATAATCGGGATTCATAGGGATTGTAACAGGCGCAGAATCCTTCAAACCGAAGTCATCAATCAAATTATTAATTTTCTTTTCTTGGTCAAGGAGAAAACTTCCATCCTGGATTCGTTGAACTCGTATACCCAAAAAATAGCTTATTTCTTTCAAATCAACAATGTCGAAGTGTTTGTTTAAATTTTCTCCTAGTTTTGTAATGACGTCTTCCTTTTTGTGACAGATAATTAGGTCATCTACGTATATCAAAAGATAAGTGCACCCTTCTGTATAATTATTTGTTAACAAGCACGGATCATTTTGACTCTGCACAAAACCAAACTCCTTGAGAATTTCTGATAAAGTTGCATTCCACGCTCTTGCAGCTTGTTTTAAACCATAAACTGATTTGTGCAGTCTGTATACCAAATGAGGAGCATTTTCGTCAACATATCCTTCTGGTTGCAGCATGTAGAGTTCTTCTTTCAGTTTTCCATTTAAAAATGCCGTTTTCACGTCGAAGTGTCTGACATTCAATTTATTGACAGCAGCTATTGTCAACAAAATTCGAAACGTGTTTTGTTTCAATACGGGAGCGAATATGGTATCGTAGTCTTCTCCATGTGTTTGAGTGAAACCTTTAGCAACCAACCTGGCTTTGTATTTGGTGATTTTTCCTTCCGAATCCGTTTTGATTTTGAAGACCCATTTTGAATCGATTGGTCTCTTATTTACTGGGAGACTGGTCAGAGTCCACACATTCTTCTGCCGAAATGATTCTATTTCATCATCCATTGCTTTCTTCCAATGTAGTTTTTCATTTTCGGGAAACTTCATCAAATCGGTCCATGACTTGGGTTCACTGGCTTGCTCAGGGCTTGCAATATATGAGAATTTTGCTGGTGGTACCCCTTTATTGATTCTAGATGATCTTCTCACTTCTCTTTCTTCTGAGCAATCTTGAATCGGATTCGTAACTGAATTTACTGGCAGGTCTGACATTTCGTTTGGCATTTCAGTTTCTATGTGAATAGTTTCACTGGCTGAATTTGTATCAAAACTCGTTGAATGTTGATCTTCGAAAAATTCAACTGTTCTGCTAATCGAAATTCTGTTTGTAGATGGGTCCAGAATTCTGTATCCAGTGGGATTATCTGCATAACCGACGAAGATGCCTCTTTCTGCTCGTGGATCCAATTGGTGCCTCTTTTCTCTCGGAACATAAACATAGGCTTCGCACCCAAAAGTTCTTAGGTGATCTAATCTCGGCTTTTCTCCATTCCAAATTTCAAACGGAGTCGTATCTATAGATTTAATTGGGAGACGATTTTGTATGTAATTTGCTGTATTGATGGCTTCACCCCAATATTTATTTGGAAGCTTTGCACCGATCAACATACATCTTGCTGACTCAACCAGAGTGCGATTTTTACGCTCAGCTACTCCATTTTGCTCTGGTGAATAAGGAACGGTTGCTTGTGATTCTATACCATATTTTCTCAATAGACATTTCACTGTTTGCGATGAATATTCTCCACCATTATCAAATCGGAATGCTTTGGGTGGCCTTTCGAATTTATTTGTGACAGCTGTGATATATTCCTCCAATTTTTCTGAAACTTCGTTTTTAGAATGTAGCAAGTAGATTATGGTGAATCGAGAGTGATCATCGATGAAGCTGAGAAAATAACGTTTCTTTCCTGGTGTTTCAGTTCGCATTGGGCCGCAAATATCCGTGTGTACCAAATCGAGACATCTTTTTGATTGCTTAATGGTATATTTCGGAAATGGCTTCTCAGTCAATTTTCCTTCAATACAACTGACACATTGCAAATATTCCCCACAGTTTTCTAAATTCAGTCCTTCAGCAAGTTGTTTTGAAACAATTTTTCTTATATCTTCAGCATTTCTATGTCCTAATCGGTTATGCCAGAGGTGGATACAATACTGATGTTTTCCATGTGTGATATGTGCTTTCGGAGATTCTAATTCCAGTTCATAGAGTCCATTTCTGATTTTTGCTTCTGCATAAACTTCATTCTCCATTTTTATGAGACACATGTGAGGATCAAAAATGACATTCAATCCATTTTCTGTCAGCCGTTTTACAGACAATAGACTGGAGCACAAATCAGGAACATATAAAACGTCTTTGATGCGAACTGATTTGATTTTTCCTGATACCACACAATTTAAAATTCCTTCGCCTCTACCAGTACATTTCATTCGCTGTCCGTTGGCGACTATAACTGAATCACTGTGGTGTTCCAAGCTGACAAAAAATTCTGCGTCGGATGACATATGACTAGAAGCACCAGAGTCTATGTACCATTTTGAATTATCATTCGGCGTCTGGACTCCTGAGAAACAAAATTCTTGTGTTTCCTTCTCAACCGCTGTTCTGGCATTGTTGTGGCTTTTAGGGTCTTCGTGGTTTTGCCTTCTTGTGTGTATCTGTTCTCTTTGACTCTTCTTGTAGAAATAACAGTCCTTTTTCAGATGACCCCTCTTCTTGCAATGGAAACACTCCAAATTTGTGAACTTATTATATCGACTACCAAAACTTTTCAAAGCAGTTTGATCGGATTGCTTAAAATTTCCAGTCTTTCTATTATATTCATCTATAAGCTTCCCCTTCACGTATTCTAGCGTTAACTCATCATCAGGACGTGCATCCAGAGCGGTAACTAGTGTTTCATATTTTTCCGGTAGGCCTCCAAGGAGTAGAGCAGCAACATGGAAATCTTTAATATCTTCGCCTATTCCACGCAACAATTCCACCATCTCTAGGGTTTTTCTAATATAGTCGGACATTTGTTGATCACTTTCCAGTTTGGTGTGGTATAGCTTACGGAGCAAATACAATTTGTTGCTCAGATTTGCTCTCTCGTGAACTTTCTGAATAACTTCCCACATCTCCTTAGATGTTTTGCAATTGCAGATATGAACGATCTGATCATTTTCCACGGACAATGAAATTGTAGACTGCGCTTTCTCGTCCAATATCTTCCATTTTCGACGTTCTTCTGGTTCAACTGGTTCAGTTTCATTGATCACTTTCCATGATCCTTCTCTTATCAGCAACATCCTCATTTTGAACTTCCAGGGCTGGTAGTTATTATTTTTGAGCTTAGAAAACCCAAACTTGCCTTCTGAAGACTCCATTACTTTGACTGACTTTTGACTGAACTTTAACTTTACTTTGACTGTTCTGTTTCAATTTCAGTAGTGCCTTATTTAAACATGGACTGGGCCCATAACCTATTAGAATATTTATTCTTGAATAAGGCAGTCCAAAACAGAACTCAAACTTTTTATTAAGAAAATGTACAAAATGACAAATTTCAAAATATTATTCTGATTCACTTTTTATAAATAACAACAAGATCATTTTAAAGTTGATCCAAAGTAAACTTGATGATTCGACGACTTCCAACATTATCTTTATCACCTCTCCGAAATCTTTCAGTAATTGCCACATTGCTTCAGCCTGATATGCTTCAGATAACCCTATGACTTCAACCTCTGTTGATGAAAGTGATACACAGTCTTGTTTCTTGCTTCTCCAGCTGACCAAGCCATCGTTTTACTTGAATAAATATCCAGTATTCGATTTTGTCTCGTGTGTCTCCACCCCAATCTGCATCCGCATATCCATGGAGAATATTTTTAAAAATACCACGACTTCCCATTGCATTGTCAAATCTCGAGTGCCTTTGAGGTATCTCAAAATGCGTTTCACCTCTGTCCAATCTTTTTCTGTTGGCTGGCTCACTTTTCTACTGAAGATTGAAGTACTCACTGATATGTCTGGTCTTGTGTTTACAGCTATGATGTACAATAATAGTGCTCTGATGGCTTTTCTGTATTTTTTAGAAACTTCCAAAGAAATTTCATCTTTACTTTTGAAGTAAAAGGATATTTGACACCCTGGCATCTGTCATCAAAAGATTTCAAAATTTTATTTATGTAAGTCGATTGGCAAATATTGAACATTCCATTTTCTTGTTGCTTCACTTGTATTCCGAGAAAATATTGTTCGTAGATTTCTTCTATGTATTCTTCTTTCTTACATGCAATGAGTACATCATCCACGTACGTTAGAATGAATATTTTGTCACCTTTATGCTCTTTCACAAACATGGTTCAACGCTTCCCCTTCTGAAACCAAACTTTTGGAGTGTTTCATTTAGCAGCATATTCCAAACACGAGCCGCTTGCTTCAGACCATAAAGGCTTTTATGAAGTTTGCATACTAAATTCTCTTGACCTTCCCTTATGAATCCTTCGGGTTGAACCATGAAAATATCTTCGGATAACGTGCCGTTTGAAAATGCTGTTTTGACGTCGTAATGACGAACAATCAAATTATTTCTTCCAGCGATCACCAACAAAGTACGAAATGTCACTTGTTTGACAACTGGTGCAAAAACTTAATCATAGTAATCTCCATATTTTTGAGAATAACCTTTTGCGACGATCCTTGCTTTGTATCTTACAATAGCTCCGTTTTCATCAGTTTTTTATTTGTATATCCATTTGCAGCCTACATTTACAGGGGAAATGCACAGTGACCACGTATTATTTTCTTCCATCGAATGGATTTCGTCTAGCATCGCATTTTTCCAGTGACTCTTATCACTTCCAGAAATTACTTCGTTATAATTTTTCGGTTCTTCCGTCATATATTCATGCATTTCTACTGTCTTCAAACTGGAATCCACGAATCTCTCTGGTATTTTTCCTTTTCGATCTTCTCAGTCCTTCTGAATTCTCTGGATATTTCAGTTCATTTTCGGTTTTGAAGTTATTACTTTCTTCAGCTATTTCCTTTTTGTTTTTGTCGTCTTCCGAGTAGAATTCTACTTCAGTTTCCTTTTTATCCTTCTGCACACTTGCTTCATTTTTGTGCTACTTTCCAGCAAGTGTGCAGAAGTATAAAAAGGAAACTGAAGTGCTCCTTTCCAGCATTGATAAATATGCTATCGTTGTAGCAATTTTCAATGAAATGAACATCTCTGCTGATTATTATATGATTATGACAAATGGCTCATCTTCACGCAACTTCTGGTCTCACCGGAAGTGATAAACTTTCGATTTTTAAATGAGACACCCGTTATATTCAATTTTTTTGTCTCCATATGACATTTTGAATACAACCATATATCATTTCTAACCAAAAATTTTTTAAATTTTGAGAATTATTTTTGAATCTAGAGGGCTATGAATACGTTCAAATTATTAATTTTAGTCTTAAAGTATTGGGAAGAACGTAACTTTACGATTTTCGGTTAAAATGCATCTGCTGGGTAAAATTTAATTTTCAAATTATTATTACTATTTTTTTTCAAATGACAACATAGTGGCTCGTCGGGTCAGAAAAAAAGAGCATTTCATTACGATCAATTTGATACCGTACACTTTTAGGTCTCGAAGAAACTTTCGTCAACACACCTAAAAATATTACGGTAGATTTTTCTTTTTGAGATCAAAATAATATTGAAATTCATCGAGTAATCTGTGACCAACACAAATAATATAACAAAACTATCAATCCAAAAACTAATAACTTCTTGCATAAATAACATCATAAACATGTTTTCCAATCAGCGTACGCAATAGTTTCCTGATTTAGATTTGAAGAAGTGAGGTGAGAGAACATGTCGACAAGTAATGTTTTTTTTTTCAATACACCTCAATTACCTTGTTCTATCACTTATGTAGGTCACAGGTTACACAATGTATTTAAATTTCATTTCAATCTGAAATGGCGTTTCATTTTAAGAAAGATCTTAAGTAATCTTTTTTAAATTTTTTTAACGAAAATTTGTTTGAAACCTATAACAGTGAAGTGGTATTAACATAATCGTAATGAAATTCACAAAATTTCAATTTAAAAAAATTAGTAATACAAATTCTAAAATTGAAATGTATCTACCTACACAGCAGAAATATTTCGACTGAAAACAATATTCCACTAAAATGTTAGAACTTGCTGAAGCTGAGTTACTTGTCAACAACAATGCAGCTTTAGTTGTATGCAATCCACGATTTTTTTTTCTGCTCCGACCAGTTTCTTTGTTGTCATTTGAAAATAAAATAGTAGCAATATATTAAAAATTAAATTTTACACAGCAGATGCATTTTAACAGAAAACTGTAAAGTTGTATTTTTCCCAATACCTACTTTCAGACTAAACTTAATAATTTGAACGTATCCATAGCCCTCTAGATTAAAAATTAAATATTGAAATAAAAAAAAAACATTGCCACAAAAAGTAACAACTGATACATGGTTTTTATTCAGAATGTCATATGGAGACAAAAAATGTGAAAATATACCTAGTGTCTCATTAAAAAAAAAAGTTTATATCACTTCAGGTGAGACCGAAAGTTGCAGAAACCTGAATCACTTGTCAAAAAATGCAGTTTTATGTCTCATACAGATCATCCAAATTTCATTTGAATATCTGCAAAAATACAAAAATTATTGGGGCGAGCCACGTTCTGTAGACACCTGGTATATACAGTGTGACCCATTTAAAATGGAACCACCCCTGTAGAATGTGCATTTTTCAATCAATCTCAATTTTTTTTTTATTGAAATATTAAGCATGAAAAACTGTATCTTGACACTAACTTTCACAATTTTAGTTTCATTTTCAAGGCACTCTATGTTTTTTTTTGTTTGTCAAAAACGGCAAAAGTTTATTAGGCAATTTTTGTTTTCAAATTTGACTACACCACTGGATTCGTAGTCGTTATAAATGAAAACTGTCAAATTTTCATTAAAAAATATTTGTTAACAACGAAGTTACAACAATTTCAATTTTGGAAACAAAGTATTTGTTTGTAATTTTTATTCAGATTATAGACATATTTGAGATCTGACAACACTGTCATCACCAAGTAGAACACCAGTGAATTTATACAGTGAAAATCCGAAGTCAATAGCTCCATCCGTTCTACAGTTATAACTCCTGAAAATATGGTAATGTGCGGAAGAATGTACTAAGTACTGCATAACTTGAAAATGAATTTTTAATTTTCTGTTATTCTAGAATACACTTCTCGTAACCTACACTCAAATGAATGATTTTGAAGGAATATTATTCACAAATCCATTGGCGTAGTCAGATTTTTATTACAAAACGCTTGCACCACAAATCTCTCACATTACCATATTTTCAGGAGTTATAACTGTAGAACGGATTAAGCTATTGACTTCGGATTTTCACTGTACAAATTCACTGGTGTTCTACTTGGTGATGACAGTGTTGTCAGATCTCCAATATGTCTATAATCTGAATAAAAATTACAAACAAATACTTTGTTTCCAAAATTGAAGTTGTTGTAACTTCGTTGTTAACAAATATTTTTTAATGAAAATTTGACAGTTTTCATTTATGATGACTACGAATCCAGTGGTGTAGTCAAATTTGAAAAAAAAATTGCCTAATAAACTTTTGCCGTTTTTGACAAACAAAAAAAACCATAGAGTGCCTTGGAAATGAAACTAAAATTGTGAAAGTTAGTGTCAAGATACAGTTTTTCATGCTTAATATTTCAATAAAAAAAAAATTGAGATTGATTGAAAAATGCACATTCTACAGGGGTGGTTCCATTTTAAATGGGTCACACTGTATATATATATATATATACATACACCTTTTCTGTATAATTTAGTTCGCCATGCGTCCACTAGTGCATGTGAGCGCTGTAACTGCAGTGTATATTTTGTGTATACTTCATAGATTATTTGACGGCCATGGGTATTCTTTATTTACAAACAACTTACTATCGGGCGACCAGAAATGCGACCAGAAATGCGACAACAACGCACGCTGTGACTGAGACCTTATTATGGGGTAAACCGTGATATTCTTCTGTTAATCCTCGAGCTCCATCCAGTAAACATTTTTTCGGCATTCCAGTATTTTCCGAAAATGCATGCTCGATTATTTCCTAGTGAATATGTAAGTATTCTGTTTATTTACTTGGTTTCTTCTTTCATTAGAAAATACTTATCACGTTCAAAAATATATTTTTTCTAACAGTACGAAGTACAATACTGGAAAATGGAAAAAACAAGTAATGTTAAATGCGCTTGAAAAATAAATAATTCGTTATGTTTACTAAAGAACATGCTTTACTTCCAACATGGACTAAAGTAAAAAATAATTATCAATGTGAATACTCTAATGTAAAAAAATCGTGGGGTACTTGACATAAGTTCTCTTGAGCTCTTGATCGCTCAGTATTGTAAAATTAAAGCTCGTTATAAGAAAATATACATCAAAAGCACCCTCGCTTTTCATCACAAATTTATACCATTAAACTGATTTTTATTTTTTACTTTTTAGTCCATATTGGAATTAAAGCGGTCTCATTAGTTTTTTAACCTATAAATTCAGTTTTTGATGAAAAATCGAATTCCCAGTCCCCGAAAACCCCCACATACCAATTTTGAATCAAATATGACCATAACGAAGCTTGGCCACCATCTTAGGCCGCCATTTTGAATCGATTCGTGTCATGATGTCAAATCTCGTCAGCCATATTGGAGCCGCTATCTTCAATTTTTTAATTTGACGAAAAATTCAAAATCTCCGAACTAAAATACCCCCAAGTGCCAATTTCTAATCGAATGTGACCATAATCGCACATCTCGTCCGCCATCTTGAAGCTGCTATCTTGAATTCATGAATTTTGAAAAAAAAATCATAATCACTGACCACGCAAACGCTTACACACCAATTTTCAATTAAGCCGGCCATAATGAGAAATCTCTTCCGACATCTTGGAGCCGCCATTGCTTTCTATAACAAAAATGTCATATTGCATTGTCACCGGAATTATGAACTCATGCAAAATTTTATATCATTCAGACGTCTAGAAGTAGGTGAAAATCACATTCAAGGATTCCGTTACATACATACAAACATGTAAGTAAAGCTAAGATGGCCGTGTTAATTGAAAAAATAGTTTAAAAAACTAAAGAACACGCATTACTTCCAACATGGATTGAAAAGTACGAAATAATTGACATGTTGACGAAATTATTACTCAAATGTAACAAAATCATGCTTTCGATCTATATTCTCATATATTTTATTGTAACAATTGCAATACTGAGCGTTCAAGAGCTCAAGAAAACTTTGTCAAGCAATACACGCTTTTTTTACATTTGAGTAATTATATTGTCAATTATTTTTTACTTTTTAGTCCATGTTGGAAGTTAAGCGTGTTCTTAAGTTTTTTAAACTATTATTAATTTTTTTAACTGAAAAATCGAAATCTTCGGCCCCGAAAACACCCACATACCAATTTTGAATAGAATTTGACCACATTCACAAAACTCGTCCACCATCTGGGGTCGCCATCTCGACTTCATGAATTAAAAAAAAAAAAAATCAAAATTTCTGACCCCGAAAACCCTCCCACATCAATTTTGAATCGAATCTGACCATATTCACAAAACTGGTCCACCATCTGGGGCCGACATCTCGACTTTATAGTGTTTGTTATGTTTGATTCTTCACTAATTCAAAATTATTTGCTGATAACAAAATTAGTCATAAATGTTTTCTTATTTATTCATCACTTGAGTACTGTCATTGAAAACATGATTTATAAACACTACATTTCCTCCTCTCTTTTAAATTCTAAACATGTCAGAAGTTTTCATGAAAACATTAATCTAATACAAAATTATCAAGATATGATGGTTTTCTAATCTGCCTGACTGGACGGCAAACAGCTTGAACTGCATTATTCTCAACAGATGTGGCCAAGTCATTTTCAATTGAAACTGCATCATTTTTATCAGGTGCTAATAATTCCTCTTCGTTTTCTATGTGATCAAGTGGCTTGGTTCTACTGTCTGGTTCATCTTCTGGTTGCTGCAAATTTTGGTTAAACTGATGGTCAGAAAATAAACATTTAAACCGAAGAATCGTCTACGGACTTGGATGAAGATTTTTGAGGGATTTTTTGAATGTTTTGACGAATCTTTGTGCTAATCCATTTGCTTGCGGCCAATACAGTGTGATTTTCTTGTGTTTCTCATTGTAATTAGATAAAAATTCTCTAAACTTTCGTCCATTGAATGGTGGGCCAATATCAGACTTCAGTGACTGTGGAATTTCAAAAGATGCAAATGTCCTTTCTAAAACTGATTTGATATGTGTAAAACTGGTAGAAGTTACCACTTCAGCTATAGGGTATCAAGAGTGTTCATACACTAAAATGAATACATATTTCTCGTTCGGAAATGGGCCAGCGTAATCAACGCCTACTGCTTCAAAAGAGCAACTTGGTAAAATTGTAGAAATAATGGGGTCACGTTTATTTTGAGATACGACTGCTTGGCAAGGCATACACTTGTTGATGGAAGTTTCAACCATTTTATTAATGTTAGGAAACCATACTTTTGTCCGTAATAGTTGTTTGGTCTTGACCAATCCTAGATGTCCTCTATGAGCAAGTTCAATCACTTTATTTTAGAATAATTCTCCTACCTCTTAGAACAATGTCATTGACCACGGTGACTTCATCTTTCAATTTTCTAAACTGAGGTTTGGTTGAGTCCAAATCTTGTAATCATCGTTTTTCAAATCCTTTATTAACATGGATAGAACATTGTCGGTTCGGCTATGATTTTGTACTTCTTCCACAGTCATTTTCTTAGGAATACTATGGTTGATGATGAAATTGAAGTATTTCTCAATGTTTTTATCTTTAGATTTTTCAGTATCTCTCGGATATCTTGACAAGTAATCAGATGGATTCGTTTCTCCTTTTTGATGCATTACTACTAGACTATAGGGTTGTATTCTGATTGATAACCTTTCAATCCTGGCACTAGGAACTGATCTGGTATTTTCTATAATTTTTACTAGTGGTAGATGATCTGTATGAAGAATAAATGATGACCCATACAGATAAATATGAAAATGTTGTATTGCCCAAGTAACGACCAGTGTTTCCTTTTCGATATGACTATAACGTTTTTCAGTATTAGAAAGACTTCTACTGGAATAAGGCCACTATATTTGTTGTTCTATCAAACTCTTGAGATAATATGGCACCTAGTCCATTGGGTCCTGCATCAACATACAAATGAGTGGGTTTGTTTATATCGAAATAAGCCAATTTTGTTGCATCGTTTAGTTGCTTCTACGAGTAGTTAAAAATAATGTTATGTTGTTCTGTTCATTCCCAGGTTGAATTCTTCAATGTCAAATCTCTCAAAATTTTGGTGTTTTCTGCAAGATTTGGTAGAAGTTTTCCAACGTAATTAAAATACATTTAGATTTGTTGATTGTTAGACCTGATTCATCTTCGATAAAACTTTTTCTAGGGACTTGTTATGATCTACGGAAGCGTAGAAGGGCCATTATTTTTGTATTTTAATTTTTTCTTTAATTCCGAGTTGCAACTCGGAAAATTACTAAATTCTGAGTTGCAACTCGGAAAATTACTAAATTCCGAGTTGCAACTCGGAAAATTATTAAATTCCGAGTTGCAACTCGGAAAATTATTAAATTCCGAGTTGCAACTCGGAAAATTACTAAATTCCGAGTTGCAACTCGGAATTTCATAGGTTAACTTGGTGAATAATATCATCTAGATTTGGGGTTACATGCCGTTCTTTTAGAATCGCTTTATTTGGTGTACGCATATCTACATACATACGAATCGCCTCAGGATTTTTTGGCTTAGGCACAATTACTAAAGGTGAGACCCAAGGTGTTAGACCTTCTGTTTCTTCAATGATATCATAGAGTTCCAACCGGTTGATTTCGTTTTCCACTTTTTCACGAAGATGGAATGGTATACGACGATGTTTCTGCGCTACTGGTACAATGGTTTCATCAATGTGCAGTTTGATTTCTATACCGTTCAATTTTCCTACGCCTCCGCAAATGTTTGGGTATTTCTCTTCCACATAGCTCAAATCAATAGTTTTGTCAATATTGAATGCAACTTTGATGAGATTCAGCTTCAGGGAGGTTTCAAAGCTCAAAAGTGATTCACACGTACCTTTCACTACGAAAACTTCAGCTTCAACTTCAGGATCCTCATTACTGAATTTTTCTGTATACTTTCCTTGAATATCAAGTTTTTTATTTGGACAATATGGAAATATACTATTGTTGCCATCACTCAACTGCTGGTTGGAAAAAATGTTATATGTTTCAGAGCTTATCAGATTGACTGAGGTGCCCGTATCTATTATAAATGGAAACAGTTCTCCATTAAAATTTACTGCTGCAATTTGTGCATTTTTCGTGTTGTTCACTTGTAAATGGAACGATAATTCTTCAGAACTATCACCATTTACACCAGTGTCTTGATTGGTGAAGTTGACTTGTTTCTAGTCGTTTTTGCTGGTGTGTGGAGATTCTCTTGGTAAACGTTCATCTTTTTCTGCTTCTCGCTTTCAGCTTATACAATTTTTTTTAAAAATATCCTTTTTTTCCACAGAAAGTGCAATTTATATTATATGCTGGACAATATCTTCGTCCTCTGGTATGCCATTTGTTTCCACAATTTTCACATATTGGTTGTTTGTTGATTTCATTTGTATTTATATAACGTTCATTTATATTTTGTTCAAATTTATTTAGTTTTCTAGAGTTGATTCTTGACACTGTTTCCACTTGCCTGCTTTCCATTTGTTTCACTTGTGTTTCTGTAACTTCGAACAACTTTGCCTGGGTTAGAAGCTGCATCAGGGTAGGATTTTCTTTAATTGCAAAACGTCTGAGTTTGTAAAATAATGTATGTTGAATTATTAGAGATTTTATTTCCCTGTTTCTATCCGGAAAGTTACAATTGGTGCTCAGTTTCAGTAATCTTGCGTAATACTCTTCAACTGATTTATCAGGCATCTGTTTCGCTTGGCGAAAGTTGAAGATTTCAAACTCTTCGTTCATTGACTTCGGAAATTAAATGTTCATTTAATTTCATTTTATTTGCTGATAGGACAGGTTCAGGAAGAGAACAAAATATTTCGAATGTTTCTTCTCCTACAGAATGCAAAAGCATTGCTTCTTTTCTTGCATTATCAGGAACGCCAGATGCTGTCAGGAAATTGTCAGTCCTTCTAACCCACTTCTACCATCTAATTCCACCGTTTTCCATATTGGACACTACATTAAGAGGCCATGAGCGCGATCACTTTTGTGCCGTTTTTTGGGGTACAAAAGTCAATAACTTAAAAACGGTTCGTCGTATCGATTTCAAACAAGGACAGGCTTCTAGAGGACGTTTGATTCTATATTACTATGTCTGCGGCAGCACCTCCAGAGGCTTTCGATAGATAGTCGAGGTAGCTGCAGTGGTATTTCTCTTCCATTAAATTTTGAAGCAACCTACTAAATTTCAAATAATTCGCACTTGTGAAGTGGGTGAAAATCACGTTCAAATATTCCGTTACATACATACATAGATCCACATAGATACAAGTGGAGTTAATGTAAGCGTGTTAATAAAAAACAAAAATTAGATACGTTCATCTTATTTTGTTGTCCTAAATGAGGGGAAATTACCGAAAAGAAAACGGATCAATTTGTTCTTCAGAAATAAGTCAAAGTTAGACTATTCAAAATCATTCACTTTATAGTTACTCATAAACAATTCGTACATGGGTACCCAAGAGATTTCCAGAGCAATAAAATGATTTATATCTTATGACACTTTTATGGTATGACTATGAAAATAAAATTATCAGTTTATGATTTCTACGTAAATAATTATTAACAAGGTAAGAATGATCATTCTACAGGTGGACATCATATAGCATAAGTAATAAAACACGCATTCAAATGTTTCGTTCGTAAAAATTTTATCAATAGGGGTGGTTGATGAAGAAAGGGCTTCTCATAGAACAACAATGAATTAGGGAATGAACTATCAGGAAGTTATCCGTTCAACACGATGAAAATGTGGGAATGTGGTTCAACAGGTTATGAAACCTAATTCGAGCATGGGAATGGAAGAGGGTGAACTTGTAAAAAGCAGGGGACTACTTATATATTATATGAAGGTTACTTACATGTCCTTTTCTCATTTTAACCCCAAGGGTAATTTTAATTGCGAAACCAGTGACAAATTTTATTTGGCAAATAGTTCCAATGATAAATATGAATATTTTCAGTAGTAATACCTAAGGACATTGATAATTATAGCAAATTCCGAAAGCTTGTTGCTTGGAAACTATAAGCAACAAGCTTGAGGAAGTTGTTATATTTATCAATGTTCGAGGGTTATTCGAATAGAAAATTTTTTGCTAACCGATACTTTGTAACATTACAATAGTCTATAAATGATTTCCATGCAAAGTTGTTATTGTAAACAGTTTATTTTGATATATTTGATGAGAAAATTTCATCAATCTTCTCGTCAGCATTACAACCAAATCATGACATCACTGACATTTTGACGTTATTATCGAAATAAATCAAAATATGTATATCCATAGCAACGTGCCTGAGAGTGAAAACAGACCGCTGGGTCTGTTATCAGTATAATGTTGTTCTTATTGGTTGTATTCAATCACATGATCTCAATTTAACTAATTTCATTGGATTTCCGCTTGAGCAAAAAATTTTCATCATAAGTATTTGATTATTTATAGAGTCGAAGAAAAAGCCTGGAATAGCAAAATAGTTATACTTATACATGACAATCGGGATGACGAACGCTTGTGGTGTCATACAATGAAAACTAATAAAATGATTTCCCTTTACAGTTTTGAAAGTGTACAATTTTTTTTTTTTTTAGTTGTTTGTATCAATATAGTACCAACCGTCGATATTACCGAGGCGAGACTATAGCCGAGCCACAGAACAGGTCGTGTGTTATGATTATTTATGATCTGATTGGTCTGAACAATTCCGAGGGGAAACAGCTGAGGAATTTTGGTGTACATGCCTTGGATATTAGTGGTATTAGTTGGATATAAGTCGGGAATTAGAGGCATTACTTGAAAATTATTGGGTTACTCGGGAAAAGGGGGTATATAACTCGAGTATTACAATCAATTATTGGAAGTTAGAGAACAGTACTATTAATTATAATCGTTCAAAGGCAAAAAAGTCTTCAAGGTACATATATTTTTATCTTCTTCTCCCCTGTTGACTTTTAAACGGTCCGACGTAAAACCATGGGAAAAAACCGTTTTGGGGGTATCAGCAATACTACTTTTTGAAATCAAAGTCATTCTTATTACTCGGCAGAGGGTGCGGGGGTCAGGGTTTTTTTTTCGTGAATAATTTTTTGCAATTCACATTCGAAATTTCAAGTATACGTATAGATCTGAATGGTACTAATACCTCGAAATAATTTGAACGGTTGGAGGTGGAACAAAGGGACCAAAAATGTCTTGAAGGATATTGATACTACTTTTTGAGTACATTGCAATTACTCGATAGATGGCGCTAGGGGCACATCAATTTGAAAGTTTGGAATGGCATTAAGATCGAAATTGTGAAAAAAGTTATACACGAAATTCGAAAATATTAAGATAGTTGTAAAGAAAATTGCATATGATGTGACACTTACCAAGGCGTAGAGCGGACATGCGAGTGTAATCTCGAAATTAGCGTTAATTTTGAGTTGCAACTCGACATCAGCTTAATTTCGAGTTTAAACTCGAAAACAGTGTTAATTTCGAGTTACAACTCGACTTATGAAAATAGACCGAATTGAGCATTGGTGTTCAATAATTTTTGCCGGAGAGTATCAAATAAATGAAATTGTAAAATCGACAATGTCGAAGTAGGTACGCTTTTCTCCAAAAATGTTCACCACGTGGAAAATATAAGGCAAGCAACTACTTTCTTGGCTGATACCACGACTGACATTGAACTACATCTGACAGATATTTCTGCAACTTTCTTTCAAGAAGACCCAATTGCAAATGCTTATTGTGATTAAACAGTAGATTATTATTGATTTGGTTGGGCAAGACAACCTGCTGACGCGTTTTGAAGTTCTTGCCTCTTGTCAGTGACAGGGTAGGTCGGACAACATTGAAGTCATCGTGCTCCATCCCAATGAGTTATAATCCACTGTATAACTTATATATAATAATAATAATAGATTTCATTGTTCGAGAGTGTCTTAACATACAGTAGTACAGTTTTTAATTGCTCTAGAACATTATTTCATCACAAATGAATAAGTAGCGACTCACACTAAATTCAGTGGCAACTCCACCCGCGGGGAAAAAACAAAAAACATAATTCACATTTTGTAATCTGAATTGATTTTTTTGTCTTGATGGGGAGTCATGGATATCGCTATATTTGTGAATACTGTTATGACTTTTTTTATTGAGGAAGAGAGTAAATTGAAAATCGTTTTGGCAAGTGAATATTTTATTTTATTTCATTTCGAATGACACTGTTCACTTCAAATGACACTTCACTTCAAATACACTGTTTTATACATTTACAATTACTAGGAATCAAATGAAAAACAACTGGTTTTTTTAATATCCACAATATATTACTACTTGTAATATTTATAATTATAATTATTAACATTTACAATTATTACATTTACAATTATTTTAAATGTTATCATTAATATTATTATTACTGTAAAATTATTTACAACATAGCTTTCCTTGCTTTCATTTCGGCAAGTTTTGACTCTATAGTCAGTAGTCCCGAATCTGACCTCTGCTGAGACATAGTCGATCTGAGACACTTTTTTATTCTGCTCAACACACTGAACGACCTTTCATCTTTTGCTACGGAAACCGGCATGCAACAGAATATGTGCAAAGCAATACAAACATTTGGAAGAAGGTTAAAAGGGTAGTAAATTTGATTTGACGATCTTGTTTAAAAGTTCTACAGGTTTTAGTGGGCTTTTTGCGATGTTTGAATTGCTTATACTTTTAAGGTATGTACTTCATTTCCTCGACTCAACCATGGCTTACATCTGATTTGTACTCTTCAGCAGATCTTACACAGCTCTTTGTGGTACTGATCTAATCTATTTCATGACAATTCCATAAAAATGAAAATTTCATTTCAATTTCTCTTAGTGCTGTAAATCTTGATCTTGAGTTAGATGGTTAAAAGATAATATATACATATTACTATAAAAATGAGAAAACTTACCTTATTATCCTCAAATGATAAAATCGTCCCATCTACTTAATCACGTTCTCTATTTAACTCTTAACTGTATGTAACTGAATATGATTATGAAACACAGAAACAAAATGAAGCGTAGTCAACGACGAACGACCTACTAATACTGTACTAAAGATTAGGGGTTCTGTTCTTTTATCTGAATTTAATTCAAGAGAAGTACCATTTCATTTCACCAAATCTATTAAGCTCAGGCACCAGTTGCATCAATAACAGAAATTAATAATAAACATTGATTCAACCACCAACAAAGGTGTTTCTATGAAGAATAGTCTTACTACAAAAGATTAAGGTGTAACCGGTAACTAGCCCTCCAATTACAAAAATTGGAATTTCTATTTAATGATAATTTTACCGGAAACAACATACTCGAAGTTATTCTTGGACTCATTAAATAATTGACTTTCTAGCATTGTATTCACTGTAAAAATTTGAGTATTCTCAAACATTGTTGAAGTTTTCTTCAGTGATACGATACCATTTTGAATTTCATGTATGTCACTTGTAACTTAATTTCGCAATTTAACTCCAATTTTAAATTTTCAGTTCGCATAATAACCGTACAAGTAAGGCCCGTTGCCGGGCCCTTTCGGGGCCGAGCTCTGGGGATCGATGATTTTGCCCCCCCTGCCACCCCCTGGGTAGCCCTGGGGATACGGGTACCTCATCTATTCCAGTTGCAATTTCAGTTAGTACAGTAAACACAGATGAATGTAAGCCACAAGTGAAGAATGAATCGTAGCACTTTGAAATTCGACATATGACTTTTCGTCATCATGTTTTGTTAGAGAAAAATTGTTTACCAAAAAATCAGGGGTGGAACCCAAAAAGTTTTTATTTTAAAAAATTATAATTTTTTTGCTGTTGTTTCGGAAAGTATAAGAATTTTCAAGAAACAATTTCAACAAGGTGAAAGATAATTCAATTCTACACAAGAAATATACCTAGTAATTTCTCACGAAATACCCTCGTTTTCTCAGTAAACCTGATTGAATTCCGATATCAAATTTCAGGCTCGGCTTAACCCGCCACTGCAATTTCTGGCAGCGCCGAAAATTAGTTTTGTCATAACTCTGCTAAAACTTATAGTAGAAGGAAAAGAAAAAGTGTATGGGTTGCTGCTTTGTTATAATAATTCCATATTTACTAAATTATTCATGATTTTCTGATCATCCGCAAACATCTCCGTGAAGTGTGACAAAACACATATTAAGTACTCAAATACTCGCATATTATATTTGCATGAGAAGGTAGGAGTCTTCAGAAACGATATGAACTTTTCCTTCTCCGATCATTTTTAGCAGAATAATGACCAATCAAATATTCGGCTCCACCAGAACTTTCAGCGGCGAGTGAGCGTGAACCTGAAATTTGATGTCGGCGTTCAATTACGTTTTCTGACAAAACGAGCGCATTTCATAAGAAATTACTAGTAATCTTTTTTATGGAGAATTGAATTGTCTTCACAAGATTACAGCACTAATCTATTAATTTATTTTTAAACGAAAAAAAAATAAAAATTCCAACCCCGGAATTTTAGTAAACATTTTTGTTCGTGTTTATCATGGTTCCAACTACTAGTATACCTAGTTAGGTGGTGCTATACAATCTATCTTCGTTGCAGAACCTAATCGTACTGGATTAAGTGCCGTCAGTTATAACTTTATCCTGACGTTCCAGTGTTTATCCTGACGTTCCAGTGAAATATCGTTGTTGATTTTTTCTGTTCAGCCTTGAGTTTACTCTTGACCAGATTTTTGTTTTCCTTTGTTATTAGATGAGTTCATCAAACATGCGAAGCCAGTTACGAAGTTTTAACTTAGGACAAACGTCCTTAAAATCCTTTGAAGTTCCAAGTATTACACTTCGTAACACTTCATAAATTGCGATTGAATAATTGAGTGAATGATACTTTTTTGCCTTATGTTTCTATAATTATTATTGACTGTGTATTTTCAGTTCTATTGGCGTGTTTGAAATTATAATAAAAATGTATTGTTAGTATAGTTTTCAATCAATAATTAGACCTGATATCAGCATATGGTAAGCTGGGCGACCAAATTTTAATCACATAAATTATAGTGGTGCCACGCGTCTGCCAGAGAAAATAAAAAACTAAGACAATAAATAACACCTGCCACATAGGCACTTCAGATACAGGAAACACGTGCTTATAGGGGCAGATGGAAAGCAATGTAAAGTAAGATAATTTTTATGTTTTTTGAAGTATATCTTGATGGCCATCATATGAAGTCTTGGAATCATTAATTATACAGAATTTCAAAAATGCGGTTCGATCCAAATAATGATAAATTAATAATATCGTCACAAAAAACTATTGTGAACTGGCGGATAAGCGTTTTGGAAGAGAAAAAAAATTAGGTTTGAAACTAGTACGATTAAGAAGTTGGTTTTTACAAATTCGCTGTACTTGTACATTCTTCTGTACCTATACTAATCTGAGAGTACTGTGGTACAGTACAGTACAGGTTATGTTATTGATAGGTGAATCACAGTTGTGAGAAAGGAGAAAATACAAATTCATCTTATATTTTTTTAAGGCACAGTTGTTGATTCTAGCGTTAATATTTCAAATTGAGATAATTTGTAGAGTCCGACCTTTACCGAATATGTACATTTGTTTTTAGGAATGGAAATGACAAGAAAGTATGATTTTATGTTGGTACAAGTTAACAACTTTACGTAAATTACGTAGGTGAACGTATACCTACCCAAATATAAAACGTGCTTATGAAACAATGAATTGAAAAGATGAATTGAAAGGCAGGGATATATATATAAAATATGTTATTTTTCATGATTCATTCGTGATATTTCTTATTGTTGTTTTGTCTATGGTGATCTTCCCTGAGTGAATTAATTAATAACAATAGAAATCTCAGGCTATGGAACCAAACATCAGGGCAATGTTTTCACAATGAAGTTTTAAACCTGTTCAATGAACTGAATCCAGATATAACAAATGTAAATAAAACTTCCTCGTTTTATTTATCAATCTTCGGAAACAATTACCGAAAAAAAAACACATCTTTCCATTTATAATGCCAATTTTTAGATTTCTGTTCAATTTGGCACAGGCGGTATATATTTCATTTATATATAAGTACGTAACTCTGTTTCCCGTTCCTGTCATATAATAGATAGATCAGAAACATGGTTTCTAAAAAAAAATCCAGGGAAATATTAAAAGTGGTAGGTGAGGTAGTGAGAAAAAAACAATTACTCAGTGTCTTCGTGTCTTATCACTTCGAACTTGATTACACCGAAGCGAATACTTAAACACTGCATAATGCCTAATATTATGATAATGGGAATTATTCACTAACTCGAACGAAAAGTAATCGTTTAGCAAAGCAAGTAGTAACAAATATGTTATATCTACCTACTCGACGATCCTTATTCCTTTGCAAGAAACAGTCCAAAAGTACGCTCTCCAACTGAAAGGTTGCAGTCGCCACACTGAAATAATATATAAACAATCGAACATCGTCTTCACCACGGCAAGAATATTGGGGCAGATGTTCATTCTTTTCCATCAACTGTTTACCGAAGCGCCAATACGAATCCGCGTAAGAAAAGGTGGTCGGGAAGGTTTTCTTTTGTTCGGAACCGTGTGCCGGCTGTTCGGGAGAGAGCAGCTGGCTTGCCAGGTGTGCCAACTACTAACATGTGTCTGGTAGGTACTCTGTAAGTAACCCCATCGTTCATATGAAATAACAATATTTGCCTCTCTCTTTTCAGTATCAGCTCCCAAAAAGTACAGTATGGAAAGCGAAAATAATTTACCAGTGCGAAACGTATTGATTCAAAAAATACCATAAATCGAGATGAGATAGGTATCAATGACTCATCATTTGTGTGCTCAGTGCTACTTGATGGTAGGTAATATTATACAGAAAGGTAGCGAAAATGTTTTGTTGGTATTGAAATGTACCTAACCTAGGTACTATCTTATGAAATTTGTGATAAAACCTAAACAATACTTAGACAATGTCCAGTTTCAATTTAAAAAATTTTTTTTTTGTTCATTCACCAACTGTTGTTTGTCATACGTGACAATAGAGTTAAAAAATGCATGTGAAAAAATTGAGGGTGGCTGTCACTCTGACGAGTTTGAGAGTTTTTCTTGAAAATGGTTAATATCGTAGAAAATGAATTCGACACCTGATAGAATTCAAATGAAAAGTAATGAAAGAAACAAATGTTATTTTCAACTGACGAAGGTGGAAGAGAGGCGATTCTTGTTATGTCTAAAAGTGTTTTTTTGAGAATATAAATCGACGTGTTTCAGAGTTTTTCTTGAAAATTGTTAATATCGTAGAAAATGAATTCGACACGTGATATGAAAAACATTGTAACTCATTTAATGTTTTTATTTGTAATTTTTTTATATTTCGATACTCGTTTCGATGTATCTGTAACGAAAGAAACAAATGTTATTTTCAACTATTATAATAAATAAAACCTAGAGTTTCACAGACTCAATTACCTATGTGATTTTAAAAACTATGTACTTTAATATAAATTCACAACGAAACTTAGCTCTGTTTGGTATATAACGAAATCAAACAGTTTGAATTTTCGTATGTGCATGGCATTACACATTTAGAGCTCTGGGCCCCGTCATTCCCATCTCAAACAAGTCTCTCAAAGACGTATGAGGGTTTCTTGTAAGGGTGCAGGCGGTGGAGCGGGTGTCTTTTTGAAATATTAATTTTTCATACACTGGTATATCTTTTTTTCTCTCCAGCATTCGTTTTCTTTTGGTTAATGTTTTTTGCAGAGCTGTTTGATGATGTACTTCTTCTTTCAATTCACGTAGAACTTCATGCTGTAGGTGAATCATCATCATCTGATACATGTGATTGATTAACAGCACACAACTCATTGTCAAAGTTGTCGAGAAGACATCAGTTTTTTTACTGTCGATAGTTGAAGTCTAGAAACGCTGGCTGCCGTAACTTATTTGGATAGGTCACCGACGACGTATAGTTTGAATTCTCATTCGTACATAACATCAGAGGTAAAAAGGTAAGTGTTTCGTTTCCCCCAGTTCGCACAAGGGGTACATGTAATTTGGTTCCCAGATTAAGAAGGATCAGATAATCTCTCTCTCAGATAAATTACATATTCTATCTAGCATCTCAAATACATTTCTAATTTACTACCTGATGGGAACCAAATTGCCAACACCCCGCACAAGCCTCTATCAAAGACTTGTGAGGGTTGCTCGATTTTTGAACCAACTCAGCGGAATGTAGATGCAACTATGATGGGAGACAGGATTAACTGGATGCAGAATCTAAAATAAAACAAGAATCTGCATTTCATCTCGAGGATTTTGAAAATGAAGGAAAATATTTTTGTATATGGGAGGGAAAAAATCAAAGAGGCAGGTAAACTATGAGAATACTTGTTTCAACTGAAAAGGATGCTCATTCTGAAACAGCCCATACTGGATTATGCGATGATACTCACCTCTATGAGTAGGAACATACCTAGGTACTTACTCTGAAATATCAGGATAAAAAAGTTCGTCTTTTTTTTAAGCGTATTAAGATAGAGTTTGACATCAAATACAGAATGATTGAAACAAATTGAAATTTATTTTTTCATCGTAGTTTCACAAATCCTGAAATACAAGCAAATTCAAACACAATTATAATTTTCATAAAACTCGATGTTTGAATATTTTTTTTTATATATAAAAAAGATTATACTACGGAATCAACTCACGTATTCTTTTTTCTAGCATTCCATTCCATATAATTCATTAGTTAGGATTGAGGTATAATTTTTAATAATGTTGAAACATGGGGAGCTTTGTTTTTACCTTGATTATTCTATATTTCATATTCATTAAGTTGCCCATTAATTTTTGTTCCAGCAGTGAATTCGCTTTGAAGGGAATTTGAGATACCTACAAGAAACTCTCAGTTAGTCTAGTGACTAACATGCGAGTTGAATTATGGCCTACAAAATCATGCGTGTGAATGCGATGGGGAAATCTCTGGGGAATTTTGGTGTACATGCCTTGGGTAGGTATTAGTTGAAAATTATTGGGTATTAGTCGGGAAGTAGGGGTATTAGTTTTATACGGATTAACCCACTTCATCCTTCCGGGATTTGCGATTTTTGGAAAAGTGTACTAGACACGTTGCAATTCCTATTCGTATCTGATAATTGGATATCGGATTGATCTTGGCCCTGGGAAATATAACAAATCCGCGATGTTAGTTTAGTAATAGTCTTAGTAATGCGGTACACTTTCAGAAGTTATGGTATTGCGAATTTTCAAATTCCTTCCGTCACATACCGGAAAAGCATACAGTAGACGGTGTCAATGGACCACTATATTTGCCAGAGTGTTCATGATTTTCCACTCTGGACGACTACTTTCGATCTAAAGAGGAACGAATTCTATAAGTGCCTCGCAGAGGATTCGAAATGTCATTGTTCAATGTTTCTGGAAAATTGAACCTGCTTGGTTTTTAACACGCTTTTATTAGCTTCATTTGTATGTATGTATGTATGTATGTAACGGAAAGTTTGAACGTAATTTTCATCCACTTCCAGACGACGATTTGAAATTTGGCATGTGTTCATAATTCTGGTAACAATACAAAATAACATTTTTGTTGTAGAAAAAAAAATTACGGATCCAAAATGGCGACTCCAAAATGACTGACGAGATTTGTGATGATGGTCCGATTCAATTCAAAATTGGTTAGTATGTAGGGGTTTTCGGGGTCAGAGATTCTGAATTTTTTATCAAAATTCATAAATTCCGAATGGCTGCTCCAAGGTGGCGGACGAGATTTGTGATTGTTGTCAGATTCGATTCAAAATTGTTATGTGGAGTTTTTTAGGTCGTATTTTCGAATTTTTTGGATCAGAGATTATGAATCTTTTATTATAATTTATTAATTCAAAATGTCGGCCCAAGATGGTGGACAATTTTTGTGATTATTGTCAGATTCGATTAAAAATTGGTATGGTTTTCGGGGTCGGAGATTTCAATTTTTTAGTCCTGAAAAAATAATAGTTTAAAAAACTAGAGAACACGCTTTACTTCCAATATGGATTGAAAAATAAAAAATAATTGACAATTTAATTAGTTGAATTTAAAAAAGCGCGGGGTGCTCTTGAACTCTATTTTTATCTTTACAGTGATTGAAAGTTTTGTGAAACGAGTCTGTTGTTATTTAGTGGTTCCTCTCTTCAGATATAGTATCGAACTACATGACCCTATAAGTTGTTTAAGCGCAAGCACATTACTTGCCGTACTCAACCTTATACAATCATTTTTGATCTTCTTGTAAATTGACAGACAGACAGAAGGACGTAATATCATCTCTGAAACCATTCTGAGCTGACTGGTGTAACGAATCTAAAATTTCGTTACTAAAATTGCAAATATCGAGAGGTGCACCATTGCAACCGAGAGCTGAGAGCCCGGTGCGCGCGCAACCAGCCCCCAGATCACTCCGTCACGAGACCTACTGCGCATGACCCCAGAATGGAGGAAATGTGGAAGGTGGGGAAAAATTACAAAAGCACTGCTCTGTCGTCGAGGCTGAGTTTGTTGATTTGGACCTGAATTTAATTCTGATTCGAAATCGAACCGGCTAGCTCGGCGGGGTTCAGTATGCTCAGCCTGACGCATATTATTTTCCATTTTTTTATTTGGTAAAAAAAAATAGACCTCTGATGTGAATTCTATTAAAGTTTAACTGAGTTACCGGTTGGCAATTATAGGAAAAACTGTAGCGAAGTAAATGTGGGAAAAACTTCTAAATATGCTTTTAGAAATATATTCCGACTAAAAATTTGATCTTTTTGGAACTATGAGAAAAAGGGGCGGGGCGAACTCTGAGAGACTCCCAGCCTATGTTGAGATAGACTTTTGATGAATTTACAAATATTGAAGAAAACTTTACTAGTTTTTTAATGAATATGAACTAATCCTTAATTCTAGTAAATAGTCAGTATAGCCGGGAATGGCAGGGGTGCGGAAGGTACGCACGCTTTAATGGTGAGTAGGCCACTTGAACGTTTCGTGTCTATCTTTATCGAATTCTTTATATGTGCCCTTTATTTTTCGGGCTAGCTCTGGAAAGAGCTCGTAGAGTTGGTGGCTGGAAGACACGAATCCGTAACAAGTGGGTACAACGCCCAGGAGTGTGGAATGCTATCACGGGTTTCTCAACCCAGGGCATCCGATATGTGAAAAACAAGTCAAAAGTAAATAGGATCACTGTATATAGTAAAATCACTAGAATATTCTCACGGGACGTTAGCCCTTGATATTCACAACAAGATTAGCACTGTAAAGCTAGAGTGTTCGGGCTATGAGGCTTTATCATAGGCTTTACACTTGAAGTTGAAACAAAATAAGTCAATTGTGTAATTGCTTACGTGCGATGCGAGAGTATGTACTCTCGTTCAGGATGACACTATTCTTCAGTGTTGTTGGAACAGGCAGCAGAAATGAAAGACGGATTGTAGGATACAATCCTCGGCAGGACGGCAGTTGATTACCAGGTCGAAGAGTGCTAGCTGTAGATTTTTCTTATAATAAATCCCCAAAAACTCGGATGCTTCGAATCGACAGCCTGACAGCAGCAAGGCTTGTCGCACAGGATTGAAGGATCACTGAATTTAACTTTAAATACTAGTCAAATATCTTTCGATAATAGTTTTGAACTAGTACACAAAAATACAACAATGTTTCGCTTTTACAAAAGAAAAACGATTATAAAAACACGAAGAAAGACTAAAGACTGAATAAATGCAGACGACTGAATTAGACTGAATACTGCCTCAGACTGAATGTCGACTAAAGACTGGATCAGACTGAATACTGAATAAGACTGAATACGACTGAATACTCGATCAGACTGAATACGACTGAATAATTAGGGATCTTTCACCCTTCTTTTATAGGAAATCGCGAAAAAAATCCCCCTCGCGAGATTTTTCGCGTTACACATAAGATCCCGTGCAATCGAGCACGGTGGGCGGGGCCTGGCTAGCAGAATTCGCGCGCCAGAGTCCACAACCCGCGAAGCTGATACGGTTGGGCGTGGCCTAACAGAATCGCGCTTCGCTTATGACTACTAAATTCAACTTCGTGTCCGTCTACAGAATCGGACACGGAGCATTATGAAATCAATATATTAATAACAATTAATTATTTAGATGATCGGCAAAAATCCCTCCTTCGACATCCATCAATAGGAGAGTTTTTGGATCTAGAAATATGTCTGAAATATAGCTATTTCAGCATATTATGACACGGCCCCCCCTAAGAAAATCGCCAGCACTCAAGAGATGACACAACTGTCCTTCCAACACGAGGATCCACATTTGTGGTTTTATTTATACGTTCAATAAGAAATGTTTCAAACAATTATACATATAGGTTTTATAAACAACAAAATAAAATATCAAAAAGGTTTTACAACAAAAATAAAAATAGGCATTCGGCCTCTATACCCACTGGGTTTACATAAAATTTTCCCTAATCTTAATTCCTAAGTACAATACTAATCCTATAACAAGAAAACACGAAAAAAATAAAAACAAGAACTCTAACAGTCTCCAGGACAGGCCCTGGAGATTAATAAAAGAAATTTATAATCTTTAAAAGGGTAATATAATACGTTAGCTTTGATACTAACCCACACCGGGAGTTCAACACGCAGGTTGGGGTGTGTTTTGGGGTAATAATAATAATAATACAATTTGGGACATATATACATCGCGCCGATCAGGAGATCGGCCGTACCGGGCATCAACGCGCAGGTTGAGGTACGCAACAGGGGTACAATAAGTAAATTTTCAAAAATAGAATTCCTAACATTAATCATCCTACAAATCTAGGTCTCAACATAGACACATTGAAGTGACTCCCTTCCCGAGTTCTTATCTCAATATGTCCTAAGAAGGACTTCTCTCATTAGTTCCGTTTAAGATTGGGTTTTTCGCGGTCGGTCTCAGTAGTTAAGTCGTGGATATTTTGTAATAATTTGTCAAAATCGGGCCAATACTTTGTCTCATCTGTTACAAAAGATGGACTGGAAGTACTATAAAGATTACTTTGCGGTTGGTCTCGGGGTTCTTTTAGTCTTACTTGGGTAAATCGTCATGATCAGGGAAAAGCAACAGATTAGAATATTCGGGCTAATCTTCCTCTTCCTCATCCGAGGAAGGCAAGGGGGAACGAGGATCCAGGTTCTCCTGCCCTCTCCGAGGTGCAGGAGCTAACCTGAGGTCATCTGTATGAATATTATATTCACCTCCTCCCTTATTCACTAGGTAACAGGTAGGCCCTAGCTTCCGGAGGATTCTCCAGGGCCCTACCCAAGTTTGCCCGAAATTCTTCTGCTCTTTCTTATTGTTTCGGCACAAGACCCACTGACCAGGCTGGAAATCTATCGGCTGCGGTAGATCGGGTCGGGGGAAATGTTTACGTTGGTACGACGTCGTAGCCACATTCGCATCCGCGATTCGTCTCTCTCGATCTTGATTACGGTTCCTACGCCTGGCTTCTTGGGGTGTAACCCAGTCGCCAGGGCGCGGTAACTCATAACCTAAGAGGAGATTAGACGGGGTCATACCGATGGCTGCGTTATACCGAGTCCGCAAATTAAAAAGGATGCCAGGAATTTTTGTTTCCCAAGCGTGCTCTTCTAAATTAATTAGAGCAGCACGCAACATTTTTTTTATCTCCTGTGCTCTACGCTCAACAGGGTTAGCCTGCTGATGGTAGACGGGCGAAAGTTTAAGAGTTATATTATGGTGTTCCAAGAATGCTTCTAGTGTTCTACCACGGAATTGTGCGGCACTATCTGAAATGAGGGTAGTCGGGTAACCCCATCGATTAAAAATATCTTCCTGCAGATATTTCACGAGTGCTTCAGCATTCGCGCGTGGGACGGCCTTTGCCTCGACCCACTTGCTGAAGCAGTCAGTGATTACGAGAAGATATCGGTTTCCTCCCGGAGGACAAGGATAGGGACCCATTACATCTAAAGATACGACCTCCCAGGGCTTGGTGGGAGTATTCGCACGCTGCAGTGCCGCTGTCTGTGGTTTTGCACGCTTAGTGGTGGCGCAAATCAAACATTTCGTGACATAGTCACCAACTCGGGCCTTAAGTGGGGAAAGTTGAAAATGACGCGCCACCTGACGGTAGGTCTCATCCACTCCGGGATGGCCAGCGTCATCGTGGTAATGTTTCAAGACTCGGGGTAAAAAACGTTTAGGGATTACCAGCCTTTTCACCGCATTGTCCCTCCCCACAAAAAAAACAAGTCCATCTTCAATTTCGAACTCTGTTCCAATCCTCCATTGGTAATCGTTCGGTTCCACAGCTCGCCGAGCTTCATAAATTTTTTCTATAAAGCGCTGTACGCCAGGGCATGCTCTTTGCGCTGCAGCAACTTCATCATAGAAAGTTTGTATTTGATTCAATGTTTCTGACTTAATAGGGTATAATACTTCCCCTTGTACAACAGGAGTGTTACTACCCTCATTATTAGGGAAGAACATTCTTTCAGTATCGATTGTTATATCCTGCCCAGTTCCCTGTTCCGCCGGATTCCGCGAAAGGAAATCTGGGAGTTGATTTAATCTACCAGGCACGTGTACAATTTTAAAATCATACTCTTGAAGGAGCAATGCCCAACGGGTTAGCTTTGCACGCTCATCCTTAGCTTTATGGAGCCATAAGAGTGCCGAATTGTCGGTATAAAGGGTAAAAGTTTTATCCTGCAGGAAGTGCCTATACTTCCTTATTCCCCAAATGATAGCCAAGCATTCCAATTCATTTACATGATATCGTTGCTCGGTCTTATTCAGCTTGGAACTGCTATATGCGATTATATCGCGACCCCCTTCAGGTTTTTCCTGAAAAAGCACCACGCCAAGGCCTACTGCGCTTGCATCAGTCTGTAAGCAAAAAGGTCGTGCAGGGTCAGGGCGCGCTAGTTCAAGCGGCTCGGCTACTAATTTCTTAATACATTGGAAAGCCTCTTCGGCTTGAATGGTCCATTTGAAACTTTTAGTTTTGTCAATTAAATCTGTAAGAGGAGCTGCTATTTCCGCAAAGCGGGGAATATATTCCCTAAGCCAGCCCGCAGTACCTAGAAAGGCACGTACTTGCTTTATGCTCTTAGGAGTAGGGAAATCAATCGTATTAGCAACATGAGTTTCCTGAGGCCGATTCCCAGCTTCAGAAACTATTCTCCCAAGATATTTAAGCTCTTTGCTCCCGAACTGGCACTTGGATTGTGACAACCACAGTCCGTGGGAGCGTAATCTTTCTAGGATCTTCCGCAAGTGAGTAACATGTTCGTCAACACTTTCTGAATATACAATAATGTCGTCGAGGTACACTTTACAGAATTTATCAGTGTACCCGACTAATACTGAAGACATTAGCTTCTGAAACACGGCAGGACCATTCTTCAAACCGAAGCTTAGGACTTTAAATTCATAGACTTGGCCATCTGGGGCCCCGAATGCTGTGTATTTCCATGAATTCTTTGTGAGTGGGGCTTGCCAGAAGCCATTCCTTAAGTCTAGTGTAGTAAATATTTTTGCAGTCCCCATTTCTCGGACAGTCTCCTGTATAGGAGGGAGATTCGGGGCTTCCGGAATAATTAATTTGTTTATGTTTCGATAGTCAACACAAAAACGAAGCTTTCCATCTTTCTTCGGAACCAGCACTACAGGACTGCAGTATGGGGAAACACTGGGCACTATGACCCCCGCTTCGGAAAGTTTCCTGATCTCCTCATGCACAATTTGTTTTCGTGCTTCGGACATCTTTCCGTATCTAAACTGCCGAAACGGTCGCTCCTCATATAAACGGATTTCGTGTACTGCAGCCTGAGTAACTGGCTGACGAACAGATTCTTCGAAAACATCCGGAAAATCCATGATTGCTTCAAGCATTTTCTCTTTGGTTTCTACACAGAATTGACTATCGTCAAATACGGGAGGTTTCACTGTTGATGTTTCGCCACACAGTGACTGACACCAAAATATCGTGAGTCGAATATTTACCCCTAGGTATAAGCACTTCCGCTTTATATCTAAGGTAGCCTCATAGGCAGAAAGAAACGGCAGGCCTAATATTACAGGCTCGTTTAAGTCACTTAGCATTGTGGCATTGAAACTGAAGTTTTGATCCTCAATCTTCACCTTTACATTTAAATGCCCAAGGCTATAGCTCTGGTTGTTTGTACAACCGAGCTGAATAATGGCGGGATTTGGCAAGTTTGTCAGATCAACATCTGAAAATATATCGGCCCTTACGAAATTTGCACTGGCCCCTGTGTCTACGAGAGCCAACACAGACCGATTATTTATAGTAACGGGGATACGTGGTAATAGTTTACCGTATTGCTTAGTTTCATCCAATACGATAAGTGTCTCCACTTCCTGTGAAGTCACTTCAGGGGCTACATATTGCTTCGAAAAATAAGACATTCTAGGCGGGGGGCATGAATCTACACTCTTGGATAATTTCGAATTCTGTATTTGAATCGTATCCTTGTTTTCAAAGTGTGACTCAGAAAAATTATTTTTTTCTTGACAGCGGCTATCTAATCTGCTAGACGTCCCGTCACCGCTGGCGAGGCGTCCACTTGGTAGTTTCCCGAATCATAGTTATTAAGATTTTCTTGGATAACATTCAACCTATTTGAGCTTGCCGAGGGGCCCGGTATAGGCGGAGGTGGTTGAGAATAATTATTCACAGGAGGCCTATTCTGGCTACTAAACCCCGTATTCGAGTTATTCGGCCTAGAATTACTTCTCCAATTAGAATTTGTATTACTTCTATAAGTATTATTATTTGAATTATTCACCACACTACTCTGCGGAGAACTCGCAGTTACATTTCGTGGAGGCGGAGCCCGAGACTCAGTAGGCGTGGCTTTCACGAAATTTTGTGCTGAATTTGATACATCGATTTCAATGCTTTCGCAAATTTGCCGAAAAGATTCTACTGAAGAAAATCTCCTTCCTCGGAGATAAGCTTTGATATTAGGAGATATTAGTTCAAAAATCAGTCGAATAACATCTTCCTGTTCAAGGTTTGGTAAAAGTCTATTAATTAAAGCCACCTTGTTGGTAATGAATAACTCGACTTTCTCATTCTTCGCCTGTTTCTGGCCATACAATTTTGAGAGAAGTCTCGCCCTTAGTTCTGCGTTATCAAACTTGGAAAAGAAACGAGTTATAATATCATTCCAGGGTAATTCGATCCCTTGGTATGCATTTGCCCAATTCAAAGCATCTCCTTTGAGTTGGCCTTTGAATATAGTAACCCATTCATCAGGTTCTACTCTTAATTTTTGTAAATCATTTGCCAGTTTTTTTATAAAAAACCGTGGGTTTTCAATGTCAGAACCGCTGAACGTTGGTAGGCGTTGCCTATCAAGTCGGCGAGAACTGTTATTTTGATTAGACAAATTTAGTAATATTTGTGCTAATTGTTTCATAGAATCTTGAGACTCACCCGGTACAGTACAGCAGTGAGTGGATTCTACAGGGTTTATCGTTTGTATTGGTGAGGAAATTTCAATAGGTTGTTGAAATTTCACTCTCTTTTTTAAATATTCTGGGCGCCACCTATCTCCAAGGTCCGAAATATCGGCCGAGGGGACAGGAATTGAAAAGGGGTTTTTATTTTTTAACGAATTTGGCTTCTCAAGGGAAGTCAAAACTTGTTCACTTAAATTATCATTGTTTATATCAGACAAAGTGTTCCAGTCCACACTTTGTAAAAGATCTGCTATTTTAGGCTCTTGGCCAAGGAACGCAGTATTGGCCGGAAACGACGTTTCACAACTATTGATTTCAACATCAGGCAAATGTTCGGCTTCATCCGAAAAATAGATCGGTGTGATTTCATCTATTCTAGATGAGAATTCTAGCCATGATTTTTCATAAGACTGTTCGTTGATATCCCTTATATTTTCATATCTACTAGGGGTACTAAATAGCCCTGGCAGATCTAGTGGTAGATTTTCGAACGACAAATCATTATTTCTTAAAAAACCATGTCTAGGCCCCACTTGGCTCGCGCCATGTCGTCGAGGCTGAGTTTGTTGATTTGGACCTGAATTTAATTCTGATTCGAAATCGAACCGGCTAGCTCGGCGGGGTTCAGTATGCTCAGCCTGACGCATATTATTTTCCATTTTTTTATTTGGTAAAAAAAAATAGACCTCTGATGTGAATTCTATTAAAGTTTAACTGAGTTACCGGTTGGCAATTATAGGAAAAACTGTAGCGAAGTAAATGTGGGAAAAACTTCTAAATATGCTTTTAGAAATATATTCCGACTAAAAATTTGATCTTTTTGGAACTATGAGAAAAAGGGGCGGGGCGAACTCTGAGAGACTCCCAGCCTATGTTGAGATAGACTTTTGATGAATTTACAAATATTGAAGAAAACTTTACTAGTTTTTTAATGAATATGAACTAATCCTTAATTCTAGTAAATAGTCAGTATAGCCGGGAATGGCAGGGGTGCGGAAGGTACGCACGCTTTAATGGTGAGTAGGCCACTTGAACGTTTCGTGTCTATCTTTATCGAATTCTTTATATGTGCCCTTTATTTTTCGGGCTAGCTCTGGAAAGAGCTCGTAGAGTTGGTGGCTGGAAGACACGAATCCGTAACAAGTGGGTACAACGCCCAGGAGTGTGGAATGCTATCACGGGTTTCTCAACCCAGGGCATCCGATATGTGAAAAACAAGTCAAAAGTAAATAGGATCACTGTATATAGTAAAATCACTAGAATATTCTCACGGGACGTTAGCCCTTGATATTCACAACAAGATTAGCACTGTAAAGCTAGAGTGTTCGGGCTATGAGGCTTTATCATAGGCTTTACACTTGAAGTTGAAACAAAATAAGTCAATTGTGTAATTGCTTACGTGCGATGCGAGAGTATGTACTCTCGTTCAGGATGACACTATTCTTCAGTGTTGTTGGAACAGGCAGCAGAAATGAAAGACGGATTGTAGGATACAATCCTCGGCAGGACGGCAGTTGATTACCAGGTCGAAGAGTGCTAGCTGTAGATTTTTCTTATAATAAATCCCCAAAAACTCGGATGCTTCGAATCGACAGCCTGACAGCAGCAAGGCTTGTCGCACAGGATTGAAGGATCACTGAATTTAACTTTAAATACTAGTCAAATATCTTTCGATAATAGTTTTGAACTAGTACACAAAAATACAACAATGTTTCGCTTTTACAAAAGAAAAACGATTATAAAAACACGAAGAAAGACTAAAGACTGAATAAATGCAGACGACTGAATTAGACTGAATACTGCCTCAGACTGAATGTCGACTAAAGACTGGATCAGACTGAATACTGAATAAGACTGAATACGACTGAATACTCGATCAGACTGAATACGACTGAATAATTAGGGATCTTTCACCCTTCTTTTATAGGAAATCGCGAAAAAAATCCCCCTCGCGAGATTTTTCGCGTTACACATAAGATCCCGTGCAATCGAGCACGGTGGGCGGGGCCTGGCTAGCAGAATTCGCGCGCCAGAGTCCACAACCCGCGAAGCTGATACGGTTGGGCGTGGCCTAACAGAATCGCGCTTCGCTTATGACTACTAAATTCAACTTCGTGTCCGTCTACAGAATCGGACACGGAGCATTATGAAATCAATATATTAATAACAATTAATTATTTAGATGATCGGCAAAAATCCCTCCTTCGACATCCATCAATAGGAGAGTTTTTGGATCTAGAAATATGTCTGAAATATAGCTATTTCAGCATATTATGACAGCTCCCTAGCTGAGAAGTCACTTCGTGTCGACGGTTTCAACTGATCAACATCTCCAATAATTTTGGTACTCGAACCGAGACGCAAAATTATCCGCATACACAGAAGAAACCCAGGCCAGCTATTATTCGTTCAGGTACTCTCATGGAGACGCTAGACGAATAACCCGACAAGACAGAATACACTGCGATATTTGTTTAGGAACTCTTATGAGACGCTAAGCAAAATTAGACTTCGTCTTTCCGTATTCCAGAAAGGATTCATTCCCACCGAGTTTGTTTAGGTACTCTCATAGAGACGCTAAACAAATCACCGTACCTGAAGGAGAATTAGTCCAGGAAAATTAGACGTCGTCTTTCCGTATTCCAGAAAGGATTCATTCCTACCGAGTTTGTTTAGGTACTCTCATAGAGACGCTAAACAAATCACCGTACCTGAGGGTGAATTAGTCCAGGAAAATTAGACTTCGTCTTTCCGTATTCCAGAAAGGATTCATTCCCACCGAGTTTGTTTAGGTACTCTCGTAGAGACGCTAAACAAATCACCGTTCCTGAAGTAGAATCATTCCAGGAAAATTAGACGTCGTCTTTCCGTATTTCAGAAAGGATTTATTCCCACCGAATTTGTTTAGGTACTCTCATAGAGACGCTAAACAAATCACCGTACCTGAAGGTAAATTAGTCCAGGGAAGTTAGACTTCGTTTTATTCCCACCGAGTTTGTTTAGGTACTCTCAGAGAGACGCTAAGTAAATTATCATACCCGAAGGATAGACTACTCTGTTTAGGTACTCTTATAGAGACGCTAAACAAGCAACCACATCGCTCCAACAGTCTACTACAAGTTCCCGTATTTCCCGACGGAACCAGGAAGAAACTTCTATTTTGAAATATATGAAATATATTTATTTGAAGTATACTAGAGGAAAATAAACTAGTATCTTAATTTTGTTAGTTTTACTTATATTAGCGATACCTGGAAAAACAAACCAGAAATAAGACAAACATCAAGTAGAAACCGAACCTTGGACGTTCTTGACTGTCTGAGCTTAACTCGCAGCGAACAAAAACGTCACACTGGGTATAATAAATTTTGTCGCTTATTCCAAGAGCCTCCACGTGTTGTGGGTAACCCGCTGAAACATTTTGGAAGAACATCGATGATTTTTCGAATGCACTCAACGTAAATATCCCAGCCCTAGCATAAGTCGAAGAGCTTTCTGCAGGAGGCTTCGTTAGCCTAAGAACAATGACCTGCGCAACCCGAAAACCCTGACAGAAATTCGACAGGCCTTTAAAGGCTCGAAGAACTTCGCTGCTCCAGACCCTGATGGGTTGAATAACTATTGGTCGAAAAATTTCCGAGCACCCTCCACCATCTGTCAAGGGTTTTCAATTCATGGCTAGATCGGGAACAGCAGATTGGTAGTCGAAGGGCAAATATTACAAGATGTTTACCCGCATCTTATACAGCGAATACTCTCCGTAGTTGATACGGTGTATGAACGGATATATAAGCAAAGGGCGTCAATAAAGGGGGTCGTTGACTGCAAGGAGAACCTGCTCATCGATAGATGTATAACGAAGGACTCCGTGCAGTATAAGTGTAAACTTTCGATGGCATGGATCGATTAGCGCAAGGCATTTACCACTTTGCATGAGCTCATCTTGTATTTGCTCAGGTGCCTTTCGGTGCCCGATCAAATAGTGATAGGATGTCACTCTAGAGGACTCGCTTTACCATAGGATCTGGTCAAGTCAGAGTCCAAACAGAGCAAGTGATCTGGGGCGTGTTTCAGAAAGACTCCCTCAGCCCCGCATCTCATTATTGCCATTAATGGTTGCATTCAGAAACACCCGCGGCACCCCCAACAGCCGAAGGCACAATGAAGTCACCCATTTATTTGACATGTTTGATCTCAAAATATATTCCTCCGGAGAAAAAGATCAGTCCTCAAGGGTGGTGCAAGAGAACACACGTATGCTATCGAAATGGAATTTGGTATTGACAAATGTACCACGATTCATCTGAAAAGAGGACGATACAAGAAATACGAAGACGATGTCCAGCTTGTAGAAGGAAGTATCCTACATCATCTTGATGCCAAAAAGACGTCCACCTAGGGGTGGATCAACGCCGCTTCCAAGAGGTAACCCCAGTTAAAAACTTTCCGTATCAGTATAAATTTCCGACATATCTGGTCATTAAATCTGCCGGGAAAGAACAACGTTTCTGCAACTAATATGCTTGCATGACTCGCCTTCTTTGGAGTGGTTGAATGGACTTAAGAGGACCCTTGTATTTTAAAAATATAAGTTTGACTTAGGGTTTTTCACGTATTATGGATTGCTTTTTCAAACTGTCAACATTGCTCAGGTAAATCTCGAAATTAAACTAGGAAATATCTCAATTCTAATAAGTAAGTTATGAACAACGTCACAATGGGATATTTTTGAGAACGTTTGTAAACTAAATACTGTTTCATCATAAAAGTGGTGCGTTTCCAAAGGCACGACATATGTTAGACAAATCAAAAGAATATACCAGAAATATTCTCAATTTGTGATGAATGAATTACCTTTATTTTCTGTTTTAGTAACTACTTTTGAAATCACACTGTTTCTCAGAAACTAACCATATGATTTGATTATGGTCCATTTGAAGTGTTACCTACAGATCGTGATCTACATCATAGCAGAGTTTCACTGAATTCCGCAATCAACCAAAATTCCATCGGCGCCTTACTAAAGGACTGGATATGTCGATTGGGTGTTCCATTGGAGCTGCATTCAGATCAAGGCTGAAATTTCGAGTCCAGGAAATGCTGAAAATCCGAAAGATAACAACTACAGCTCTACATCCATAGTCCGATGGAATGGTGGAGCGGATGGATAGGACGATAAACCGACACTTGTTAAAGGTCTCTGACTACCCAAGAGACTGAGACCAGTATCACCATCTGTTCCTGATGGCCTATCGTTCAGCAGTGCTCGAGAAAACCATTACAACCCCTGCTAGTATCATAATAGGCCGCGAGCTGCGCGATTTCCTTGTGACCTGAAATTTGGGACGCCTCCAGGACAAGACACTGCGGCAGAGGACTACGTCAGCAAGCGTTCCCACAGAATGGACGACATTCATGAACGGGTTCGTTTGAACATACACAGTGTCAGCGACAAAATGAAGGAAACCTATTACATCAAGACCAATGATGGAGGATTTCAGGCCGATGACCTGGTCTGGCTGTACAACTCAAGATGTCGCCGTGGACTATCACCAAAGTTCCGCAACTCATTCATGATAAGGCTTGTACAAGGTTGTGAAAAGAATAAATGACATCGTTTACCGAATATATAAGCCACCCCGAGGAAAACCTAGGGTCGTTCATTTCAATCGATTGGCTCCTTATTCCGGGAATAACGACCATGTTCGCACCCTCCAACCATCGGAGGATGAGATGACTTTCCAGAAGTATATGTCCTTATACTCCATGAGGTAATTCGGGAGAAGTGACAATACCTTTTCAAGGCAACTACAGACTACACGCTAGCTCACTGCGTGACAAAAGATCTTCGAATGTCTAGGGGCACAGCTGTGGTATTCTCGAAGTAGTTTGGTCAACTCCATGAACTGTGGAACAGAACCCAGATATTGGAAGGGTGTTACAGTTGAAGAAGGGCCAGAGAAACATCTTCTATCTGGTTGCCGAGATAAACCGTCCTATTAAGACGCCTGGGAGAGCCTCACCAGAATAAGAAGTACGGTGCTGGACCAAAATCTTATGGACAGTGCAATCCCAAAATTGTCCTGTGACCTTGACAGGCTGGATTGGAGAGTCATAAGAAGCATGTTGAAAATGATATTCAGGTCCGTCGGCGTTAAGATTTTGGTGTGCCGCAACCACCCTCAACGATCAAAGAGGAAGACTCTGGAGTGTTACTTCCATCGGACTTCATGGTGCAGATATGGGGAGTCGTGCATGCAACGACACACTTCAAGGATGATTTTTCGGGACGGATTGTCTTCAAGAAACGGGTAATGTATCCGACCCTGGAATCGTAAAGAGCAAAACTATAAAATTATATCGGATGATGTCATCGAACGGCGTGAAGTGTTTTCCGCAAATTACAATGTGTACCGTAGAGATCGAGCATCCTCAGCTTGCTGCAAAATGGAAGGAGGCGGCACCTTAATTGCTGTCAACAACTCAATCAACAGTCACATACAAGAGGAATGGTCATCTGATGCAGAGGATCTTTGGGTAACAGTAATAGCTGAAGCAGGTGATAAAAAATCATTGAAATTTCATTTATGCTGTGTGTATATTCCCCCATCCAACTATGTGGCTTTAAGCTTATTCTGCTCAAAATTGACAAACATTATTACTAGCAATCCGAACGAAAAAATCGTGAATTGTGGTGACTTTAATATTCCCTCTATACAATGGCATCATGATGATGTCAACAATCTTTGTAGTCCTAGAAATTATACTGATCTAAGTAGTAATTTGTTAATAGATACTATGTCTTTTGGAAATTTTACTCAACACAATCATTTCACTAACTCCTCGGGAAATACACTTGACCTTGTTTTCAATAACTGTAGTTATTTACGAAGGTTACAATTATGCCAATCCCCTCTGGTTCGTGAAGATAAGTTTCATAATACCCTAGACTTCCTTCTGGAATTATCACAGATAGATTTGTCTAGAAATATAGAGAAAAAATTTCATGCCTATAACTTTAAAAAAGCAAATTATGATTTAATTAACAATTTCTTTGCTGGGATTGATTGGCATAATATGTTCCGGGATAAAACTGTTGATGAGACCACTGCTCTTTTATATTCCAAGATCAATGTAGCTATAGATAAATTTGTTCCTAAAAATCCAATAATCTGTAAAAAATTCCCTAGTTGGTTTTCTGTTAGTACCATCAAGGTGGTTAAAGAGAAGAATAAATATCACTCCAGATGGAAAAAATACCATAACGATATGGATTATCTCACCTTCAAAATTTTACGCGGACGCTCCAAATATTTGATAGAACTTGACTATAAAAATTACCTAGATTCATGTGAAAAAAATATATCCTCCGATCCCAAACAATTTTGGCAATATGTAAAAACAAAAAAGAACTCTTCTAGTAGAATAACATCTATAATCATTAACGATGAAATCGTGACGGAGGGTCAAACTATTTGTGAAGCATTCGCCGATCACTTTTTATCAGCTTTCAGTGAACCTTTGAAAAATCAAGGAAACAGGGTATCTACTAGCTTCAATTCCCACAACATAAGTAACTATCACGTACCCGAAAACGTTATCAGAATTAAAATACAATCCCTCCCGAATAAGGGCCCTGGCCCTGATGATCTTCCAACGAATTTCATCAAAATGTGTTCAGAGAGTTTGTCATTTCCTCTCTATCTCCTTTTTAATAAATCCTTAGAGAAAGGACATTTTCCAATCGCCTGGAAAAAAGCATTCGTTATTCCAGTTCACAAATCTGGAAAGAAACAGTTACCTCAGAATTATAGACCAGTGTCTAAATTATGTATAATGGCAAAATTGTTCGAAAGTATTATCTTTGAATATCTTTATCATGATGTCATGAACATTTTGAATTTACAACAACATGGATTTGTCAGAAAGCGCTCCGTCGAAACAAATTTATTTGAATATACTGAATATATTTTGAAAAGCTTGAATAGCCGGATTCAAGTGGATGCCGTTTACACTGACTTCAGCAAAGCTTTTGACAAGATCGATCATAAATTGCTCATAGAGAAGCTGGCAGGGGTCGGTGTGACCGGTTCCCTACTGAATTGGTTTCAATCTTACGTTAGTAATCGTGAACAGGTTGTTAATATTGGTAACTATCTCTCGAGATCAGTTAACATAACGTCTGGGGTACCTCAAGGTTCACATCTAGGACCACTACTATTCAACATTTATATAAATGACATTTCTGAATGCTTTAAATTCTCAAATTTTCTTATGTATGCTGACGATTTGAAAATATTTCATACAGTGTCACACTCGAACGATTGTATGCTCATTCAAGAGGACCTCGACCGATTTTTAGAGTACTGCCGAAATAATGCCCTCTACCTGAACCTCAACAAATGTCATCAGATGACTTTTACTAGAAACTCTAACTTGATAACTTATAATTATAATCTGGAGGATCATAATCTTACCACCTACAGTGAAGTGAAAGATTTGGGAATTATTTTCGATTCTAAAATGACTTTCAACAAACATATATCTTACATCTCCAAGAAAGCGAACAAAATGCTAGGTTTTATTTTAAGAACAACCTATCCTTTCAGAGATTATAATACCTTGCGTACTCTTTTCATGTCATACGTAAATAGTCTCCTAGGCTTCGCTTCAACCATTTGGAACCCGCACTATATAATATACATGAAACAAATTGAAAGCATCCAGAACAAATTCATCAATTATATCAACAAAAAATATTTCGGAAACTTGCCACAAAATCACCTCGTGATTCGGAAGCTCAATTTAATTAGTCTTGCTGACAGAAGAGCTATCGCCGACATCAAATTTTCTTTTAAAATTATAAATGGTATAATTCATTCCTCTTCTATAAATAATTTGATTCAGTACAATGTTCCACAATATCCCACTCGCCACTATAACTTGTTCCATACTTCCATACCAAATACAAATTACTATTTGAACTCCCCTTTACATCGATGCTTGAAAAGTTATAACTCCATCTCAAACATAGTGGAGATTGATATTTTTTCTGACTCTTTGACTACCTTTGTGAATAAACTTAAGAAATACTTTGTTCCATCTTCTAATAGATAAGAATTTCGATATTTTATATATGAAAGTTTTCTACTGTATTTTCTATTTTTGTAACATATTAAGTTTTACATGTGAATACTGTTTCTGGGTTCGTCCTGTTTGTATTCCTGTTTGTGAAAATACAAAAATAAAATAAAAATAAAATATTTTATCATTTTTTTCCTAACCTATCCACTTTTTATTCAGTATTCATTTATTTAACAACACTTACCTGCCCGTGTAATTGCAGAATTGTTAATGAAAATATAGGAATAATATTTGAATTTTAATGTAATTAATATTAATAACTTCTTACATGATGAAAAAAAAAACAAATAAATGATGAATTAATCTTTTTATTAAAAAATATCATTCAATACATTTATTTTTATTAAAAGTAAAAAAATGGAATAAAGGGTACAAAAACTACAATTTATAATTTTAATCATCTTCTTCCTCTTCATCGTCGTCTTCCGGCTGCTGGTAAATTTCAAACTGGTCTTCACTATCGTCTTCAACGACATTTGTCTCAAGTTCTTCCATGATTTCGGGGTCAAAGGTTTCATCTTCGTTAATGTCGCTCTGATATGGTAGAGCATTAAGACAAGCTTGCCCATTACATTGGCCACAAGCTAAAGATCATTGCAAGCCCGCTTTCCTGCATCCGCATCGCGAACCACAACCACTCTTGCAGTTGCAGAAAATAGTATTTGGCAAATCTTTGGCAAAAAAGCGCAGAAGTTGTGTCACAGCCACTTAATGCGTGAAGAAATAAAATATGTCTTTTGGAATGAGGATAATCATCAAAACTTTTAGTCGAGTGTATCTCCGTTTTAACATTGCCTTTCCCAACTTTTTTAAAGAAAATTTCTTGTTCGTAAGACAGTGTACGCCCAAATGAAATGACAAGTAAATCAATATCTTGTCCTATTATAACTGCAGTTTTTTCAGACTTTGATTCTTCAATTGCAGTTTCAACAATAAGAACCTCCGCATCATCTCTGGCTTGTTTAGTAGTTTTATTTATATTTGCAGCTTAAAATTTTTCAATTAGCATATTAATGAGCTTATCTTTGTTATTTCGATTTGATAAGAATTTTTCTTGAGTAACTGGTACAACCATTTTTTCATCGAAACAGACTTCTTACGTTTTTGAAAGTGCTTTTTTGAATAGCTTTTTACGTATTTATCAAAAATAATAGAAAATGTATCTTCTCTGCTCCATATAACACGATGAAGAAGAAATCCGTCATCAATAATGAACGTCACATTATTTTCATTGAGAACAAAATCAATTGGGCTCATGTTGTCATACAATGACGATTTTGTTGTTTTTCTTATGCCATCATTATCAAATAGAGCTGTTGGATACGGACTAAATTTATATTGAAGATATTCTTCAAGATTACTTTCAAATTCTTTGCTGGCAGTAATTCTTTGGAAGAGTAATAATGGATCCACTGCAACTTTACAATCATTTATTTTCACAGATTTGTGATATTTACAAAAAAAAACAAAAAACAAAAAACCGATTTTTGTGACCGTTGACCTTGAAATTTAAAAGTTGCGTACACCCATGTGTAGGTTTTGAGACAACTTTTAGGGTGTCAATATATAAGTATTTACAGACTTACAGCTGGGTATCTCGAATTCCGAGATTTTTACCTAATTTCAGCTTTAATGACTGGATTAGTACGTGAATCATTAAAAACAGAATACAAATAACATTGGTATCATCTGTTACAGCGCAAACATGCCATACAAGTTAAAAGGTACCATGAATTTCTTTGAATACATCGTGATTTTCGCTTTAATGTTAAAACTCAATTGTGTTAAAAAAACTGTGCAGTAAATCCCCATCGTGTTTCCACCTCATTATTACAATTAGTCTCATCGGTATTCTCAGAATTCTCTGTTACCTAATGGATGGTTCCAGAGGCGGTTACCGCAACGAAAATTTCATTCACTCAGAACTACAGAGAGCGGGTATTTCGCACATCTTGTCATCGAAATCTTATCAAAATATTTCGACGGTCCACCATTATAGAAGTTTTACCGGCAAGCATCGAACAGAAAGTAACCCAATAGCTCCATACGACTGCCGAATCACCTCTGTCCAACACCTGACAAGTTTTTCTACAAGAACACAATTTGCAATGCTTTCTGTAACAACTAGCAAATGTTGGTCAAAATAGTTGACTATCTGCATACTAGTTTTACGGTTCTACCAATCATCAGTACTGTCCCGATTAGGGCGGAGAGCTAATGCTCGAATGGCCTTCCGCCAAATACGCCCAATTGCACATGTAAAATATTTAATTATTCCACATAATGTAATTCATATCAGTTGTCTTCAAATATCATCAGGTCCCTAGTCGGAGTGCTTTCTGTGGTATCTATAGATGGCACTGTTGCTTACTTCCTTAGTGGGTACTGGAGTTATCAAAGGCCCATCTGATAAAATCAAATTGTAACCAATTGCAAGACGACGAATTCGAGCATTAGCTCTCCGTCCTAAACGGGTCTGCACTGATAACCGGCAGAACCGTATCGCCTCAACTCGATGGATATTAAACCACCTGGGTGACCCTAACGCCCATGACAAAACTATGTGAAGAGTTGCTTGCTTCACTACGAGAAGCAGCAAACATTTCGAAATCCTAGAGGCTGCAGTTACGAATCCTACCCTGCTACCCTGAGAAATGCAGGGTGTAATCTAACCTCTTGCACTCCCGTGAAGGATGTGTGTATTATGCCATTTCATAACGAATGGCAGGTGTGAAAAATAATAAAAAAAAATTGTGGAAAGTTTAAATTGTTTTGGAAAATTCACCGAAATTTTGGGAACCGCTGTCCGCCGAACGTCAGCTAACCGGAGAAGAGCCGCAATAATAATGAAACTGCCGGATGGAAGAAATTATGTAATTTCAAACAGCGGTTTCCAAGTTTTACCGAATTTTCCAACTGAATTTAAAATTTCCACAATTTTTTTTTTCAAATTTTCTACACCCGCCATTTGTTATAAAATGGCATTATACACCCGTCCTTCACGGGAGTGCAAGAGGTAGGATTACACCCTGTATATTATGTGTGAAGAAATTTTACAGCTGGGTGTGATTGAATCCAAATCAAACACGTGCACGCATTTATTCTTAGTCGGTATTATAAAAGCTACACAAAAGACGATTCTTAATATTCATATCAGCTGGGGTACTAAACACTTCTGCTATTCAAACTGGTCGTAAAATACAATCCATCAAGAATAGTCGTGTGTTGAAATGAAATAGGCCAGTGAAAATCTTTCCTAGTTGTAAATAATTATGCTTAATTATATGTGGAAAAAACAAGAAAAAAATTGAATAATGCAACTGGAATTCTTTCTAATTAATACATATTTTTTAATAAAATTCAAGCCTATAAAAAAATTGTGAAAAAATATAGTAAATGTCGTCAATTTCACTCATTTATAACATTATGGTGAAACTAGAAAAAATTACTCTTTATGAGTGTATGTTAATTTTCAACTCGGATTTTATATATGAAAAAAAAAATTACTTCCGTCCTTCCAAGGGTGGTATCTCTTAAGAGGCTGGACTAACAATTTTTGTATATGACAGGTCTTTCATAATCTACAACGATGAATCTCCTCGTTTTCTCTAAATAAATACCCAGGTTTTTTTAAGTTTTGTTTCGGTTAACTGAACAGCACGAGTCAGCGTGGTTTCCATTGATGTAATTTTAATTGAGAAACTTAAAAAAAATATATCACATTCCCGAAGGTTCGTGTTCCGTACGCTTTCACCTAAAATTAGTATTTTAAGGTTGCTACCACTATCCAGAATATACAGAAAATAGTGATATTTGCACCAGACGTGGTCATTTGAACACGAGTAGCGAGTGGTCCAACACGTCGGCGTTGTGTGAAACAAACTCGTCAATTTGTAATGAGTTATATACAAGTATTTTTGTGATTTCGTTGGGATCTTCATTCATATAACTAGCAATCCCGACAGACGTTGTCCTGTATATCGATATGGATGCACAAAAAACTGTTGTTACATGTTTCCCGTTTTCCGTTTCATGTTTCCCGTTTCCGTTTTCCATTTTCCGCTTCATTTTCATGTTTCATGTTTCATGTTTCAAGTTTCACGTTTCATGTTTCATGTTTAATGTTTCATGTTTCATGTTTCATGTTTCATGTTTCATGTTTCCTGTTTCATGTTTCATGTTTCATGTTTCCCGTTTCATTTTTCATGTTTCATGTTTCAAATTAGCTGATTCTTTGAAGAAATATTTGAATCCGTCAGAAATAACTCATTTCCTTTATTTGAAAACATGAAATGATACCGAGGAATATTTTATTAGGGAATAATGTTTGATCAATGATCAACTCTTCCAATACATATTTCCATTTTATGGCGAAGTAGGTGGCGAAGGCGCTGGCAGCAGACTTCAAATTATAAATAAGGAATTAACCAAAAAAACTCCTTTTACCGGTAATGTGACCGTTATTCTGAATATGCAGGAGAGAAAGTGCACAAAATAATAGGTCTAATGAATAAACCTTAAGCAAATGCTTTCACTCGGATTTCTTGACATAGACCTATTCATTTTGTTGATTTATGAAAGAGACAAACTTAAAGAATAAGCAATTGCTAGCTTTTATTCATAACACTGAATATATTCAACTATTCATTGATATGAAGATACTGACACGCAAACCGAGAGTATACAATATCTTCCCTCTAGAAATTAAAAAAAAATATGTTCATTATTTACATCCTATCGTAATTCAGTCGGTTGATTCTTTTGATTTCTCGTCTGGGTCTATCAACTGAATCACTTTGAGTCTCGCTAATGTGCAAAGCGGCCGTCTCGGCTAAGCTACTGTAGTCAGAGGATGGGGTCCTTGGTGTTAGCAATACTATACCAGGCTAATTTCCAATCAACACTGTATTCATAGATTTCAACAACCTTAAAAAGCAGGTAAAACACACCGTGAAACAAACCCCCAAGCTTTTCAGGGTTACAAAAAATCTTCAACACTATATCTGCGATCGAATGTAAACGGCTCAGCTGATAACTAGCTATCCATTCTTGTCTTTCTATTAGGCCGTAGCGAGTCGCAGCGATGAGGCGGAACTTTTTTCCCTTAGATAAAAAGTTCCGCGCGAAAAGAGAATTATAGTCAGAATCGTATACAGGGTAGAGTGTCTCGCTATAAAATGCCCCGAAGTCCTTCGACAAAGAGAAGCCTCAGGAGGAGGACTTGAATGAGGTTAGGTACGAAAAGTCTGAAGATGGCTAGCATGAAAATAACCTCGATCCTGGCCAGTATTGGAGTTCTCCAGGGCGTAAACATGGTCATCCACAAGTCGTTTTATTCTGAACTATAGAATGATTTATGTAAAGGGTTACCATTATTCTGAAAATGATTGGGCCACCCTGTAAATTTTGCATCGGTACATTCTCTGTGTAACCAAACTATATAACGATTTATGTGAATAATTACCATTATTCTGGAAATGATTACGAGGGCCACCCGTACTATTCTATCAGAAACTGTATTTGGAAAATTCGCACAGCCTATATGCTCAAAATTTTTCGTCTGTAAATTACCAAAATGGTTTTCTTTACTCAAACTAGTAAAATAATTTGAATCACCCTGTAGGTCGTTTATTCTGGCTTCTGCGAAATTTCTAATACCGTCTTCGTTTGATCTAGTTATATATTATTCGACATATTTGGCGGAGGAACATAATATTTCATATTCATAAAATTATGCGAAATACCTTCACTCTGTATTTGTATGTAAACGAACATTATTCATTTTGGTTGATATTTTTTACACAAAACATAAATTTTTGCCGCACCACTATCATTCGTACAATAACTTTTATTATTTTTTCTACGTTCATGCAAAAAACAAAACTTTATTGGTGGAAAAACTGTCTCTTTATTGCACTAAGTGCAATTATGATTTTATTGCAATAAAGACTATTGCACTCATCTGTCATTCTACTATAGCATACTGTCATCATGACAGACATAAACTTTCAAATCGACGCCAAATTTAGCCCATTTTCTGTGAGATTCTATTACGTTTTAAATAGTTGCATGTTTCATCATATTCATTATATAACGGAATATAAAATTACTAGAAAATGCAATTTGTTAAAAATAAAATTATTTCCTTCGAATATCATCTGAATTACACAAATTGTTTTTGAATTACTTTTAGCAGATAGATAGAACAAACAATGTCTTCCTTACAGTTTAGTGCCACCTAAATGAAACATTTTCTGGTTTTTGCATGAACGTAGAAAAAATATTGTATGAAACTCGTGCAAAAAGAGTTTATTGCACTCGACGTGAATAAACACCTACTTTTTGCACTCGTTGCATAAATAACCTAAATCTAAAGATCTACTCATAAAATTACTAATATGTCTATCGTTAGCATTAATAAGAACTGCAGTGTCACTCACTTTTTCTTTGTTTCGTTCAAATACCTGTGCCGATGGGGGTGGAGGAGTTGGCCTTGTAGAAAGTGGGGTTAATGGGGCTGGTGGTAAGCCATCTGGTGCTGCAGTAAGCTCAACTGTGGTGGTGCCTTTACCTCATTTACCTCTATGCAGCCTTCGAACTGCCCCCGTCACCTTTTTGTAGGGGTTCGCTCCTTTGTAAGCGTTTCCACAGTTTCACTGCCAATGGTTTGCAATGACCTCCCACGTGTCAACGGGGGTGATATTCGTCTCATCGTGTTTTCTTTTGGTGATTTTGTTAGAACCAGTTTTCTGAATATCCTGTATATATATTGTGTCAGGGGATGGGGTTCTTGGTGTTGGCAATAATATACCAAGGTAATTTTCAATCAACACTGTATTCAGAGATTTCGAGAACCTTAAAAAGCAGGTACAACGCACTGTGAATCAAACCCCCAAGCTTTTCAGGTAACGAAAAACCTACAACACTATATCTGCGATCGAAATGTAAATGGCTCAGGTAAAAACTAGCTATCCATTCTGTATCGAGTCGCAGCGATATGGCGGAACTTTTTTCCTTAGATGAAAAGTTCCGCGCGATAAGAGAATTATAGTCAGAATCCTGTAAAGGTTAGAGTGTCTTGCTACACTTATAATAGTCACTGGAATGTCATTTACCGATTCACTATCAACATATACTAGATCTACAAGATGGAACTGACATTTCTACATTTTTTTTATTTGCTCTGTGAGTAATTGATATGTTGAAATGATTTCTTTTATTTGGTTCAAATGACGTTTCCAAACTACATAATTCATTTCCAATACAAATTTCGATTAGAATTGGATTGACCTTACAGTCTAAATTGTACAGAGAGAAATCAGCTGATGGGCACTTATCCGTTCGGTGATTCCGTCGCGTCGTCCGCAGACCAAGTAATTGGACGGTTCAGTGGGGGATTGTGCTGTCTTGGGTTGCTGTTGTATTAAGGTTGAAGCACACTACGGCGCGCGAAATTGCGCCGCACTGCGCCGCGCCGCGCCCCTCTGAAAGAATTCCAGCTGAATTCTTTACGTGCATCATAATGTAACTGTGTACAATATGCCCCGCCGCCGTGGAATGATTTTGGAGCGGCTTGGTGTACTCAGTTACATTAGGATGAATGTAAAGTATTCAGCTGAAATTTTTTCAAGAGGGCGCGGCGTGGTGCTGCACGGTTCCGCACGCCGTAGTATGCTTCAACCTTCACTCTTTCTGCCGATGATGTTGCTCGCCAGTGCGTGTTGGCCTTGTTCCTAATACGCCATTGCGCATGATGTAATTCCGGTTCCTCTTTGAAGACGAATTTCTCCATGTTGTCGGTGTATAATGTTGAGTGCGCACCTGATTTGCAGCGGCAATTTCTACCAGCTTCTCGAATGTCACTGAAGTTTTTTCATCCATTAATCTGCATCACACCCCTGTCGTATGGAACAATGAAAATATAGCTGAGCACCATTTTCAGCTGATCATTTTCAAATTGACAGGGAGTTGCTAAACTTCTTGGCGTGGCCGACCATACCTTTGCAGTTTCACTGGTCATTTTTCGTGCACAATAAAAATTGTACCTGGCGGCGAAAATGCTTTCACTTGGTTTGAAATATTCCGAAAGAAGTGGGCACACTTTTTCGTTTCTGGTTCGTCCGGCACACACAGATTATGCTCTAGTTTCTATGCATCCTCATTAAGACCATTTAATAAAATTGCAGCTTTTCTCTAATTATTTTTTGAAAATGGACTAGTCCGATTAAGCCAGGGATCAAACTCTCGTAGATGATCGATATATTCGTTAGCCATGTTAGGTAGTAATCTCGTAGGTTTCCTTTCCAATGTTAAAGATCCTATATTTGTTGAAAAAATCTTATCTTTGTTGCCACTTGTAGTGTATTCCCGTTTTACTGGTAATGTGACCGTTATTCTGAATATGCAAAACAATTTATTAAACTATTTATTGATATGAAATGGTACTGATACCACACCGAGAGTAGACTCGCGTTCTCCGTATCGCTACTTGCCGTAGTACACCTTTCGTTATAACACAAACAAACATGCGCTTGACATTGGGCCTAATTTACTTTATCTACGGCCACTGCAGAAAATAGGCAAAAACACACGACTCACAACCTCAGTAAATAGCTCCTTACGCACGGTAAACAAATCGCACAGTTTTCTTAAACAAAACGATATATTTCGGAAACGGCACAATCGATTTGGGAGAAATTTTGTATGTAGGTAAGGTTTTGCTTTTTAAGTTTATCTATATAGGTGTAATTTTTGGAAACACACGATTTTACTGATAATAATAATAACGATAATTTTTGGATCTCGAAAACGGCTTCAACGATTTGGATCAAATTTTGTATTTAGATAAGGTATTGCTACTTGAGTTAATCTATATAGGCGCTTTTCATGAAAATATGTGATTTTACTCATATTATTAATAATAATAATATGAATTTTTGGATTTCTGAAAAGGCTCTAATGATTTGGATAAAATTTTCATTTATGTAGGAGTCTTTTTTAGAAAACGGCGATAATAATAATAATAATGTGAATTTTTGGATCTCGAAAACGGCCACAACTATTTGGATCAAATTTATTATTCAGATGAGCTATTGCTACTTGAGTTCACCTATATAGGCATCTTTTCTGAAAAAAAGGTCATTTTACTAATAATAATAATAATAATAATAATAATATGAATTTTTGGATCTCGGAAACGGCACACTGTATGTGACCGTAGGTGTAAAGTATAGTGCGTAATTGGAATTCGTGCGTCATATGCCTTTTACATTACAACACTTGTTACGTAATATACTATTATATACTATAAAAACATTTTGTAGTGGACCGAATTGTCACTTCAAATCATTCCCGAATCCACTTGAACATACACACAAAAATATTCATCGAAATCAGTCCATCCGTGTAGGAGGAGTTCACTCACGGATGCACAAAAGATTTTATACAGTGGGGACCAAAAGTACGTTTCTCCTCCCCCTCGAAATTTCTTTATTTTACATATTAAAAAAATTGTTGAAATTATAACTTGTAGGGTGTTATTCGATCCCTTTAATAGTTACAGTTTCATTCAAACAGAGTGTTCACTGTCAATAGAAGGTCGGAAATAAGAGGACTTACCGGCGATCTTCGCTCGACTTGGTCTTCTGGGGTTGCAACCACCTGATCCAGGATTTGATTAGAATGGACTGTGAACAGGGCTGAGTCTTGGCTGTTGATATTGAGAATCGGAAATTTGTACTAGTAAATCACCGATATACATAAATCACGAGAGAGCATCGAGGGTTTCAGATCGCACACCTCTCTTCTGCACGTTTAGAATTTTCGAACTGGCCTTTTCCTCCCACGCAAGCCCGTCTAGCAACCAGCTTTGTCAATGATGAGAAAAAATATACAGAGTAGGTCTACTATGAACCACATCGAGACAAGAATATTAAACCAAGGGAGTTGAATATTATATACAAATACATTACTAAAATTTGTGAGAAATATAACATTACCAAACTAAATATATATAAAAAAAACTATTCTATACTATTAATGTGGGGCATTAACGTTTTCCGCCCACCAAAATACCTAGTATTTTGCTAAGGTTGAGGAATAGGACATAACTTGACCAAAGGTCTTTGGAAACACCACTGTGTGTTCCGAACCGTAGCTACTCTTACGATGCCATCCGATCCAGGACGGACTTGAGCCAGACGCCATTGCAAAGGGGGTAAAGTTTCATTCTTCATACGAGATCACCGATACGTACAGATATGCCTTTATTCAACCATTTATGGCGCTGTTGTAGAATGTGTAAATAGTCGTTGTAAATAGTCGCTTCCAAATGTCCTGCCGAAATCTCTGCACAAGCTGCCATCGGTCCAAGCAATTCAGATTCAAATGAGATAAATCGGGGTTGGAAATGGATGTGAGTGAATCTAATGTTAAAAAGTGACCTGGAGTCAGAGCGGTCAAGTCATTTGGGTCAGAACTTTGGGCATAAAGATGTCTGGAGTTTAGTAGTCCTTCAATTTGCACAAGGAGCGTATAGAACTCTTCGTAAGTCATCACCTGTTTTCCAACAACTCTAACCGAATGGGATTTGACGGATTTGACTCCAGCCTCACTGAGGCCAATAAAATGTGGGTCCTCCATAATCAACTTCTCGCAGGAGAAGTGTTTGATCTGATTTATGCGGTAGGTTTCCCATGAAGTGAGTTAGATTGACCCGAAAGCATCTGTGACAGTTTGATAACACATGACGAATGGCACGTTTTGGTGAAAGTATCCAAAATTTTTGGGATATCAGAAAATGAACAGTTTATAAACCAGGATGAAAGTTTTCAGGATAATTCTCCTGAATGATGAGATCAGTGAGACGATGTTTGGTAGGTAGTAGGATAGGGTGTTTTTTGTCGTAAGCTAAGCCAGAACACACCAAACGACCGCCTACCCTGATGAGACCATCCTCCCCAATGAAGGGATTCAATTTTCACAAGGCTTTTGGCAAAGATATCTTGTTTTCTAATTTGTGAATTTCAGATTGAAAGACGGAATGCTGAACACATCGCACAAGGGCAAGTAAGGAGTGATATAATTCACATTCTGTGAAGATGGTTACCTGTTGTTCAGGATTTTTTTTCGAATTCTTCATGAAACGAAAACAATAGACAATTGTTCTATTGATTTTACGGAGAGACGAATATTTTTCGAGAAGACTGTCCAGAGTATCAAGGGAGAGAAAGGTAAAAAGAGATATTCCTTTTTTTTCCTCTTCGACAATCGAATTTTTGACACTCGGGATGGAGGTGGGCCACCTGTATGGCGGAAGGTTTAGCCAGGAGGGTCCTTGGAACCAGAGAGAGTAATTGAGTAATTCCAATGGAAGCTAACCTCGTGAAGCACAATCAGCGGGATCGTGATTGGAACTGACGTGATAGCTCACCCTGTTACTAACGAAGGGTTTCCATCGATGAGGGGACGACTTTATCCATGCAAGAGTAACGATCGAATCACTCAAACTCAGCTGCTTGTGGCATGAATTTCGAGAGCACTCTGCTTGCACCAACCAAATTAGTTCCGTTATCACACAAAATGCGTGTTCACCGTCCTCTGCGGCTGACGAAACGGCGTAAAGCCGCTTTGAAGGTATCGGTTGTGAGATCCGATGCCAACTCGATATGAATTGCTTTCGTGACTACACATACAAACAGACAAATATATGCTTTATATGAATGGGCTCCTCTACCCCTTCCACGGGTAATATGAAATGGTCTTTCATAATCAACTCACACACGGGAGAAGGGTTGATTTGAAATCAACTTGAACATTAACGTCAGCAGTGAAAGCCTATAGTTTGATATAGAGTGTTCCATTAAGAAATCAAATTTTGGGTTCATTTCCGAAAATATCTGAAGTCGGTAATATTGAGTCCTTCACATCATGAAATTTCATCCATAAATACAAAACTTATATGGGTGACTCATATGCCCGTTTCTATATAGGTGAAAACGTACAACGTACCGATATATATTGTCACATAATAATAATAGTACTCCCTCATTAACAGTTTTGAGTGTAAGCAAAGACATAGCCTGTGCATTTGGAAAACGGTTACTATTATTATTCGCCGTGGCGCTCCTGGGGACTTATTGATATTTGGTTGATAGAGCATACAACTGTGTGTTTGGTGTGATAAGGAATATTTTTTGATTCATTTTTCAAACTTTCTGAAATGAAAGTTTTCGGAACAAACCTAATAAAAGTCTATGATATTTATATCATCTTGTTCTCATGCAAAATCAGTTTGTTTACTTCCAGCTGAATAACATGAATCATCATCAAATTGCACTGGAATATTATTATGTACAATGAAACCAACATAGCTTGAGACGTTAAAACGTCGTAGCACAACGGATTATAGTTCGTAATATATCCAGTGATAAGGCACTCTACATGAACGTACGCGCAATTCAAAATGTCAAGCTTCACTGTACTTCAGCTCTGCCTATTTCCACGATTTCTTGAATTCATCTTTTTCATTCACAAAGAGAGGCTACGTACGCCTCGTTAGGAATCAAACTGGAACACGTGGCCAGTGATATACTGTCGAACTAAAAATTTCTTCTGCAGGTATAGGGGGGTCCAAGTGACCTCCAGACAAACTTTTGATATAATGATCCTTACACCCTGTACAACATTTCTGGCTGAAAATTAATGGAAAACGTTGTCACCTCCGAAAACGGAGGACACAGCGTTATATATGAGGTGACAACGATGTTCGTGTTTCCGTTTTTGAGGTGACAACGTATCCCGTATATATATATATATATATATATATATATATATATACCGGTTGACCACGAGGTGAGGTACGCCCTCCAATTTTTCTATAGTTTTGAAGATACAGATTTCAAATTTGGTATGTCGCTTTAGTACTTGAATACGCATATTTTGACCAAACTTTTTTTTCAAATGACACCCTCTACATATTTTTTTACTATCCGAAAAAGCACGCAACTTGTGATAACACTTTTCTGGAATTTTGAAAATCGATTGAAAAATGACGGAGATACATTTCATTGTTCAGTCAAACAAAGTTGGCAATGAAATTCAAACTTAAATCATCACAACTAACAAACGACATCAGAAGTTATCAGAGGAAGCTTCGAAGTGAGATACATTTGAAAACTGAGCTTCTCGTGTAATTGCAGCTCCCATATAACCCCACAATCATCAAAAATCTCCTAAAAACGGAATAGTACCCATAAAGAAATGCTCACAACTGCTATTCCTCAAATGGCAACATGTTCTTTTCACTTCGTCATGATGAAAAATTATCAATTATCAGATCAATCGTGTGAAACATTTAGAAGAATTTCGAAAAAAATCGCAAACACAAGATGTTTTATCATGAGTGTTCTCAAAATTAGATATTCTTCAACGAAGGCGGCTATGAACATAAAAAAGCGAAACAAAAAAGCAGCATTGTTTAATTGAGTACAACAAACTTTGACTTCGTTGAAATAATATAAGCTTTTGTGTATTGTTTTTTCAATTATGTTCTAAGCCGCCTAGTTGAAGAACATTCAATTTTGGGAACACTCATCATGAAACCTGATTGTATCTTCGTTTCCTTTAAGAATTCTCCAAAACTTTTCACACTGATAATTTATAATTTTTCATCATGACAAATTGTTGAAAAGCACATGTTGCCATTTAAGAAATGGCAGTTGTGAGAATTTCTTTATGGACACCATTCGATTTTTAGGTAATTTTTGATAATTGTTGGAATATATGGGAGCTGAAATTACATAAGAACCTCAGTTTTCAACTGTATCGCACTTCGAAGGTTCCCGTGTTAACTTCTGATGTTTTTTGTCAATTGTCCTAAATAGTGCAGACCTTACTAATAAATATTGGAGAGTGAAAAATTCGCCCCCCCTATGTGTTGCTTTCCAGCAATATCAACATCAATTCGCAAATTTATCAAATCCTAGTAATTTAATCGTTCTCGAAGATTACACCTCCTTGTTTCATAACATAAATGTCGTCCAACCTAGGTACTCCAGTGATATACGGATAAGTAAGAATATTCTTCGTTCATACCTTTCAAATTGGGATAACGCTGTGATCGTTTTCACAGACGCATCAAAAACAAAGGATGGAACAGGATTTGCCTTCTTCATACCATTCCAAAATGTAGAAAAATTTTACAAATTAGATAACAGATTCTCAATATTCTCAGCAGAGGCTATAGCTATACTCGAAGCTCTTTCATTCGTAAAAAACACTCATAATGAAAATATTATCATTGTCTCAGATTCCTTATCCGTCCTTAAAGCGTTGAAAAGTGTTGAAATATCAATTTTTAAGTACAATCCATACATACTACAAATTAAAAAATTGGTGGCAAACTTGAATCTCAATGGAATACAAATTCATTTTCTGTGGATAAAGGCACATCTAGGACTGGAGGACAATGAACGTGTGGATCAACTGGCCAGAACTGGTGTTGAAAGGGGAGAAAACATTGGTCATTATGTATGTTCACATGACTTTTTTGCACATTTGAAAATGCATCAGCGTTTAATATGGGCATCTAGCTGGAGTGAATACTGTCATACCAATCCGACAAGATATACTCTTTTACAACCGTGTATACCCACACACCATTGGTATTCGAAGCTTAATATACCCCGTAGATTTATCACGACTCTTACAAGATTAAAATTTGGACATGCATGTTACCCTCATCATCTTTTTCGGACAAATATTAGTTCCACTAAAAACTGTGAGCACTGCGATCAAGAAGGAGATCTAGATCATATATTTTTCGCATGTTCCAAGTACTCTGATCAGTCGAATGAGCTGTATGACAAACTTTGTAATTTGAATGTTCCAAAACCTTTCAATCTCATGTCGATTTTAGTCTCAAATAGCTTGAAATGGTACGAATGTTTGATTGAATTCTTAAACAAGACTAAGATCAAGTTGTAGTAGGTTTAATTTAGGCTTGTTATCCATGTGTAGACCTATCCTCGTGTTTCATTTTTTTTTAATTATATTACATTTCAAATCATTATTCACATTATACATTTTTACACACTCCACAACTTGTTTCTGGCCGAATGACGAAATGTCAAAGCCAAAAAAAAAAAAAAAAAAAAAATTGTCAATTGTGATGATTTAAGTTTGAGTTTCATGGCCAACTTTGTTCGATCGAACAATCAACTGTATCTCCGCCATTTTTCAACCAATTTTCAATTTTGAAGAACAGTATTATCACAAATTGCGTGCACTTTCGGATAGTGAAAAAATATGTACAGTGCGTCATTTGAAAAAAGTTTGGGTCACTTCCGGTTAAACCGGAAGTGGTAAATTTTCAGTAGAGGGGTCAAAATATGTGTATTCAAGTACTATAGCAACACACCAAATTTGAAATCTGTATCATCAAAACTATAGAAAAATTGGAGGGCGTACCTCACCTCGTGGTCACCTGGTATATATATATAAATAAATATATATTTTTGATCTCGGAAACGGATTTATCGTTTTGGGTAAAATTTTGTATGTAGATAGGGTTTTGCTTTTTAAGTTCACCTATATAGGCGTATTTCTTGGAAAAGCACGATTTTACTAATAATAATAATAATAATGGGAATTTTTGGATCTCGGAAACGGTTCCAAGAATTTGGATCAAATTTTGTATTCAGGTAAGGTTTTGCTTTTCAAGTTCAACCGCATATTTCCTGAAAAAAACATGATTTCACTAATAATAATAATGATGATGTGAACTTTTAAATTTTATTTTTACCCACTTCAGATCATCCGAATAATCTGAAATTTGCCACAAATATCACACTACTGACGAGAATTTAAGAGTTCCGCAATATCAATGTAACAATAATAATGATGAGAGTTTTCAAATGCTGCTTTTACGTTCGCTATTCAAATGATTGCAGTTCATATTAGATTGGAAAACGAGTGAAGCTTATATAGTAGCCCAGGTAAAATCAAAATTAGACGAGGTAACTAAACATGTGTGTGAAGTTAGCGACGAATTTGCCAGCAACGTTTCTGAAAAAATCGTTGCCAGCAACAATTTGATAGGGCGGATTTCATGCAACTCAAAATTCTTTAACGTGTTTCTTGAGGTGAGGAATCTCACAGAGTTTGAAATGAACAGAATCATACCTGTGTATAAATAGAAAATTCGAAATGGATATTTTCTAAATTCCGGGGTGAATGTCGAAAAATAATTAAACCCGTTCTTATTTATTTTTTTTCTATTTCAAGTCGTATATCTCAAGAACAAAGAATGGTGCCACCATGAAATTCGATAGTTATATGAAAAACGATGTGCTCTTTCCAGCTATGATCGAGAAAATTCTTAATTTCCGGGGTGGATGTCGAAAACTAATTAAAATACCGTTTTTGTTGATTGTTTCCAATTTTAAGTCGTATATCTCGGAAACAAGAAATGGTGCCACCATGAAATTCAACAGTAATATGAAAGATGATGTGCTCTTTTCAGCTATGATCGAAATAGTTCTTAATTTCCGGGGTGAATGCCAAAAAATAAATCAATTCCGTTTTTCTTTATTTTTTCCAACTTCAATACGTAGGTATACCTCGAGAACAAGAAATGGTGCCACCATGAAATTAAATAGTTTTATGGAAAACGATGTGCTCTTTCCAGATATGATCGAAAGAATTCTTGATTTCCGGGGTGAATGCCGAAAAATAATTAAATTTCGTTTTTCTTTATTTTTTCCAACTTCAATACGTAGGTATATCTCGAGAACAAGAAATGGTGCGACCATGAAATTCAACAGTAATATGAAAAATGATGTGCTCTTTCCAGCTATTATCGAGAGAATTCTTAATTTCCGGGGTGAATGCCGAAAAATAATTAAATTCCGTTTTTCTTTATTTTTTTCAACTTCAATACGAAGGTATATCTCGAGAACAAGAAATGGTGCCACCATGAAATTCAACAGTATTATGAGAAACAATGTGCTCTTTCCAGCTATGATCGAGAAAATTCTTAATTTCCGGGGTGGATGTCGAAAACTAATTAAAATACCGTTTTTGTTGATTGTTTTCAATTTCAAGTCATATATCTCGGAAACAAGAAATGGTGCCACCATGAAATTCCACAGTAATATGAAAAATAATGTGCTGTTTCCAGCTATGATCGAAATAGTTCTTAATTTCCGGGGTGAAGGCCGAAAAATAAATAAATTCGGTTTTTAATTATTTTTTCCAACTTCAATACGTAGGTATATCTCGAGAACAAGAAATGGTGCCACCATGAAATTCAACAGTTTCATGGAAAATGATGTGCTCTTTCCAGCTATGATCGAGAAAATTCTTTATTTCCAGAGTGAATGCCGAAAAATAAATAAATTCGGTTTTTAATTATTTTTTCCAACTCCAATACGTAGGTATATCTCGAGAACAAGAAATGTTGCCACCATGAAATTCTACAGTAATATGAAAAATGATGTGCTCTTTCCAGCTATGATCCAGAAAATTCTGAATTTTCAGGGTGAATGCCGAAAAATAAATAAATTCCGTTTTTAATTATTTTTTCCAACTTCAATACGTAGGTATATCTCGAGAACAAGAAATGGTACCACCATGAAATTCTACAGTTTTACGGAAAACGATGTGCTCTTTCCAGCTATGATCGAAAGAATTCTTGATTTCCGGGGTGAATGCCGAAAAATAATTAAATTCCGTTTCTCTTTATCTTTTCTAACGTCAATACGTAGGTATATCTCGAGAACAAGAAATGGTGCCACCATGAAATTCAACAGTAATATGAAAAATGATGTGCTCTTTCCAGCTATTATCGAGAGAATTCTTAATTTCCGGGGTGAATGCCGAAAAATAATTATATTCCGTTTTTCTTTATTTTTTCCAACTTCAATATGTAGGTATATCTCGAGAACAAGAAATGGTGCCACTATGAAATTCAACAGTATTATGAGAAACAATGTGCTCTTTCCAGCTATGATCGAGAAAATTCTTAATTTCCGGGGTGGATGTTGAAAACTAATTAAAATACCGTTTTTGTTGATTGTTTTCAATTTCAAGTCATATATCTCGGAAACAAGAAATGGTGCCACCATGAAATTCAACAGTAATATGAAAAATAATGTGCTGTTTCCAGCTATGATCGAAATAGTTCTTAATTTCCGGGGTGAAGGCCGAAAAATAAATAAATTCGGTTTTTAATTATTTCTTCCAACTTCAATACGTAGGTATATCTCGAGAACAAGAAATGGTGCCACCATGAAATTCAACAGTTTCATTGAAAATGATGTGCTCTTTCCAGCTATGATCGAGAAAATTCTTTATTTCCAGGGTGAATGCCGAAAAATAAATAAATTCGGTTTTTAATTATTTTTTCCAACTTCAATACGAAGGTATATCTCGACAACGAGAAATGGTGCCACCATGAAATTCAACAGTAATATGAAAAATGATGTGCTCTTTCCAGCTATTATCGAGAGAATTATTAATTTCTGGGGTGAATGCCGAAAAATAATTAAATTCCGTTTTTCTTTATTTTTTCTAACTTCAATACGTAGGTATATCTCGAGAACAAGAAATGGTGCCATCATGAAATTCAACAGTATTATGGAAAATGATGTTCCCTTTCCAGCTATGATAAAAATAATTCCCAAAATTCGTGGTGAATATCGAAAAATAATTAAATCATGTTTTTATTTTTTTTTCCTATTTCAAGACGTATATCTCAAGAACTAGGAATGGTGCCATCATGAAATGAAAAATTGTATGCTCTCTCCAGATATGATCCAGAGAATTTTTAAATTCTGAAGAGAATATTGAAAAGTAATTAAAGTTTTGTTTTTATAATTTTTCCCATTTTTACACGTTTATTTCGAAAACAAGAAATGATGCCACTTTGAAATTCAGCCAGATAGGTGAAAATTATGTGATATTTCTAATTATTTCTCAAATTCCGCACAGTACGTTGAAATCCCAACAAATGATTATTTTTGACAAATCATAACTAGGAGAGGTATGTGATATTCCCAATGGTGAGTGAAATAATTTAAAAAATCCGGTCGAAAGATAAACATTTTTCACATATAATATATTTATTTCGAACACGATGGGTTTAGCTACTGTGGAATTCATTCATTTTATAAAAAAATTGTAATATTTTTTATGATTATATACTGAATACAACTTGTATTTATTGAATTATACAAGAGTCAATAGTTCGACAATCTATAAAGGTTACGTGACTACAGTATACAGTTTTTGGTGTATTCAGTTGAAACTAAGACTTGGAGTTGAACTGGATTTGTTTGCTGTCTGTCATGATTGAAACCAACTCTCATGGAAACACCCCCGTAACTTCCATAATTTTTGACGTAGAATGGTGAAGTAAGCATAACCGATAGATACATAAAATATGTATCGAATATCTTTGAAGTTGTTATTTCAAGTTATATGCACGTCAGCAGCGATTGTACCACCGATATTTCCAAAAAATCTTAGTAGGAGGCAAAATGAGTCAAAATGGTCTTGGAATTCGTAATCAGAACAACCATTTTACCACTATTCTACTTTCTTTTGAAAAAAAATTCAATTCTGTAAAATCCAAATATGTCTTACTCCGCCTATCAAATCTTATGTGATTTTTGAAGCGGAGCTTCACATTTTTTATGTATCTAACGATGCTGCGAATTTCATAATTCTACGTCAAACATTACAGAAGCTACGGAGGTGTTTCCATTAGGAGTGAGACAAGTTTAGATTTTTCAGAACTGAACTTTTTCGAGTAAAAAGTGGATTCCTAACCTTGTTTTTTATCCTATCATGATTTTTCGGAAATGTTGGCGGTTCCATCGCAACTAGCGTGCAGTGTATATAACTTGAAAAGACTGTTGGTTTTCCAGTGTTTGATATAAGAGAAGAACTCAAAGAATTGTTAATTCTTTTAATGAGAAATGAAATATAATGAACAACTCTAATTTCTGACTTTTTATTGACAAACTTCCCAATTCAATTTTTGTATCAACAACTTTTTTTTTAAGTATATAGAATACCAAAATGAATATATCAAACATGAACACTAACACTAAGTATTTCAACACTCCCTCCGTTTGATATTCATTTTTATTCTCATTGCTTCAAGTTGATGCTTGCTCAACGCCTTGGTGAAAATATCTGCCAACTGTTCTTCACTTTTCACGAATTGAAGTTCAAAATCTTTCCCATCTTTTCTCTCAAAAAATGAAAACGAATATCAATATGCTTTGTTCGTTTATGAGAATTTTCATCCTGTATTAATCTCATTGCACTTTGATTATCCATTCTGATGACAACTGGACGCTGGCAGATTTTCAGTTCTTCCATCAATTTTACCATCCCAATGGTTTCCTTCACTGCTTCAGTTGCTGCTATATGTTCTGATTCAGCAGTTGATAGAGCTACTATATTTTGACGCCTGGAATACCAACTGACAGGTGTTCCTTCAAAAAACATAACAAAACCAGAAGTTGATTTTCTGGTTTGAATGTCTCCCGCAAAATCAGCATCACTGTAACTCACTATTGGAATCTCATAAGAATTTGAACCAAATTTCAAACCGTAATGCTTAGTTCCTTTCAAATATCTTAAAATTCGTTTTACTCCCTCCCAATGAATATCGCATGGACTTTCCACATATCTGCTTAACTTGTTGACAGCAAATGTGATATCTGGTCGACTAACTGAGGCCAAGAACAATAATCCACCAATTGCTTCTCTTGCTGGCGAAGAACATGTAGAACTTTCTTGTTCCAAATCTTTAGTTGGTCCGGGAGTACTCACTGACTTACAATTTGACAAATTGAATCTGTCAAGTAATTTTTCGATGTATTTTTCCTGTTTCACTATAAGTTCACTTCCATTTCGACTGATTTCCATTCCTAGATAGCATTTAATGTCTTCTCTAGTGATTTCGAAAAATTTCTCAAGATGTTGTAGTAAATTTTCTATTTCAAGTTCGTTTGTTGATGCAATTAGACCGTCGTCAACGAATATAACTAAAAACAATTTATCGCCGCTTCTGTGATTTTTGTAAAAAATACATGGATCGGTCTCAGATTGTTCAAGATTGAATATTTCCAATGTGTTGACGAATTTCTTGTTCCAGTTCCGGGGAGCTTGTTTAAGCCCATAAATGCTCTTTTTCAGATGACATACTCGTTCAGTTCCGTCTTCAAATCCTGGAGGTTGTTGCATATAGATGTCCTCGTCCAAATGACCATTCAGGAATGCAGTTTTAACGTCGAACTGTCTCAAAAACATTCCATTGCATGATGCTATAATTGACGATGCTGTAAATAACGTCATTCGGGGTAGAATCTATCATGTTGAATTTTTTCAAAACTTTTCTTATGTGATTCGCCTGATGTATGAAAATCGTCCCGTTCTGCTCTTGTTGTACCTCTATGCCAAGGAAAACTGATAAATCTGAAGTTCTGACCGAAAATTCATCCTTTAGGTGACTCAAAAGGATATCAATGTCAGACTTGTCAGATGCAGCTATCAATCCATCATCTACGTAGAGAGCCAGAAAAAGGATCGACCCTCCTTTCTTCCTCAAGAATGCACAAGGATCTGAATTTGTAGCAGAAAAGTGAAAATCCTTCAAAAACTTCGTGAATTTTGTATTCCATACTCGGGGTGCTTGCTTGAGTCCATATAAACTTTTCGAAAGTTTACAAACGTTCTCGGTTCCATCAGAATATCCTTCAGGTTGAGCCATATATATTTCTTTCTCCAATTCACCGTACAGAAAAGCTGTTTTGATATCGAATTGTTTGAGTTTCATACAATTTGCTGCGGCTAACGTTAAAATCATTCTGATTGTGTCAAATCTGACAACCGGGCTGAAAGTTTCTTCATAATCTATTCCGTATCGTTGGGAGTATCCTTTCACAACCAATCGAGCTTTGTATCTCTCGATGTTTCCATCTGTTTTTGTTTTCAGCTGGTACACCCATCGATTACCTATAGATTTCTTATTTCTCGGTAAAGTAACTAGTTCCCACGTCTTGTTTTGCATCAAAGATTTCATCTCATCATCCATCGCTTCCTTCCATCTTTCTGCCATATCTGAATCCATAGCTTCCCTATAACTTCTGGGAATAGAAATATCTGCCACCATTGACATAGCCACGAAATAATTTGTATATTTTGATGGTGCCAAAAATTTCGATCTGTCCCTCAGAAGATATCTAGGATTTTCGTCGTTATCATCATATTCATTCTTATCTGATTCAAAATCTTCATTTGTGACCTCTGTGGATGGATTCACATGTCTCTGTTCAATAACTTCTTCTGAAATTTCCTCTATTCTTTCATCATCTAAGTTGACTTCTTGTGTAACGCTTATAGTTTTAGACTCATTTTCAGGAATTGTTAGTGATACTATTTGAAATTCATTAGAATCGGCTTGATTTTCCCTTTCTTTTACTGACAGTTCATCTTTGGAAATGACATCGCGACTGAATTCAATTTTTCTTTCTCCAGGATACCATATTCTGAAACCCTTGACTGTTTCAGAATATCCAACAAAAATACCTTTCTTTGATTTTGGATCCAATTTGGAACGTTTTTCTTTGGGTATATGAGTGTAAACTTCACAGCCAAAAACTTTCAGATTGTCTATTTTTGGCAGTTCCTTCGTCCACAATTCGTACGGGGTTTTTCCTTTAATTGAACTGGTTCCTGTTCTATTTAAAATGTAAACGGCAGTATTCACCGCCTCCGCCCATAACTCCAGATGTAGACCTTTTGCATGTATCATGGTTCTGGCAGTTTCGACGATTGTTCGCATTACCCTTTCGGCACCTCCATTTTGTTCGGGATTGTATGGTACAGTTCTTTGATGTTGAATGCCATGTTCTTCAAGGATTTTTCTCATATTCTGATTTACATACTCCGAACCATTATCTGATCTAATTTTTCTGACTTTTTGTTGAACTTTGTGGAAAAGGGTTTCGATGTTGTTTTCCCAACTGACAAGCATCGCAAAATAGATTTTCATCAGTATTGTACGTTATATTATTCTTGGCTAGGACATGTTTGATTTGTCTGAAGTTCTGGTGACACAAGCGTTCATGCCATAATCGTATATTTGCAACCTCGGCAACATTTGCCACACAACTCTGTGGTTTTGGTGTTGGTTCGATCACTTTGAACTGCATACAATATAGTTTTGACTGCCTCACTCCAACTGCAACAATCTGTCCGTGTTTGGTGAATACGCATTTCTTGTCATCAGATGTCAATTTCAAATTATTGTCCATGGCAGCTCCGGAAGAAAATAAATTCAAAGCGATGTTAGGGACATACAAAACATCAACTAGCTGTTGAGGCTTCCAATCTTCATTGACTAAGGTGTGTATTCTGATGACACCTCTGCCTTGGGCATACATGTTTTCACCATTTCCAATTCGTACTGGCTCAGGATGGTGAAAATGTTGATACTCTTGGAACCACTCGAATCTACTCGTCATATGATGACTCGCTCCGGAGTCCATAAACCAGTCATCTTCGTTCACAGCAAACGAATTATCTTGGCAAACTGTCAATAATTTTCCGACAAATGCATTCATGTTTTCTTGAAGCTCTGCTGAATTTACATTTTTATCACATCTATTATTGGTAACAGCTCTTCTGAACCAGCAGTCTTTCTTCCAGTGTCCTTTCTTGCCACAAAGGAAACATTTACCAGGTAATGGCTTCGACCCTGCTCTAGATTTACAATTTTTAGATTTATGTTGATTAGAGTTATTCACCAACAAAGCAGATTTTTCTTCTTTCTTCAGCTGCAGCGAAATTCTGGATTCTTCTAGAAGAAGTCTTGATGTGAGATTTCTAAGATTTCGCTTATCATCAGGTGTAGACTCCCAAGCACTATAGAAGTGATTATACTCAGGTGACAATGTCATCAAAATCCTGGTTATCATCATTGACTGTGGCACTGGTTCTCCTAGCTGCCTCAGTTGCTCGCCAATTGATTCGAGTTTGGATATATTCGTCGCCATATCATCTGTATCTTTCTTCGTATAACTGTAGAAGTGTTTTTGAAGCAAATGTAGACTCTCTTGTGACTTCTGTTCGAAAACTCTGTGGAGTTTGTCCCACATTTCTTTCGCGGTGTTACAGCATATCAGATGTTGTATGACATTCTTTTCTACAGAAGTGACTAAAACTTTCTGGGCTCTGGCATCATCTCTGTTCCATTGAGACAGTTTTTTCAGGAATTCTTCGTCAAGTTCTTTCCTTGTATCCGTAGTCACACCTTCATTTTCATGTACTGGTTGTATTGGCTTACTGCTTTCTCCAGTCACGACCTCGAGGATATCAGCGGCTCTCAGGATAACTTTTAGTTGGAACTTCCACTCAGTCCAGTTTTGGTTGTCTCGTAGTTTCTCAATTTTAACTGTTTCAATGTTGATCATGGATTAACTTAATTTCACTTTCTCTGAGTTACACTGGGCCCATAACCAATTGAAACAAATATTAATCAATGGAATAAACGTGAAAAACTCTCAGAGAAAACTGTAAAAATTTATTAATGACATACAAGACTTTTGGTATATTTTGAACAACTGAACTCATAAAAATAACAACAACATGGATATATAGAAAATAACATTAAACAAATCTCTATTTCTCAGGAGCCTATTTTCTGAAGATTCATCAAAATGTTCAGCAACTTCATTTGCTATTTCTTCTTGTGTTTCATTTTCAGTTGTTCCATTCATCATTTCACTATTTACAGAAGAGTCGGGAAGTATCATACTCGTTGTTTGGATTGATTTTTCTTCCATTTTTGTCTTCACTTCGTCTTCACTCTTTTTGAAAATCACATCTCTGCAAACGTCAATCTTTCTGTCAGTTGGGATATATATTCGATATCCTTTTGATTGCTCAGAATATCCTACAAATATGACTTCTTTGCTCTTCCAGTCCCATTTTTGTCGTGTTTGTTTGGGTACATGTGTATATACCGGAGTTCCGAAAATTTGAAGACGATCAAGATCTGCTTTTTGATGGAAAATCAATTCAAAAGGGGTTTTTCCTGGTATGGACCTTGTACCAGATATGTTCAGAACGTTTGCAATTGTATTAACCGCCTCTGCCCACAAATATTTTCCAAGATTTTTCGAATGAAGTAAAGTTCTGGCTCCTTCAACCAATGTTCTCATTTCCCTTTCTGCTGCTCCATTCTGCTCCGGAGTATAGCTAACCGTAAATTGTTGTTTTATGCCGTATTTCTTCAACAACTTTTCCATATTTCTGTTTTTGAATTCAGAACCATTGTCAGATCGAATGATTTTCACTTTTTCATTGGTTTCCAATTCAAACTTTGGTATAAATTCAGATATTTTTGTTATGACTTCACTCTTGTGCTTCATAAAATAAACATTTCTGTAGTGAGAAAAATCATCTTTCAACAGAAGAAAATACACTGAACCGCCAATTGATTTTACTTCCATGGGACCGCTGACATCTACATGAATGATTTCGCCGGGTTTGGAGGTCACCGTTGTAGAATTCGGAAATTTTTCTCTAGTCTGTTTGCCATAAATGCAAGATTCGCATTGAAATTCTTCATTCTCGTTGAGATCAACTCCATTTTTCAGAATTTTTCGACATTGAGTGACATTCTGATGAACCAATAACTCATGCCAATGTTTCAGAGATCGTTTTTCTTTAGAACCCACATAAGCTTGAGTATCTTTTGCTAGATCCATTTTGAGTTTGAATAAATTTCCGTCACGTTCACCCACAATTATAGTATCATTTTCCTTCATTATTTTACATTGTCTTTTATCGGTGATGATTGTGTAGCCTCTATCAGCAACAGCACTGGCGGAAAATAAACTACACTTTAGATCTGGAACATGTAGAACCCTTTCGAAGGTACAGCTGATTGAATCATTATTTTTCTTTCGGGCGTTGACTGACATAGTACCTCTTCCTTCAACTGCCAATCTAGTTCCATCACCGATTACAATGTACTCGTTGATATTGAGTTTTTCATAACTGTTGAACCAGGATCTATTGAAAGTCATATGATGACTCGCACCACTGTCCAAATACCAATCACATTTGGATCCACCTTCCATGTTGGACATGAGAGCGTAGTTAGACCTCGCTGATGATGTAGATGATGTTTGCTCCACCTTCTTCTTCTTGAACCAACAATCGCGTTCAAAATGTCCGTGTTTCTTGCAGTAACTACATATGACGTTTTTCTTCACGAATCTTCTTTCTTTCAATTAATTGTCAGTCTTTCTGGGGTACTTTGTTCTCCAGTTCGATTTCTCTGCGGATAATGCTTCGACAACCCCTTCGTTTCTGTTGTCCCTATTCTTGATTCTCTCTTCTTCAGCGATTAATCTTGATGTAAAACTATTAAGTGTTTTTTCGGGAGAACTGTCCCAAGCGGAGTGAAAATGTTTGAATCTATCTGGTAATGTCATCAAAATTTTGTTCACTAACATACTCTCGCTGATTTCATCTCCGCACGATTTCAATTCATCACTCAGGTTCTCTAGATCCGCTATGTGTGCTGCTACCCCATCGTTCTTGAAGACACATGCATAAAATCTTTGTTGAAGGGAGTGTAAATTCGCTTCGGTTGTTTTTCCGAACAAAGCTTGAATTCTGGTCCACATGTCTGCTGAACTCTTGCAAGTAATAAGATGAGTAATAACCCTTTCGCTAACTGAAGTCACGATTACTCGTTGTGCTTTCAAGTCATCCTCACTCCATTTCTTCTTGCTTTCCTCCGATACAGCCGGGATTCTGCTTTTGTCGATAACATCATAAACTCCAGCAGTTCGTAGAATTATGATTATCTGGAATTTCCATGCCGGATAATTACTTCCGTTATTCTCGAGTACAATAACTCTCTTGAATTCGACTTGATCCATTTTAATTTCAAATCTCAAACTAACCACACAAATTACTGTTAGTCAATATGTGTGTAACTTAATTCTCTTCTCACAGCTACAGTCCTGGGCCCATAACCTGTTGGTTTTCCAGTGTTTGATATAAGAGAAGAACTCAAAGAATTGTTAATTCTTCTAATGAGAAATGAAATATAATGAACAACTCTAATTTCTGACTTTTTATTGACAAACTTCCCAATTCAATTTTTTTATCAACAACTCTTTTTTTTTTAAGTATATAGAATACCAAAATGAATATATCAAACATGAACACTAACACTAAGTATTTCAACAAAGACGCCTTCGAGGTCATTTGGTACATTTTTGGTGTATGAATCGATACTGAAAATTTAACAATTATAGGTACATTGAATATCCGAAACAAGAAAACGCATTGTCAATGGATTCTTTTATTGCAAATCTGCATTTTTTTAGGAACGTAACGAAAATACAGTGAATAATTATCAGAACAAATGATTAAACAAAACTACAATTATGTTGGTATACTCGCAACAATAAATGATTTTTAGTGTTGTCATAATACAGATTCATGAAAATGCTCAACTTTCTAATTTTAGTACAATAAATAAATAAATAAAGTAGAATAGATTATATTTTTACATCATTGGTAGAATTATTGAATATAAACACTTTCAATATTTTAAAAAAATGCTCAATTTATTCGTGGAAAAATCGCTTATACGTGTTCTCTCCAGAAGATCTTCTCTACCATAGACATGTGACCTGAAATCATTGATTTTTCTTAATCATATTGCTTTACTGACAATCATCTTTAGAAATAAACTTATACAGTAAGTACCAAAAGTCTGTAGCCCCACCCGTAACTTCTTTATTTTACATTTTACAAAAAAATGTTAAACACATAATTTGTAGGGTTTCATTCGATCCCTCTAATGGTTTGAGTTCAATTTATACAGAGTGACTCAAAAAAGTACAGTTAATTTTTTTAATAGGAGAACCTGTATTTCATTGCATAATCGGGTAGGGACGATAATAAGGAATCCAACAATACCAAATTTGATACCGCCTACGGCGTCGTGCATCAACATTTCCTACTCTTAAAAAAAGTATCACTTTACTCACTTGATATATAAATAACTATTATTATGAAAACAAATGTCTGTTGAATTTCATTTTTTATCATAGTTTTACTTTCGAAGAGTCTTTATTTGAATCGTCGGCAGAATGAAATATTTCTGATACAGGCAAACTTAACCCCAAAAAAGATTATTGGAATACAAGGAATAACAATTTTTTCAGAAACCAACCATAAATGAAATAAATATATTAGATACACTCACGTTATTTCACACTTCGGGATTTCATGACAGGGATTTGTATTGACATGAAGATGCTCTGTTACAACTTCCATAACGTTTCCTCTCCACTGTTTGTGTGCAATCATGCAAAACCATACAGAGCCCCAAATAACTGATGAAGGAAATACTCCTGGCTACGTCCAATCAGGTAACCCTAAGGCATTCTAGAATCACTTTCCAGTTTTGCTGATGATTTGAGCTGTCTAAAAATGTATCGATGATCACTACAAGTTTGGCGTGAATTTGCCTTAGAACATCAGGTATTATTCTCCTTTACAGACCGGATTATCAGGTAACAGTTCTTCCGAAGCGTTTCTGGAAGCTCAATTCGATTGTTTGTAGAGGAACTCTATCCAGACGATTCTGACGTACTTGGGTTTGTTACAACGTCATGACTTTGGATTATACCATCGATTGTTGAACGTTTCTGGTATGTTTTACATTCTATTCTTATTGTTGACAGTAACCATAATCTACTTTTGATGCTGTAGATTATCAGTTCAATTGCGAATATTACGTCAGTAACCTCTTCATGAATACCATATTTTATAAATGAGAAAATCTTTATCAGTATTAAAAATGTATCGGCGAGGAAAATAATCATAGTTCATATCAAGAAAAATATTCACAAAAAGTGTTCCATTTTGATGAAATGAATTACACATCTATGAACACAATAATTCAATTTTTAAAGATATCATCTAAACAAAAACTAAACAGAAACTGAACAACACCTACTCCAAAACAAAATATGATACAACAGTCAATTTGAAATGTGAATAAATTATCATCAAAATACAGCTTTTAATAAAATCAGCCTTATTCCAGCTCAAAGTCGTATAAATGAAGATTCCCTGCGCAGTACTTTAGATGTAAAGAGCGAGTGCGAATTGATCTCATTATGTACCTAACGGATACAACACAAAATGAATAATGTAATATCTGTGGTATGCACTTGATGGGTTTTATTTAAATTGAGGTACTTTATCAGGAGCGAATAGCAAATATGAATAAAAATAAAGAATTAAGAATTCCCTCTATCTTAGCTGGAGAAAACACATCATTTTTCATATGACTGTTGAATTTCATGGTGGCACCATTTCTTGTTCTCGAGATATACCTACGTATTGAAGTTGGAAAAAATAACGAAAAACGGAATTTAATTAATTTTTGGCATTCACCCCGGAAATCAAGAATTCTCTCGATCATAGCTGGAAAGAGCACATCGTTTTCCATAAAACTGTTGAATTTCATGGTGGCACCATTTCTTGTTCTCGAGATATACCTACGTATTGAAGTTGAAAAATATAATTAAAAACCGAATTTATTTATTTTTCGGCATTCACCCCGAAAATTAAGAACTATTTCGATCATAGCTGAAAAGAGCACATCATTTTTCATATTACTGTTGAATTTCAAGGTGGCACCATTTCTTGTTCTCGAGATATACTTACGTATTGAAGTTGGAAAAAATAAAGAAAAACGGAATTTAATTATTTTTCGGCATTCACCCCGGAAATCAAGAATTCTCTCGATCATAGCTGGAAAGAGCACATCGTTTTCCATAAAACTGTTGAATTTCATGGTGGCACTATTTCTTGTTCTCGAGATATACCTACGTATTGAAGTTGGAAGAAATAAAGAAAAACGGAATTTAATTATTTTTCGGCATGCACCCTGGAAATCAAGAATTCTCTCGATCATAGCTGGAAAGAGCACATCGTTTTCCATAAAACTGTTGAATTTCATGGTGGCACCATTTCTTGTTCTCGAGATATACCTACGTATTGAAGTTGGAAAAAATAATTAAAAACCGAATTTATTTATTTTTCGGCATTCACCCCGGAAATTAAGAACTATTTCGATCATAGCTGAAAAGAGCACATCATTTTTCATATTACTGTTGAATTTCATGGTGGCACCATTTCTTGTTTCCGAGATATACGACTTAAAATTGGAAACAATCAACAAAAACGGTATTTTAATTAGTTTTCGACATCCACCCCGGAAATTAAGAATTTTCTCGATCATAGCTGGAAAGAGCACATCATTTTCCATATGACTGTTGAATTTCATGGTGGCACCATTTCTTGTTCTCGAGATATACTTACGTATTGAAGTTGGAAAAAATAAAGAAAAACGGAATTTAATTATTTTTCGGCATTCACCCCGGAAATCAAGAATTCTCTCGATCATAGCTGGAAAGAGCACATCGTTTTCCATAAAACTGTCGAATTTCATGGTGGCACCATTTCTTGTTCTCGAGATATACCTACGTATTGAAGTTGGAAAAAATAAAGAAAAACGGAATTTAATTATTTTTCGGAATTCACCCCGGAAATCAAGAATTCTCTCGATCATAGCTGGAAAGAGCACATCGTTTTCCATAAAATTGTTGAATTTCATGGTGACACCATTTCTTGTTCTCGAGATATACCTACGTATTGAAGTTGGAAAAAATAATTAAAAAACCGAATTTATTTATTTTTCGGCATTCACCCCGGAAATTAAGAACTATTTCGATCATAGCTGAAAAGAGCACATCATTTTTCCTATTACTGTTGAATTTCATGGTGGCACCATTTCTTGTTTCCGAGATATACGACTTAAAATTGAAAACAATCAACAAAAACGGTATTTTAATTAGTTTTCGACATTCACCCCGGAAATTAAGAATTTTCTCGATCATAGCTGGAAAGAGCACATCATTTTTCATATGACTGTTGAATTTCATGGTGGCACCATTTCTTGTTCTCGAGATATACCTACGTATTGAAGTTGGAAAAAATAAAGAAAAACGGAATTTAATTATTTTTCGGCATTCACCCCGGAAATCCAGAATTCTCTCGATCATAGCTGGAAAGAGCACATCGTTTTTCATGAAACTGTCGAATTTCATGGTGGCACCATTTCTTGTTCTCGAGATATACTTCTTGAAGTTGGAAAAAATAATTAAAAGCCGAATTTATTTATTTTTCGGCATTCACCCCGGAATTTAAGAATTCTCTGGATCATACCTGGAAAAAACACAACATTTGACATATTATTGTTCAATTTCATGGTGGCACCATTCCTTGTTCTTGAGATATACGACTTGAAATAGAAAAAAAATAAATAAGAACGGGTGTAATTATTTTTCGACATTCACCCCGGAATTTAGAAAATATCCATTTCGAATTTTCTATTTATACACAGGTATGATTATGTTCATTTCAAACTCTGTGAGATTCCTCACCTCAAGAAACACGTTAAAGAATTTTGAGTTGCATGAAATCCGCCCTACCAAATTATTGCTGGCAACGATTTTTTCAGAAACGTTGCTGGCAAATTCGTCGCTAACTTCACACACATTAACTAAACTCAATTGGACGTCCCGATTAGTTAAAGATCGTACAAAAAAAAATAATCATAAAAATATATTTACATTCTGCCAATAATTTTTCGTTGAATCATGTTGTGAACTACACTGATGTCTTCTTATTTATAATGTCTGAACTGAAAATAGCATAAAATTCATGACTTTGATTTCAAAATTTCCTTAGATCTTTCTCATAACAATGTCTCATTGAAAATCATTGCAACATTGCAATTTCAGAAAGATATTTCTACCTAAGTAATTCTGCGAACAGCGGATTTATTGTAGTACCTAGTTACCATATACATTGTTGTTAGATCGATCCCTTTGAGAATACGGTACGGATGTAGGAGTTCAGTCGGGGGTAAGTAACGAAAACGGCGTGAATAATTATTTCAATTCATTTTTTAAGATCGGCCCTTGTAGATGAATAAAGAGAGGATAAAATATAATTAGTTGAGTACGAAGGACTTTCATCTCCCATACTTCAATTCGTTCATTAGACATTTCCTACCTGCAATTTGATGTGATTCATTAGGATAATGATTTTTCTACAATAAATTATTAACTATTGGAAACACAACGCAGCAATATTCTGTTAGTATCAACTATTGCCTTGATGTGTCATATGGTAGATAGGTCTGAAATATGTCAATTTTGACAAATCATACTTACTGTTTATCTAGCAACCTAGCAGATTTTATGCTTGCGTTTAAAATTATAGTGAACAAATGCATTGGCGAAAGTGAAATGGAAAATTCAATCCCACCAAAAAAGTTTTTGATTATATTAAAAAACAAATACACTAAGGAAAATCGTGCTATTAAAGTTTTTGCTAAGATATTTCTTGCTAATAGCCAGTTACATGCCTGTGGCTGTAATTTTTCTGCTAACTATAAGTGGACAATGGCCTAGAAGTTCACCCACTTACTGGTAAACAATTGTCAACCGCCTCTAAAATATTACTGGATGAACCTGCTTACCATGGTTATTCCATGTTTTGCTGCTATTTCAACGGAAATTATCCCTTCCACGAACACAACAAATATTTTAGGTCGTGTAGTGCGGAAGAAAACGAAGAAACAAAAACTCGATAAACTATTCTCTCGCTGTCGGCATTGTTGAATGTTGGACTATTGGTCAATTCAAAGATGAAATTATTGTTCCTGGCTTTTTTATCGACTAATTTATAGTATACAATGAGTACTCACTGGGAATAACGCCACTGTGTGGTGATATTCAAGTTTAGTTCTATGTATAAGAGTATGTATCTTATTCCTACCTCACAAGATTATTTTTCAAGAATGGCTGCTAGCGGAATTAGAATGTTTGCTCTTTATCAATTTTACACAAGTGGTTGAAATTGATGAACTCATTTTTTGGGACATCCTGTAGGTAAAAAATTGAATGTATCAAAAAATATTGCAACCATTGATGTGCTCCAGACATAAGTAAGAAAAATATTCCATTTGCGAGTATGGCACTGCATAATATTCACACATAGAAACACTTGCTAGCAGGTACTAAGTAGCAACGTTGCAAATCTACAACTGAAACTATTACTAATAGTCATTGGTAGATGCACTCGCTAGGTGTTGCTTCTCGATTGCGAACACCCTACAAAACCCTCTCGATTGCGAACACCTCTTGATCATTAAACTCAGTTATACAGATTGGATTTTATATTGCGAACAGAAAAACAAAATTGGACCTGGACTGGAGTAGGTATATCGCGATATTCTAATGACAATAACTCATGATTTGCGTTCTTGTTTCGTACACCCAGGTAAAATGTATGTGTTCAGTTTCCACGCACTCAAATGTCTACGTAAATAATTACTTTTCGCAAAGTGTATGTATTCAATTTCCACGCACTCAAATATCTATACGTAAGGTTATAGTAGTTCTAGTTCAATAATACTGAATAACATAACATTTTCCCTATCTTACTTGATGAATTTTCAATAAAAACTAGAGAAAATTAAAAAAAAATCAACTATCTGAATGAAAATGCGAATTTTAACTTTCAGATTTTTTCTTTTCTTTTCAGTTAGAGTATTTTCACAATATCTATCAGATGTAATTCAATGTCCAGCGTGGCTTGTGCCGGGAAAGTAATTGTTTTCTGTTAGATATTACAAATAAATTTTTCTTTTTTCTATTTTCATGGAGAATGTTCCCCTTTTCAATACTGAATATTTACTCCTTAATTCTTTTTCCGTAGATTCAAATAATTTATTCCCTGGACTGAATTTCATAATAAAGAGATGAAACTAAAAGTTAAAATTTTAAAATTACTTTATATTTGATCGCATTTTAGAGTCTACTACAGGTATTACATCCCCCCAACCCTTCTTACCTGAACCGTCAAGTACAAAGTGATCGCAATCGAGACATGTTCGCAATTAGGATACAACCCACTTGCTAGCAGTATCAAAGTAACATACCTACTACTGGAACGATACCATATTAGATCTAGGTAGATGCACTTACTAGCGGTAGCAAACTCAGATACCTACCATTGCAAAAATGCACCATAGTCATGAGTAGGTGCACTCGCTTGCGGTAGAAAAGTTTAACACCTACTCCAGAAACGTTGTCTAATAGCCATAGGTAGTTGGACTCTAGCAGTGGCAAAGTTCGAGAATATAAGTTATTTGACAATTTCTATTAATCCCAAGTGAGTTGTAATCAGCAAAGTCGACTTTATAACCACAGGTAACAACTCGCTTGTTCCCTATGCTATTAGAGTTTCTTGCTGGGGTAATTCGATTTCTAACTGGGGTTGGTAAAATTTTCCTCAGTGTATGAACTCTGTATGATTGTGTTTGAATGTAATTTTGTAAAATCATGGATCATGTACCACGCTAAATGATCAAGAAAGAAGTTTCGGGGAGGGGGGGCTACGGACTTTTAGTCCTCACTGTACTTTAAAAAACGCGCGGTTTTGAAAGTTCGATTTGCACAAGCTGAGGCGTGCTTTAAATAGGTAAAAAGGGGCACCAATTGAAAAAAAAAATTACCATACTACAATAAACACATAGTTGATAGTTTTACGCACAGTTGATTTTGTTACGCAACTCAAATTTATTGACTCTCGGACGCTTCCTTTTATTATTACTTTATCCACGGCCATGGTTTCATAGTATACTATCATAATGCAGTCTTTAGTGTAATTCTTCATAAATATCCATCTTAAAATTAAATAATTAAAAATTATATAGATAGACTTAGTATCGACTTAATATAGAATGAACTAATAAAATATGAAAAGTGTCTGCTCAATTTCATCTCTTGATCAGTTTTTTTTTCGTTACTTCCGAAGAGCACGTGAATTCTCTAGTGTAATTGATGGTTTTTGAAAGTTCATATTCTATTTTTTTATAATTCACGCTTAGAGGTCCTGTGAAATTGTAAGATAATAAAAGATAACAAAAAGATACAAGAAAAATTGATTAGTTTCTACAAGGTGGCTCTTTGGCTAGTATAGGTGCAGTGACTGCTAAACTTTTAGCTGGAATGGGACCCTGGTTCGAGACAAGTTAGGGAAGAAAAAAATTAACGTATTGTTGATGATATGAATTGTCTAGATGCCAATCCCGTTGTCCAAAATGATAATAAGAGCCTTTTCCACTTGCACAGGTAATGAATATTTATCGTTTATTTCGAGGCATGTCAGAGGCTCAAGTTATTTTGGTTGAACTGAACTTTTTCTGACTCCTTACTAAAATACATGACGATGGAAACCTTCGATATATGAGCTTTTTTCTACAAACGTCAAAAAATGACAAGGCTTGCGCATTGATAATAATATGCGAAGTACCCCTTTTTTTCATTTTCCTTCGTTCTAATGATACCGTGCGTGAAGTAGTGTGCGAAATATATATTTCGCAAAGTGCATGTAAACTATATGTGATTTTTATATTTCAACGTTTATGATCCTCAATCGAGCAAAAATCCAAGAAATCATTTATTTCGTAAGGGTCTGCATCCCTGAAAAAAAGGGGGACGGAAACGATTTCTTTCTTCTGATTGATGAAGGAATGTATGAGTGTATACAGATAAAAATAACAAAAAAAATATTTTGAAAGTATTAACTGAATGAAAAGGATATTTCTTCCCATTTTTGTGCATTTTTGATCAGTGCCACCATCAAAATGAACGAATATTTTTATGATGTGTCCTTGTATTATTGAAGTCTATCAATTACTTGATAGAATGACGGTCTCGTTTTCCTCTTACACAATTTGGTTTATTTGTGAATAATTTTAGAAAAAAGTGTTGTTTTTGCGAAATGAATTTCCTTGCATTATTCCATTCGAATTGGGAAATAGCCAATTTTATAACCGTCAAGCTATAAAGGAATGTTTCAGTCGTCGACTAGTGAAAATTAATTATTAATTACAATTCTTGAATCCAAAATAGAACTGAATTTCTTTACGCACCTCACGTTGCTCCTCCAATACGGCTGATAACGTGAAACGTGGAGAGAGTGATCATACAAAAATATTCGCTACGCCTAGACATTTTTGTTGTGCTATTAACTATCGGTTATGATATTAAATGAAAGTACATTCCATTTAACTTACTCGAAATTGTTTTCTCTAACTCATTTGGATATGAACTCTACCGATGATGCAACTATTTGTGGATATATTCCAAAATTCGGGAAAATATAAAATTCACTGGTCGGGTGGAAATTCAAAAAAATATAATTTAAAAAATTACTAGTTTTTATACAACTTGTTTTCTGTGTGTGGGGGTGGGTGCGTGTAGGTGTGTTTGTGTGTGCATGTATACATGTTTATTTCAAATTTGAAAGTGGTTTATATTATTCATCGGAAGTTTGATTTTGTGGAGGAAATTGAATTCTTGACATGATTTGTTTGGGTATTTAACCTTCCACAATCTGTCAATTCAGTCATCCAGTCAACTTGTTTGGTAGGAATTCATCAGTTGGAAGACAATAAATACATCATGACATTTTCAGATTGAGAAAAATTTAAGATGGCGGCTCCTGTTGGACGAGTATCGTGATTACTGATTCGATATCATTCTGAATTGATGCTTTTGGGCGGATATCATGTTATTTTAGCAAAATAGCAGAAGAAATTTTCGATTATATATTTGGTGTGAAGCAAAGTTTCTACATACATACTAAGTATTACTTCTAAAAGAAATGATTACTTGTTGACATTACAATGTTCTGGTCTTGATACTGTTCACTTTTGAGTCAAAATTAGAGCCATAAGTTCTGTTTCTCAATGCTTGCCTGGAATTGACAATATGGAAGTGTTTCCTAAACTAACTCATTTGTCATAATTTCAGGTGTGTGATTATGAACACTCGATTCGTAGCGAAACTGACATTTCTATATGACAAACCCAATATAAAACTTTCACTATTATGGATCAAGTGTTCATAATTGCAACCCAGTTCTGATGCACGGTTTAATACTAAAGATTAAATGAAAGCCTCATTTTTCAACTTCTGCTCAATATTCCAATCTTATCTTACTATTAAGGGCTTTTTGCGATTTCCCAGTGGTGTTACCACTATAGCCCAATAATAAATATCTTGAATTTATTAATTTTAACAAAATATTAAAAATCACCGATTCCGAAAACCCCCACAGACAAATTTTGAATGAAATCAGACTTCAGTCACAAATATCGTCTGATATCTTGAATTTTTTATTTGACGAAAGTAATGCATACTCAAAGTGGAGTTTCAGTATGATGAAGTTAAGTAAAATTCAAAGTTGTCTCCTCAATATTTATTTCAACCCAGAGTAGGGAGGGGAAGTTGTCAATGCCACTTTGGCAATCACTTGTCAAAAAGTTGCAGCAAACATAAATCAAAAACATGTTTTCGAGCATATTAATGTTCATCTTCAGTTGACATGAACAGGAGGTGAAAATGAAATCAGTAAAAACACTAATTGCAACTACGAAAAATGTGAAAAACCAATAAATTAGCGTACAAAATCGAACTGGACCATAATCACAAAACTTGTCCGCGATCTTGGAGCCGTCATCTCAAAAACAATAATTTAAAAAAAAAGATTCACTATCTCTTACACCGAAAACCCACACATACGAATTCTGAATCGAATCCGACTATAATCGCAAATCTCGTCCGCCATCTTGAATTTATTAATTTCAACAAACGATTCCTAATCTCCATCCCCGAAAACCCTCTCATACCAATTTTGAATCGAAAAATCTGAAAAAATATTACAATGCATCAAAACCTTCAAAAAATAATATACGATAGACTTCATACACCAGCACTGTATATTTATGCTGCATGCATGTCATTAGCTTTTATCCAGTATTCTAGATGAGACCAACGGTATAACTTTTTGTTGTACACTTTTCTTCCCAAAATTCTCATTCAAAACATCATCGAAATAGTTTCCGCCCGTTAATCAATTATACCTACTATTTTTAACGCTTCATATTCTACAGATTTTCAGTTTTTTTTATTTTACTTCCAATTTTCGATTCATTCTGTGATTGTACCGCAATATTTAATCTCAAATGCTCGTTAAATTTTCAGATTACCACGAAAGCGAATAGGAAAAACAATCACCGAAATACTTAATTCGGTCCTGTACCGCGCGAAAGTTGACAAGCTGGAAATGGCAGTTCGAACATGAACTGCCATCTAGCGAAGTTTCTTATACTAAGGGCTAAAGACCGTTAATGTTAAAAATAATTAAGGCTTTCTAACACTTTTCAAATTGTGACAAAATTTTACAATACCTAATTTAATTTTTTTATGCTAGGTACAAAAATACTGGAAATACTGAAAATGATATTCGCCATCGTATGTTTATACTATCGAGGACTAGCTGAGAGCTTTTAAAGAGCTCCAAATTCTACGACAATATCCATTATTATTCTTTTTTGAAACATTCACGTTATTTTTTATAGCACCTTGTAGTGATGCAGAGTTACTTCGTATAACGCTCGGTCGAGATTCGGCCCAGGTGGCTCAAGAACAAAGGTTTCAGCAGGCTTATTGTCCTTTAGAAAGCCCCCTGGATCTGGTTTCCTGTTCGAGATTGTACCTTTTCTTACTCCGCGTTCCTCTTTCAAACTGGCGTGGCCAAGATGTGGTTTCAACTTTTACAGGGAGGGTACTGATAATTGAATGAAAGAGAAGGATTTGTGTCAAAATATGTATAACTTTGAGAACACTTTTTCTCAGTCATAAAATTTTAACTCTTATCAGCCTATTCATTTATGAATTGTCAATATACGTTTTCATCAACAGGAACGACTTCACACTCAACAGTGATATCCACAAAATCAGTACTCGTCGGAAACATTTTATTTACACGAAAATAGCTAAATATAAAATCAGTCAAAATTCTCCAAATTTCACTGGGCCAAGAATCTTCAATGGTCTGCCTGAAGAAATAAAATCCAAAATTAACCTCTTAACATTCAAAAGAAGTCTGAAGTCTTTTCTGCTGAATAAGTGTTTTTATTCACTTGACGAGCATAGATGTTGGTTGCAAAAAAAAGTTAAAAATGGAAAATGAGCAATTAAATGAAGGGAGCTCTAAAGGTAGGTACGCGCCCGTAGAATCGTCCGAGCTAGGCAAAAATTTGTTTCATGATATTTGCAAGGGGATTTTATCAACAGTAAAAGCACAAGAGTTTTTTTTTCTCGGATAAATTTCTTTCTTCAACGAAATAATTTTGCCAATCAGTAATTTCACGAGAGAAACTGACATGAAAAAATTGCGAGACCGTAAGGTCGAGCAATTTTGTCTAATGTCAGTTTTTCGAGTGAAATTACTGATTGAAAAATTTTGAGTTGAAGAAATAAATGTATTCAATAAAGAAAAGTTCGAGTGCTTTTTGGCAAGATAAATTAACGACAATATATAAATACACCACAATAATAATCACCTTGATTGAAACAGTTATTCGAAAGAGCAGTCAACAACACAATTATAATTATGCTTTTTGTAATCCTTCGGTCTCGCGATTTTGTCAAATGTCAGTTTTTTGAGCAAAATTACTAATGGAAAAATTTTTAGTGAAAAAGATATTTATCCTTAAAAGAAAAGCTCGAGTGTTTTTTGGCAAGATAAATTAACGACCGAATATATGAATGAACAACAACAATAATTATCTTTATTGATACAATTAAATTATTTAAATGAACAATTATTAAATACACAATTGTTATAAATTGTTTGGTTTGGTGTACTTTCAAAATTTTCTTCTCTGGTATTCACACATGTAGAATATTCATTTTGATTTTTCTCACTCGAGGCTCGTAAGGAACTAATAAGATTTTCGTGATGTTCAGGATCAATTTGGAGGTAAGGTTTAATAGAAGATGATGATGAATGTCCCGTTATCTTTATAAGTTGTTGGTCACTTACTCCTCCTGCTTTTGCTAACTGGGAAACTGTACTAGCACGGTTCGAATGATTGGTCCAAGTAGAAATCGTATTAATACCCAGTGGAACATTTTTTTACCAACCTTCGGAATTTTTATTTTTCCAAAAGGGATTTGGAGTCAAAAAAAGCCGTTCAGATGTTATGTTTTCATTTCTTTTTTGTAACAGTAATTTTAACAATGCAACGGGACAAATACCTTCATCCATTTCATTTTTTGTTATCCATTTGCTGTCTGCCAATTTTTTTCGACCCACCCTTTGTCGACTTTGAAAATATTGTATTGTATTCAAATCTTCCTGTTGAAGTTCCATCTTGATTTTTTTCTTCTTTAAAATAGTAAATTTTACAGTTTGTAGCTTTTCTCCCCCCTCCAAGCTAATTCATAAGAAGCTATATGAAAGAATCTTTTTTGTAATCTCTCTGGGTTGTCTATATTCCACAATTTTGCCATTTTTACTATATCTTTCTTGTTCAATGCTACAGAACTTACTTTTCTTTTCTCTGGAATAACTTGTAATTCTTTACGTTTACTATTTCTCGCATCACGAGCTTCTTTAAAAGTTATGTCGGCAAAAGGATCAAATTTAATATTGTAGTAGTAGGGGGTTTATGCCAATCCTGGACCTCCCCCCACCACTGACCTTGAGAGTGACCTTGGGGAATGACCTTCAGAGGATGATCTGGTTAGTGGTTGGTGACCTTGAGGGTAGTCGACATTGGGGGTTGATGACCTTGAAAGTTGGTGACCATGGATTTTGAAGGGTGAATTTGAGTATGGGCCACCTTGAAAGTGTGTAACCTTGATATCAATTGAGCTTGAGAGTGGATGACTGTTCAATTGGTTGACCTTCACTGTAGACCGATATCTTTGAAGACTATTGAGTAAGAGGGTGTATTGAAATGAATTTAGCATTGACATATTCGGTTGAAGTGACCTTGAATATTTTTCTATCTTCATTCATTTCAACCTCAAATATACCCCTTCCCTTCAACGATTGCTATAAAAGCTAGAGAGTAGATACTTACGAATTCAGTTTGCACCGCCCATAGTACCAGAGTGAGCCTTCATAATCAGTTTTTCCGAGTTGGCATCGAACTATAGTGCACCAAAAGGAACACATCGCAATTCAGGTGAAAATATTTTATAGTTTTCTACCATAATTTCTACATATTCGAAAATGGATACCCTAAAATTTGATTTTGAAAAAATAAATTCTGCTATTCAACACATAGAAACTCTAGAACAAAGACCTATAACATCACTAACGATCGGTAAAGCTTATAAAGTTGAAAAAATGGCAATGTATTCTACAAGATATGGTAAATCTATTCAGGTAATTCTGTTGGAAGATAATGTCAAATTCAAATCATGGCTTCCGAAACGAGTCACCGAGCAATTAACAGATGAGATTATTCAAATGATAAATTCATCAAAGTCCAAAGTGGTAATAACATATATAGGGCAGAGTTCTCAGGAATTTTCTGGTGCGAAAACCCGATCGTTAGTTAAGTTCGATGTGATAGAGTAAAAGTATAATTATAATATGTAAATTCATGGTAGAATATAAAATATTGTTAATCCACCTACTCAAAACATAAGGTGAGTATGATATAGCTTGTGATAATGATTTGAAACTGATAGTCACTATTTATTTTTCAGAACTTCCATACAAAGATGTGGATGCAATATTCCAGCGAGTTGTGGACAGAGGCTGTAGATATAGATTCTGCAATTGAAAGATTGCGTTGTGAATTGAATGATTTGAGTTGGGATGCACTACATTCGGCAAATTATGATATGAACATTTGTTTTGATGTTGAGGAGGTCCGACGAGTTTTGGAGCTCAGCAATAAATATGACTTTGGTGTAAAGTTGTGTAACAAATATTCCTATGGACTCATTAGTTTGGATGAGTATTGCAAGCAGATGATTGAAGCGGAAATGAGAAGATTTTTATCAGACCTGATTGCATATTTACCAGGAGATATAACAGAAAAATATCAACTGAGAAAAGACGAGTATAGCTCAGATGGAGAAGAAGGGAATGTGTGTCAAAGTGGTGAAGTTTTGCAGTCTACATAGAAAATTATTTTTAGTACGCATATATTAATATTCATTTTATAAATAAAAACAACATTGAAAGTATTTTTTTTTTATTTACTACTATATTATGATACATTCAAAATATGAAAAATAAGATACATATCAATAAAATATTATGATAATCCAATCTGAATTGAACCATTGAGTGCACTATAGCTCAAATAGGCATCGTGTAGTATAAGTGCATATACTTTCGTGTTGGCGGGAAATTTTGTCTTTCGGGTTTCGAACTCAATTTTGATGTCGACGGTGGATGACTTCATGGCATCAGGTTGATGGGAGCAATCGATGACGAAAAGAGGATTATTCCGGAAGCTTCCAATATCCATCATTGGTTCACTCATAGGCTTGTTGTAGTAACTGCGTTGGAAATTTTCGTAAGCATAGTAGGCTGAAGAGTCCAATTTTTTATCGAAATCCAGATTCCAACGTTCGTATGGAAATACTTCAGAATTCAAATATAAACGGATATTATTTATATTTGCATTAATAAACTTCGTCGCATCTTTTGAAATATTTTCGGAATGATTTGTGTCTTGGAACCCGATAATGATGAATCGAGGCCTTTCGAGGCTATTGGTAGTTTTCACAGCCCATATGTCTGAAGCTGTATCACGAAGTGATGGTAACTCATAAAGATCCCACATACGGTAGGCCATTTTGACTTTGGCACTACTATTTTTATTAATTCGGTTGAAGAGCTTCAATTTCTGGCGATCTTCTGGTACAATATGTCTGATTCTCCATTCTATTTTTGTGATTTCTAGTTCAGCATCGACCTCGCCTATGAATGAATTTTTGAAGGATCGAGCTATAATCAGAATGAGTTCCTGCTTAACATTCAAAATACCCTTGGTGTAATCTTCAGCGAATCCCATAATGTATTTTAGGGGCAGTTTGCCGCTGAAAAAATTACTTGCAGGATCCAGTATATCTTGTTTATTCTGATTGAGACCCCAACCTATTGGTAGTAAACTATTCTCATGTGTTCTTCCGAATGATACCATAGTTTTCAATGTGGTTGTTATGCCTGGCTTTCGTACAACTGCAACTTGTTCACCACCCATTTCGTAGCGGATTTCATCAAACAAGAAAGCCAGAGCATTATTGGAAAGATAACATCGTTTGTTGGGCTCTGAAGGTGTGAATTTTCCCTCGATATAAATGTAGCTATCTGCTATATCGAGAATTAGATCTTGAAAATTGATGGGAATTCTGATTTCGTCCGAATTCTTATAATATGGTGATCCATACGGCTTATATGTATGCTCATGCAAACTAATCAGGGAATGATCGAAAATTGGCTCTTCAAAAACTTCTAACATATCGCTTGTAGTGAAAGCGGCCATGTTTTATTTCTTCTTGGTATACCTGATCTTCAAGCCAATTGATTTCAGAAAGTTTAGATTACTAGAGCTGATGGTATATCTTGATTGTTTAACGGGCTCACGTGGAATGAATCGGTTTATGATTTTTCTCTTCTTTATATCAGCATGATCCTCAACCCCATTGTACATACACCGTTTCGGTTTCAATCGCCGGACATTATAACAAAACCCCATTGTATTTTCTTGGCAGAGGTCAATATTACAATTTTTTCAACTCCAATTTTATAATTATTCTTTCACCATTGAACTCGATCAGATGCCCACGATCGTCCAAAATGCGCAGAGTAATGTTGTCGAGATACTGACGGCCTTCGGGCTTGATTGGCATATAAATTATATTTCGTGGTTCCTTTGTGAGTTTGTATCCTGGCTCGACATCAATATCGAATTCGAAAATGCTGTGACATTCCTCACCATTCAAATACGCTCCAGAAGTGACGTTACAATCCACACGGATTATTCTCACATTATTGATATTCACAGGTAATGTTGATTCATGTGTTTCACCGATACCAAAGACCTTAGGCTCGAATCCTAAAAGACCAGCGATAGAGTTTTCATGTAAGAGGTTGATGTAATATTTCGATCGCATTTCACATTTCAGAGTATTGTTGTTTGGATGTAGGAGAAACACATCATCCATATTCTTTTCGGTGACATTTTCAGCCAGTTTCTCTTTAGATCTAATGGATCGCTGTATAACTTTATTGATTTCATCAATTTCATAAGCGCCAGGTGGAATTTTAATGGTTATGGGTGGAGAATTGATTCGTTTTGAATAGCTGATCACATTATTCTTCACAGTAACATTGAAAATTGAATTGTAGGAATAGAAACCATGTAAACCCAAACCATAACTGCTACTCGTATCCAATTCGACTGGTGGGTAAATGTTAGCGCTCAACTCGCTTGAGTCTCCTGATAGCGAGAACGTTCGTGACATGACTGTTCAATTGTTAGTATTCCAGGACATTTTATTGCTGGAAACAGAAATGATACAGCATCCGTCTCTTTTTTGGTGGTGATGTTAAATGGGTGTCAACATCATTTTTTGCTACTACATTTACATCCTTCACATTACAGTAGCAACAAAATATTTTTCGGGGTATTGGTCCATCATTCACATCAGATGAACTGCAAGTATCAACATCATTATAATGCTCCTGGCAGTACTGATACTTCAAGACATCAATATCATTTTGAAGGTGTGGTGGTAGTTTATCCCACACTGCCGCAATTTCCCCAGCAGCACATCCAATCAACACTTCTTTGGGCATATCAGAAAGTTGTTGTTTACTCATTTTATTCAAACTACGTAGTCTAGAATATGCATTTAATGAATGCGCCATCCTCTTTATGCTTTCTCTATCCTGGATAGGGGTTTTGTCCATAGTGGCTTACCGCATAGAAACTGCAGACACAAATGACCACACCACACTGTATTGAACCGCTGGTGTCGCTCATAGTTATAGCAAATTTCACTAGCTGGTTTTGGTCCACTGTGAAAATAACGAATTAGTTCTTTGGGGGGAGGTAAATCACCAAAGCTGTCATAGTATTTCACTGATCCTCCATTTTTTTTATATGCCACCCAGTGTGTTCCTGGGCCGTATCGGCTATCTAAATTAACTACTGCGGATTCACATCGATGCGGTCCTGAAAGTGGAAGATCGTCACGCATAAATACACCGCGAAAATTTGTAATTTTCATTTTCTTAGCGATTAATTTGATGTCAATGTCAGAAAGAGCTCTCCGGGGTGGCATACTCATAGGTTTTTTGAATTCTGATGCTTTAAATATAATCCTAGACCTTTGCGGTACGGTTTCAAATACATTCCTTTTCCACTTTTACCGAGAGCAATAGCTTCCATGTACTTATTGTGGCGGTTTGACTCATTCAACTGGTCTCTACTAGCTCTTGCTGCTTGTACTGCTTTAGTTATACCTGCTGCTGCTCCAGTAAGAGTGCCAAGTGCTGATAACCCAGCAAATATTGGTATGAGTGGTAGAAGTCCACCAACTTTGGGAATTGGTATCACCCGAGGTGTACGAATTTTATTTTTTCCTCCTGCCTCTTTTGTGTATTTACGGGCTGCTTTCAGCGCGATTTGGGTGGCTTTTCTCAAATTATTTGCAACAATTTTACCTCCTCCTGCTTCACGTAAAACATTTCGCACCTTTCTTACAATGCCAGAACCGAAGGCTACTACCTTTCTAATATTTTTTGCTTTTTTCTTGTTAATTTTTCTCATAGCTCGAATATTTCCCTGTTTACACGGTTTAGTTGACTCGCATCCCATACCAAATCGACGCTTTCCCTTCATTATATTTGTAACCAACCAAGCAGAACCTTTCTCTCCAAGAGAAGCGTTTTTGTCTTTGAATCTGCTCCAAGCAGCTTCTTCGAGCTTCTGGTCTGCCTTGTGCCTACTGTTGAGATCCGAATTCAGTGAATAAGCAATATCGTGCTCCTTGCATGCGAAATCTAGTTTATTTATGCCGGGATCTCCTCTTGCCAACCTCTTATGTAATCTTGTTCCAGGACCACAGTACTGATAACCACCAGGTAGATGCAACTCAATGGGTAGTTTATTGATTAGAGAATTAACCAAACCTCTACCGCCCACTTGTTTACGTTTACAACCGTTCTGATTGAGTTTTGTCATTTAAATAAAAGATTCAGCGAAGCACTGCACTTATATAGTCTCTAGCTGTCGTACAATGCGCATTGTGAAACAGAAACAAGAGTTTAAAATCGATAATTTTGACGAAAAAGTAAATGATGGACTGGGGAGGCACAGTGAACACTGGGGAGGCACAGTGAACGACGCCATGGATCTCTCCTCCCATTATCAATTAGGGGTCTCATTATTGGACCTTCGAATTGTGGGAAGACAAATGTGATGATTTCTTTACTAACTCACCCACTGGGATTGCGATTCGCGAATGTGTATGTTTATTCAAAATCTCTATATCAACCCAAATATGAGTATTTACGAGGAGTGTTGAAGCCGATTGAAGGATTAGGATTTTATACTTTTGGAAATGTCACGTCTGGAATAGTAGAACCATCAGAGGCTAAACCTGATTCGGTATTCATCTTTGATGATGTTATGTGTGAAAAGCAAGATGTTATTAGAGCATATTTTAGTATGGGGCGCCATAAAAATGTTGACTGTTTTTATCTAGCCCAAACATATTCCCGTGTTCCGAAGCAATTGATCAGAGATAATTCAAATTTCATTGTAACATTCAAACAGGATGACATGAATCTCAACCACATTTTTTCTGATCATGTATCGCCAGATATGACGTTTAAGCAGTTTCAAGATATGTGTGCAAAATGTTGGAATGACAAATATGGATTTCTAGTTATCGACAAAGATAGAGAACTACAAGAAGGTCGTTACCGTAAAGGGTTTGACAATTTCATATATCTCTGATGTTTTTTAGATATTTGGCTCAATCTGAAGTTGAACAGGTCAGTGATACGTTAGCATTCAAAACGTCAATACTATGGACGAACAAAAAAGCGATGAAATAGATTTGAAACGGAAATTAATTGAGGCAACAGAGGCAGTTCGAAAAAAATTTAATTACATTAAAAATAACCGCATAAGCGACCAAGTGGCGCTTTCAAAAATATATGAACCAATAATCGAACCACTGAAAACTATATCATCTAATACATCCAAAATAAATCCTTTACCGGTGGTGAGCCACTCAAAAAAATTTACCAAATCCATAGAGAGTAGTACCCCGCTCCCAAAATTGAATTTTATGGAAAGTGATGACAAAGATGTGAAATTTAATGCTGAAGAAACATCGATAATGCATACACCATCATCCTCAATGGTAACCACAGACCCCGAATCACCAAAGGTAGCGGACAGTAATGGGGAAGTCTCCAGCCATATTCAAAAGTTGTTATCTGGAAATTCTTCATATGATACGATATTCGGTGTCCGGTTAGACCCCATTACGAATAAGCTAAAAATGGGCGATTCCAATGTAGACTTTATTGAAGAAAGAATTGTATTCAGTAAAGATGGTAGGACCATTGGTACTTACCAAGGCACATCCAACTTATACAAGTTGATATTCATGAAAGTACCTCCGGGAAATATGTCTGCTACTGAACTGAATATATATGGTGACATACTCAGATTAACAAAAGCAGCGTATAAAAATCACGACCAAGCACAGGGTTTATTGCCTAATAAATGGAAGAAATATCAAAAAATAATCAAGCCATTATTATCTGTAGACAACACATTGGAAAACCTTTCTATAGGAGGTGCTGGAATAATGAAAATACCATCCCGAAAACTATTTGGTGGAAACAAACCCATAAGTTACATTTATTGGAATAGCTTGGATGAATTAATCGACAGGCTTCGACTCCTTTGGAGTTCAAAAATGGCTGGACATACAGGGCATGATAATGAAATATTATCAATAATAGAAGAATTGCGCGAAGAGGGTTTAATCTACTGAATGTGTATGTATATTATTTCCTGAGTGTGTGAATTATGTTCATTCTTCTGAATATATTCCAACGATGAATAACACAATCGACAAATTTGGTCGTAGACGGGGTGGTGTGAAGGTGATTGTTGGAAGATCAGGAGTTGGATTCATCCTCACAGCAGATGGAAATTATAATATTCAGAATAAACGTCTGTGGAATATTGGTGAACCCTCCGACACGAAAGATGCTACCACTAAGGGTTATGTTGATGACCGCATAAAAGAGACTAAGGAGTTGACCCTGTCCGCTGTGCAAGAATCAGTATCATCAGTAATTCGTGAAGCGAGAGCATATTTTGATTCCAAAATTACTGAACTCAGATTTGTTATCGGCAAGAAGTCGGATAGCTCAATCGAGCAAATTTCCAAACTGGAGCAGTTAATCCATACTTTAGAAAAGCGAATCGTTAAAGTAGAGCAGTCAACAACCAAGGCTCCACCTAAACACTGGAGGACTGGGCAATTAGCTTTACCGCCTTCCTGGGAACCGACTTCTGTAATAGAGAGTTGAAATGAGTACCGCTAAAAGGCAAGTTGTTGAGGAACTGCATAAGCCAGCTCGACGAAATTTTCCACGAAGGAAGACCATAATTAAAGGGTTTTCAGATTTATGGCAGATGGATCTGATGGAGATGCAGCCGTATGCAAAAGAAAATAAAGGTTATAGATATATCCTCATCGTAATAAACTGTTATTCAAAGTTTGTATGGTCAAGACCGCTGAAAAATAAAACGGGAAAATCCGTTACCGCAGCAATGGAGAGTGTGTTGAAAGACGCAAAGTACACACCGAAGAACTTGCAATCCGACCAAGGCACTGAATTTTATAATACAAAATTTTCCTCGTTGATGGCGAAACATCTGATCAATCATTATTCGACATTCAGTACTAAAAAAGCGGCAATTGCGGAACGAGTTATTAGGACATTGAAAAGTTGGTTGTATAAAGAGTTTTCAGTTCAAGGGCATCACAAGTGGTTGAAAATTCTTCCGCACATAACGGATCAGTACAACAATAAAATTCATAGCAGCATTGGAATGAAGCCCGTTGAAGTGACATCATCCACGAAACTGAATTTGTATAAACACGCCAAAATACATGCGAAATATAAAAGAAGTAAATTCAAAATAGGAGACGTAGTCCGAATAAGCAAGTACAAGAGCATATTCGATAAAGGTTATACAGCAAATTTCACAACTGAACTTTTTAAAATTGTTAAGGTAAATAGTACAATGCCTGTAACCTATGAGCTTGAAGACATGGATAAGAAACCAATAAAGGGTTGTTTTTATGAAATGGAGTTGAGTAAAACGAAGCAGCCCGACATTTACTTGGTGGAAAAAATTTTGAGGAGGAATCATGGGAAAGTAATGGTGAAATGGCTTGGGTTTCCCAACGACAAAAACTCATGGATTGATGAAAGTTCGATCGTATAATTGAATATCTGTATTTTTTCATCAAGTAGCCATAAACTGATATTAATTCGATATGTGAATTTTGTGAGTTATATATTTATAGTGAAATCGTTGATATAATGTTTCACTCATTACTATAAATGAATAAAAAATGAACAATACTTGGTGCAATTTTTTATTTTTCGTTAGTCATACAAAGTGTTTATTGATGTTCAATCACTTCATAAATGTATCTCCTTATTGGAACCACATGGGTTTTCCTCAACTCTTCCCGCTCGGCTCTCTGATCTTCGTTCAAACACCAGCATTTGAGCAGATGGTCTATTCTGTCTTTGAAAAAAAACCCGACACATTCACATAATGTCAACCCCATTCGACACTGTTCGCATAGGTTTTTCCAACAGTCTGTTTGGTAGCTGTCACAATTCGTACATCGCTGGAAATCCAAGGTCTCCTCTGCTCTGCAATCCCTACAGTCTTCTCTAATAATACCAAAGTTTGTGGTGTCCATTCTTTCACCACACTTTCGGCATTCCGTCCATAAACCGAACCGTTTTGTCACTTTTTTTGGAGTCTTCGGAGGGTTTATTCTTTCACACTCTTGACACAATCCAGTGCAGGTATTGATAAAACTCGGTGGCCATGCAATGTCACAGTTATGACATGACAAATTTTTATCAATCACTAATGGATACACTGCAATTTTTGGCTTAGAATCCCACTCTCTTGATGTCGACATATCTAGAAATGATGAAACTTGTGTGCTATCAAGAATCGCATAGAATGATCCACCTCATTCAGCGACCCTCATTATATACAATCCGATATACCTTCCACCTAGGTATCCTCCGAAGGCCTTGAAGTCCAGTGACCTTCATGTTGAGTGACTTTCAAATGACATTCGAGCACTGAATGACCTTCGAATATGGAGTGACCTTCGAATATGTAGTGACCTTCGAATATGGAGTGACCTTCGAATATGGAGTGACCTTCGAATATGTAGTGACCTTCGAATATGTAGTGACCTTCGAACACCAAACGACCTTCACATCTCAAACGACCTTCGAGCAACGGGTGACCTTCGAATTTGAAATGACCTTCATCCCCTCACAGTATTCGAAAAACCATATAAGGAGAGGACGAATACCACCTCTGCATCAGTTTCATTGAAATATCATAGTAGTTCGTATTGAAATGGCAGCTCAACAAAATGATAGAATGAGTGTGTTACGAGACCTAGTGGCTATCGATATAAATCATGTCGAAGAAGATGCAGAAGTGGACGATGACATAGCTGAAGAAGTTGCAGCAGTGGACGATATAGCTGAAGAAGTAGCAGCAGTGGAAGTTGTTGAAGAAGCAGATGTTGCGGCAGAAGGAGCTATTGCAGTTGCCGCTAACGATGATGATGGTTCTAGCGAGGATGAAGGGATGTACGAAGATGGTCCTGATGTAGATGGTGAATATAGGTGCGTGTTCAAAAATATAAACAGTGTGAGGGATGTCGGTAGAAATATGTATTGTTCGATAATTTCATGCTGGATGGTTGTAACAACCACCGAGGATCGTAAGGTTCTATGCCACAAGTGCTTCATGCTGTACAATGAATTAGTCGATAGTGGACATTATAACAATGTAGATCTGCATTATAAAACGGACTTCAATAATATTCCCGATTACGACTGTGTGGCTTGTGGAATGACTGTTTGTCAAGTGCGCCTAATTGACACTTGCCTGTTTTGCAATACAAGTTTTAAAAAAATATAATTTTACAGAGCGATTGCAAATTTCCGAATACTGGAATATGGCCCTGCAGACAGTTCCAGTGATGTGCATCGGTGTGGAAGTGTTGCTCGTGTTTCTGTTCAGGAATACGAACCGCCGGATGACATCAGCGATTGTTCAACAATTGAATTGGACTGGGAAAATTTACCAGATCAAAGCCATTGGTGGTGTCCGGCGCAATTGTCTGAAGAAGATGGCGGGGAAGAGGTTATCCGAATGGAAGAGGCATGCGATTGGACTTTTAGACTTTGAGTCGGGGTGTTTATATTAGATTTGTATAACGTATAGCATAATAATAGGGAAAAAAAGACTGAAATATATATTTTAAATGAAAATATGTTTCATTCATTTGATGATCGATAGCTCTATAGTGAATAATAGCTCAAAAAAATTATTCAAGTGGTATAAATACTACTAGCGTGTACATTTCAAAGAAACTGTGTTTGGAAATGTCTGATGTCACTAACTAAACATGTGAGATTTTTTTAAATACTCTGAAATTTCTTATATCTATTGCAACATATTTTCAGACACACATATAAAACATATTCGCTTTCCTGGGTGTATTTCAGCTTCAAAATATACTTTCAAATAGTGAGATATATATTTTCTAATAAAAAAGTGTATGTAATATATTAAAATGAAAGTGGCATGCTCATCTGTGCATCAAAATGTTTAATGAAAAACTAGTGCGCATCCATTATTTCTAGCTATAGTTGGTATTTAACCAAAACTCGTTGTGATGTATATGAATTGTATCAAAATATAACCAAAACCTTCAACTGCGCATACATTTTTACCCCACATTTTGAAATAGCTCCATTTTGGTTTAATGCGCAAACGGGAGCTTACAGAAATGCGTAGTAATGAAAATTCATTTTTCGAACACTCCCCTGTTGTTAAAAATGCTCTCATATACACTTCATATCTTTCTTGAGTATTTTAGTTGGTTGGAGAGGGAATATTTCTTTGAAAATTGTGATATTTTATCAGCAGCCATGTAATATAATACATAACGGAAGTAGTGAATCCAACTGCGCACCTATATATTCAATAAAAAACCTATGCGCATCCAGTTTTCTAGTCTGGAGAACATTTTCAGTGCATATATGACAGAGAATCATAGACATGTATGGTAGCATGGTTAATGCCACCCACTGCGCATAACTTTTCTCTGTCACTTTCCTAAAAGTTCCGTTTTGGTCGCATACCTAAACCAGCTACCTGACTTGTGCGCAGTTGATTTCCCCTCCCCCCCCACACCCCCCCCCCCCTAATTAGCCCCTACCCCACCCCTGCCCTAGTGTGAGGCCATCCGAGTTCACCCACGTGTCCAGTTTTTTTTTTCTCGAATTGCTCGGAACGAGGGTCTTTCCCCCCCCAACAACTAACCCCCCCCCCCCCTCCCCCCTCCAAAACAACATTTTATTTTTTTATTTATGATTTATTACAAATACGAACATACTAACATACTAACATGTACTTAAACTTAATCTATCTTATTAAATATACACATTCAAATATTATTTAATGATAATATTCATTTTAATAATTACAATAATTAAAAACCAATTATGTATACAAATACGATATGAATATATACCCCCTCCCCCCTTCTACTTTAAAAAACACAAACCTTTATTTACACTCTAATACAAATACGAACACACTCAACTAACATGTACTTAAAATTTAATCTATCCTATGAAAAATATACATTCAAATATTATTAAATAATTTCGTATCAAATATCTTAATTATATTTAATACAATAATCGAGGGAATTGGGATCGGAAAAAAGGATCATATTCACACGCAAACACACCTATACACACACGCACATATTCATTTCTCCATAAAAACTTTAACCTTCTCCTGCAGCAATTTAAGTCGTCTGCTCTCTCGATTGAGCGAGAGCTGCGACTTAATTGCTTTGGCCTTCAGCGTTGGCAAACTTTGCCTAAGCTGATTACTGTCACCCATAATTCGTTGCTGGCGTCCGTCGAGCTCTTCCAATTGTCGTTTCAACTCCTCCTTTCGATTTTTTATTTCTTCGAGCTCCGTATCGTACGCCAGCAACGATTTCTGAGCGTCAGAGACCTTTGCAGCAGCTTCTCGATGTTCTAGATATGCTCGGGCTTTTTTGTTAACAAAATCCGAAAAAACATCTACAATTTTCTTATGTTGTTCTTCCGCATTTTGTGACCAAACACTGCCATCACTTCTACCACTTCCCAAAATTGGTGATACCGATGAACTTCTACCAGAAAACACTTCAGAATGATCTACCGATCGATTCGGAGAAGTGAAACCAACGGATTGCTTTGCTGAGACGGGACTTGCAGGTGACCCACTGGACACCGAAAATTCGTTGGAACCGGCTCCGTCATTTTTTGAGGCAGATTCCTGTTTTTTGGGAGAGTTAGCCGGGGCCGATGATTGTACTACCTCTCTTCCCAAAATTACCGGTGACGGTGAACTATCTTCGGAAGATAGAACTACCGTTGGAATCGGACTACCGACGGATTGTTTCGATGCCAGAGGTCTTGTGAGTAGTCCTCTCAGCAACGGAAATTCGTTGGACTCAACTTCGTCACTTTTTGTGGTAGACATCCTTTGTTTTTTGGGGGAGTTTACCGGTGTCAATTCTTTCCTTTTGGAAGACTTATTCAACGATGAAGGACCCGCTTCATCGTTGCTTATGTCTTCACATAAGGGGGCATATGGTAACAGAGGTGGAGTGAAGCCCTTGATGTCCGCGAAATATTTTTCCATTTCTACATCTCCGAATTCTTGCATATCTGCCACCGATAAGCTGGAATAATGGAAACTCGGTATGTCTGTGCTGTGAATTTGTTCAAAATCCAAATATTTCGATTGGTCGGTTGCTGTTTGTTCGGGTTTCTGTATCCTAACATCACTTAATATATTTATTTTTTGAGTCGAACAACCAGCAACCGAATCTTTATTTTTATCATCAACCGCGTCTCTAGTCTTTTCGTTAACCGCGTCTTTATTTTTTTCAATATTAATTGTACTAAGATATGCTAACGTTGCCAGCATACTAACAACCGACTTTCCACTATCCTGAGAATTGGGACTTTTATTACCTTTCATTTCGGTTATCCAATCACACCACTCTTTCACAATATCAATAAAAGCACGACTCACAACTTTACCAGTGGGAAGAACAGGGTACAATGATGCATCATGCCACCCTCTAGTTTGAGTAACCTCGCACATCCCCTACTCCGAAATTGTACAGAGCCTGCGCACAGGTAGAGATATTGAAAAGAGACCACTACAAGGCCAAATTCTTTTGGGTCACCTTCATACACCCTGATCGTTCAAAGCAAAGGAATGCGGTACAGGTACCCACGCCTCGCTACCTGCTGCTAGACAAAATAAGGAATGCGGCATAAACTCGCATTCTTCAAGACTAGACCACTCAAACACAGTATGGTCGATAAGGACCTAAGGAATGTACATCGGTACAGTTTTTTCAAAACGTTGACTACAACGAGACGAAAGAATGTTATTTATTATGTCTATTCAGTCTATACATACACGTTAAAATTGAAAATATCTATTCATTCAATATGTGGATGCTATACAATAAATTTTGAATATTTTTATGCTACACTATGAAATTAACATATATGAGTAGAAACAATTCGGAAATGTAATTTCAATATCGAATATTCATGCTTCGAAAATTGTGTTTTTTTTTTCTTTCGATATGAGATATTTCTGGATTATTCTCCAACATATAAGTGGAACCGTTTTTCAGTACCTTCTATGTCAAAATATAGGTTGGCATAAAAAAAAGGAATTCAAATATATGATATGAAACGTATCAAATTATTGGTTCAAATATTCGTGAAAACAGTTTCATAGCCAATTGTAGATGAATATTCCCTTTTCACGCTATCGGATGAATAATATAAAATTTGTTGAATGATAATTAAGGATTTGCGTTCCCTTACTTCGACTTATTCTGCTTCCAGTAATGAAATCAGCAAATCCAAATTGTTGACAGGTTGTGAATTATTATGAATCGCAGATTCCACAATGTTTGAACACCATAACAGACCGCTTGTCGTCATGGTGTGACAAAGCGACTTTATTTTTCATTTCAGTAAATATGTCGTGGGTATCACTTTTGAAACTATTCATTTTTCTAAGTATGGAACCACCCTTCTCAACAATATTTTTATAGTCACTTTCGTGCAATTGTTTGATAATGACTGACTTTTTGACGCCTTTGGCTTTCTTCAATTCATTTTTAACGGACTGAACAAAGTAAGCTTTGGCCCCAGTACCATAAAAACTGATAATGGGGTCATTGGGAAATTCATCTTTCATATTCCCCAGAATGGGTTTTGTAACAGGAATGCCAAAATCGTTTCCGATGTTATAATTGGAGGTATCGAATCTTTCTATATTTTCGATCATGAATTCGTAAAAGTTTTTATTTGCTATTTTCAATATAAAAGAATCTGTATCTGTGTACAGTAGTGAAGCGTCATTTCCAAAATTACTTTTTATGCATTTGTAGTAAAAATCGTACATTACTGTTTTTGATAAATCCAATATACTAAATCCCAAATAAAGTGGTTTATCGTAACACACTCTTACTTTTCCCATATGAATAGCGACAAAATTTTCTGTAAATGTTGAACATGTTTTGAAATTTGGGTTGGAAATCAGACAATTAGCCCCCAATGACCTTTTTATATTCTCCCAATGAGTAACCAGTTTAATTTCCCTTCTATTTTCCACATTTTCCAGAGTTTTTCCATACACGGCATTGTTCATTAACTTGAAAAATTGTTTTTCGAATTTATTCAAAGCTTTATTACGCATTTTTGTATTCAAATCGATATATTTCTTAAGCCATGACGATTGCCGAAATTTCAAAACCCTATGTGTTTTCATAACCATCAATCCGTTTTCTATAGCTTGTTTAAGAGTTCTATAATGAACGATATAGTTTTTTTTATCTGATAAGTTCGGTATCAACTTGCAAATATTGGATTTTGAACCTGGTGGAATTATACTTTCGACTAGGAAAGGTAAATCCGAATGAGAATCATGTAATTCTTCTGGATAATGAATGTCCACTTCAAAAACATAACCAAAAGGAGAATCAGCAGAAATACTCATCACATCCAAATCCTGTATTTCACTGGGTGTCAACCAGGTGAATCCACCAATGGGCAAAGGTTGAGACATGCTATGACCATACAAATTTGTTGCATCCAAATACGATATGTAAGATACGTCTTTTTTGGCATCGTAGTTAGGTAGATATTCATTGTTTGCGACATGCATTCGGTCACTACATTGACTTATTCCACCACGTATACCTTTCTTGAAAAAATGTATCATGTCAATATCAGTCAAAAGCTCCAATTCAACTTTTGTGTATCTCAACATAGCGTCCCAAGATAAACCTGGGGCGGTATAATATTGGGCAGGATCCAATTTATAAGTGTTCAAACAAATTCTCCGAAAATTCTCGAATGTATCAGTTAACAGTAAAACATCCGATTTCAAGTACAGATCTGAATATTCTCCCAAACTTCGACATTCAAATAAATTCCATACCCGTTGTGCCCTATCATAGCATTCATCTGAAATTTGTTCGTCATTTAAGTTATCATAAAATTCTTCTTTCGATGGTAGATGTGTGATATCTAATTTTTCCATACAATCTACGAAACTGTATGGAAATACACCTTTCTGTTTCATCAACTGAAACTTTTCGACATCCGGAAAAAACTTTTTAGTGTCTATGAATTGATCTTCTACTAAATTTGCACCGAGATTCTGAAGTGACTCCGAAAGAAATTTATAGCTATCAATGAACCTTAATTTCATGAAATTATTCTTCAATTTTCCATCTTTACCCAAATAGCTGTGTGTGAAAAGATGTTTGGTGAATGAAATGTATTTTTCTTTGGTTTGTGGAATGACATCAACTCGATCGCCCTTGTCGAATAATTCCTTGATGAATAAGTGGCAATCATATCCGCTCATATTATGACAAATAATTGGTATAAAATTTGGAAGTTTGAAATTCAAATTACATTTAGAATGAGCTGCACCAAATCTCTTTTTTCCGGTCAGGTGACAATGATCTCTCACTTTGACATCACCATCTTCGAATATATTATCACATATGCCACAAGTCTTTGCATCAGAAAATTCTTTTTCTTCTGTCTCAGATAATTGACCCATTGGAACAACATTTTTTAGATGTTTATGATATATATTCTTTAAATCGTTTTGAATATTTGAGACGAATACTTTTGCAGTATCGACCCCTCGATACGAAACAAATTTGTCGAATTTTTCATTGAAAGAACATTTTATGTAGTATGCAAACGAGTATGGTTCATGAATGTGAGTTCGGTTGGTGTAAGAGCAATCTGGATTCGGTTGACAAGAATCAATTGGTTTCAGAATTGACTCAAAATCTGCATAAACGACAAACGGAACTTTCATCTGCTTTTCGATATTCACAAATTTCAATATATTTTCAGGAATGTATTTACCGAACTTGTCGATTTTCAATTTTTCAGAAGGTGTGGTTGTACACACATGATTGCAGTCATTTAATTGATGCTGGGTCAATGATTTTCCGTTAGCAAAATATAATAAACAACCATCACAAAAATATTTTTTATGACCATTGGCAGAAATTTGGCTAGAAACTAATTTTGACAAATCCTTAATCCAACAATAATGATTTTTTCCCGTTTCATCACTGATAAGTAAAAGATTAACATGCCTGGTGAGTCGTTGTCGTGAATAATGTAGTGGACCTACAACTTCATATTTCATTTTAGATTCCTCAAATTTTTTTTCCAACCCATATACATTTATAGAGCAATCATTGGCAACTTCGAATTTTGAAATTCCACTTAATTTCATCGGAAAATCCATACCTGATACATTCAGCACTGATTGAAAGGGTGGATAAGAAGACACTTCGGAAACCCTACGATCCGCCGGGTAAAGTGCTGATACCACAGCCCATGCAAAACAATAGTTATCCTCATTTCGCACATTCACCACACCTTTTTTCGACTCGATATAATCTGGCAGCTTTATATAGGAACACGCACCAAGACGGCTATACTTGTTCACATTCATTTCTGTGAACATGATTTTCTTCAGGCTCCATCCTGCAATAGAAATGATTTTACATTCAAGGTATGAATATTGATTTTTGGGCAATTTATATACCTGAGTCACGATCTTCGAATTCTGTACTTTGTGCCATTATTGTGTCGATGAATTCATCCAAAACAGCATTAAGATCCATGGACTGGTCAACTATCTGGTTCGGAGAATTGAAACACTTTACCTCGGATAATTCCTGGGTCTGCAGAATATGTGAGCTGAATAGTTCCATATTAACTTTCACCGCACTATGTATCTTCAACACACCTTGCAATAATGAAATCATTTTCTGTTTGTATGCATCAAAAAATGTTTTGTAATCCACATAGTTACTACCGCTCCCAATCCTATAGCTAACTATTCTACATTTGAAAGCACTTTTGATAATTTGCACGTCTTCACCCAATTGAATGCAAGAATTAGATCTGTGTTCGAGTGTTCTTCGATGTGAAACCATCTGACCCATTGGAACTGGTTTATTACAACAATCACAGAACTGCATATCGTTTTGCGATATGGGGCTCAATTTAGACCGTTTACTAGGTGGCTCACCTGTCACCGCTGTACAGGATTGCACTTGATGGCGATGTAGATTATCACTGCGAGTAAAACTTTTTCCACAATTGCAAGTATACATTTTGCTCGATTATCGGCTATTCAGAAGGAACATGAGGTCTGAAACTCGTGTTTCTTTTTATATTAGTGGTTGAGGTGGAAGAGAGGGGATAAGTTCACTTGCCCTCAAGGACATTTGTATTCATGGCTTCCTTTAGTTACATGTCAAGGTTACCATTCCCCAGGGTCATCGAAACTCTCAAGGTCACCAACCCTCAAGGTCACTAACCACCAAGGTCACTAACCACCAAGGTCACCATCCCTCAAGGTCACCAACCCTCAAGGTCACCAACCCTCAAGGTCACCAACCCTCAAGGTCACAAATCGTCAAGGTCGCCAACTCTCAAGATCACCAACTTTCAAGGTCATTCACTGGGCAAGTGAACCTCTGAAGGCTATTCTCCAAGGTCACTCTCAAGGTCAGTGGTGGGGGGAGGTCCAGGATTGGCATAAACCCCCTACTTATTGTATTCCTTGAAATATCTTTCTTGAATCATCTTCGCAGTTGAATTCCAAATTGATTTAACTGCATATTCTTTATAATCTTCTCCATTCCTCTTTTTCATATTATAGGCCCAATCCTTTAATATATCTGCTACTTCTTGTAACGGAGTTATTTTCGACAGTTCGTAATTTCGTATTTGACAAAAGTCCATAAATTGTCTCCATATTGACGCTTTAGTATTTTTTGTGGATTGCGGGATTGCTTTTTCTATATTTTTTGTTATTTGTTGAGTCGAAACTTCTCCAAAACGACTCAGGTTGTAATGTTTCAGTACCAACTATCAACAATAATAGGTACTTCAATAACTGACAGGACAGTCATTAAAGTGATGTAAGCATACTAGATGTAGACGCTTAAGAGGAACAGGTATTTTTATCGGTGGTAAAAAACGATGCACCTTTTTTATCGCCAAAACAGTCATCTTTATATGACACATTTTATACAGGAGTTAATTTATCGATAAAAAACATCATAAATGAGAGGAGATTTGGTTTGCCTACAATTTTAAGAATTTTGTGCGAATTTTGCAATAGTTCGACTCTAGTAAATACTGGTAAAATACATCGCAAATCGAACGGCAAACAAGCTACAGATGTAAATACAAAAGACGTTTTTACTAAGTTAACTTTGTTTGTTGAAAGTAGAGGTATTATACAAAACAAACTTTTTTGACTTTGAATTTTGAAATTGATATTTTCAATAGGGGTCTTGCATGAATATTTCGACAATATAAACTCCGTATGTTTTTTAGTTTTTTTCTTTTCAGTCTAACGTGTGCCTTATTTCGAGTTATTCGTCGTGAACCAAAAATAAAAGAATTCTAGTTCGTGAACTCTTGGAATGTTATTTGATGATCGTTCTTGATTTATGCAAATGTACAGAATTCCATGTAAATGGGACCCATCATTTTGTTATATTATAAAATTTCATATGATATAAAAGGTTAACGCGAGAAAATTATTCATTATAAATTGAATTTGAAATCATCAAATTTGAATGCATCTGTAATCTTTAAGCATACAGTTTTCGTAATTTTTCGCAACTTTATGAGGGTCCGAGCCCTCTGTCGTAATTTTCATGGTCCGAAACAATCAGAAAATTTTTCAACTTTCCAAGCATTCTCATCTAGGCAGGAGGGTGGAATTTTTCAAAATTGCATTATTCGATGGTTAGATATTTTTCACTATTTTCACAGGTTTTTCCGATTCTGATTTAGCAAGTTTTCGCAACTTTTTTTTGAAGAAGGCTGTAACCAGCCCACCGACAGACATATTTTTCGTCGTAATTTTCCATGTATGAAACTATTGGAAATTTTTCCGAAATCTTACGCTATCTATTCTTTGAAGGGGGCAGAGGGATGAAATGTTTTGAAACCGTATTATTTTCGGTCAGATAACTTTCACTATTTTTGCAGATTTTCTCGTTTTCCATTTCGCGAGTTTTCCCAATTTTTTTCGTGACAGGGAATGGTGGCGAGCACCCCGATTGAATTTTTTTCCCAATTATTTTCCATGTCCGAAATTGTTGAAGAATCTACTGAATCCCTTCGCGTTCTCTATCTAGCTTCGATGGGGTAGAGGGGGTGATTTTTTTTAACTATTTCATTCGACGATCAGATGTTTTCCACTATGTTTACAAATTTTTCTTACTTTAATTTCGCGAGTTTTTCGACTTCTTTTTTTCTCTGTAATTAAATTCGTCAAAAAACTTACGAAAACCTACGCATTCTCTATCTATTTTCGGGGGACACGGGGGGATACATTTTTTGACATTACATGTCATCGGAAGTGAACCAACACGTGAAATTTCAACGCTGTAGGATATCGTGATTTCCGACGTGGATGCTATCGGGTCAAACTAGAAAGTGAGGTAAAATATACTACAAAAACCAAATGAGTAATCACAAATTTTCTTTATTCTCAATTTTCTATATTTCCTGGTCTATTCATTTCGGAATATATTTCTCGTGTTCCTTACCAGCTGCAGCACGTTCTTGCCACTGCTCTTGACGTGACTATTTCACTCACCTACGAAATGAACCAATCAGAAGCTCTAGTCAAGTTCGGCTTACCGATAATACCAAACTTGACTCTAGACTCTGATTGGCCTATCAAGTTCGGTGTTTTCAGATTTGTTTACAGTGCATGTGACAGTTAAACGTCAAATATTAGTGATTACGCTGTGCACGCATTTAAAAATGAGTAGATTTGGGATGAATTCTATCGAATCAATCAACGAAAAAATCGATGAAAATGTACCGAAAAATACGAGGAAATCGAAGGAGTACATTTGGAAGCAATTTACCAGATTTTGCGATGAACGAAAATACCTATTAGATGAAGCAACGCCTGTCGAGAGACTAGCTATTATTTTGAAGGACTGGGGCTTCAACATGAGGAAAATCGATGGTTCTGATTACAAGGAATGTGTTGTGAAGACGATTTGGAATACGAGTGCTAGATTATTGCAAGAAAAATTCTATAATGAATATGGACGAAGTTTCGACCCATTCAAAGATATTATTTTTCAATCGGCCAGAAATGCGCGAGATACAAAACGCAAGTTGCTTCAAGGTAACGTACAGAAACGAAAGATCAGTTCGGCACCGTTGACCCATGAAGAACATCAAGCAATATGTACACAATGGGATGAAAATACACCCACAGGACTCCAAAAGAAATTTTTCCATATCGCAGCAGTAGAACTTGCTTGGAGAGGAGGTGAAGCTGCATATTGTTTGTTAGATTATTTTAAAGAAGAATTAGATAATAAGGGGGCGCCTACCGGCAGAATCGAATATAACACAGTTTTTTCAAAAACTTGCCAAGGAGGTCAGCGATGTGCGAACAGCAAATGGTTGATTGAAAATGTGCAAAATCCAACAATGTGCCCCGTGAGACTTTATAAAAAGATGATTTCAAAACGAGGTAATAATGTAAGATCTAATAGGTTGTTTCTCACCGTGAATGGACATTGGAAGCCTGGTGATCATTGCACTCCTTGGTACAAAAATATGCCTCTAGGGATCAATACGATCAGTAAATGGACCAAAACATCAGCTCAGAATATAGGGCTTGATGTGAAAAAGCAAAAAATTACCAACCATTCAAATCGAGCAACTGCAGTTAGTGAACTTTTATGTAGAGGAGTAGGAGAACAGGAAACCATAAAAATTACTGGACATTCGAGCTCTAATTCGCTGAAACCCTACTTCCAACTTAGTGAACAACATCACGAAAAACTCATAGCAAATGTCAGAAATTATAGCAATCAAGATGTAACAAATATTGCAAGTACAAGCGCGTGTTCAAATAATCAAGCTCAAAACATTGTATATAATAACTGTACCATTTATAATAATTATAATTGAAAAATATTTCAGTATGTCATATTATTGTTGGTTAAATTGAATAAGTATTTCTTTCGATGTTAATGTTTTCTGTTCATTAAAATTTATTGATTTCTCAGGTCAACTTTTTTGCCAATTTCCTCTAATCCTGCCGAATTTCAGATTTTTTATCTTTCACTCTGTTTGTGAAATAGTCTAATAAAATTCCACTCGTGATTGAATTTATCTCATAAGTCTGTCTTTCATTTGTGATCTCAACTGAATTGATTCGAGAAAACACCACTCGTCCTGCGGACTCGTGGTGTTTTCTCGAAACAATTCAGTTTCGTTCAGAAATGAATCGACAGACTTATCGCGAAAATTCAATCACTTGTGGTATTACTACTGATAATTTTTCTGCTCTGACCGATCAAAACATTGCCGACTTTGGGAGCTTGTATTTCGATAATTAGACGGACGATTTTTTCCAGATTTGGTTATTAGCATTGTTATCAAGTTTATTGACATGTGTTAGTTTTTCATCAAATTTGTAAGACGCGTTTCTTCTGTACAACGTGTTATTTGAAGCAATGATTGCATTTGGCCTATGTTGCAATATTGGGAAGCAACTTTGAGTCCAATTATCTCCGATTCTAAACGGACGAAAATTCTCAAAAAAATTCAGATGATGTAGACACTGTCGAGAAATATCATATCAAAATTTCATTGAATTTGTAAGAAAACGGTTCTAGCGTTCCAAATATCTTAAGTATTTCTTGACAATTCCTAAACAAATTTGTCATTTGTCATTTGAAAGAAATAAACTGAATTGAAAACTGAATTGAATTGAATTAAAATGATCAATAGTCCAAAGAACGAATGAAAAACGAAGTTATGAAGAGGAGAAACCTTTATTGTACTATGAACTCGAACAATGGCATGGAATTGGGCCCTTATTTGAAATCATACCATTATTTTTACACTTCGCAATTACCAGACTCTCATAAACAATTAATTTTTCTGGTCTCGAAAATTACACATGAGCACTATGTTCTTTCATCTGCTCTTTCAAAGTCGTTTTAGTTTGATCCACATACTCCCTTACAGCTAATTCCATTCCATGAAACCCCAATTTTTCTTTTTTTTCTGTCTGAAAGTTGTTTTCTGTCAGATATTTGCCTCATGTTCGATAATTTGTGAAAATGTGTGGAAAGAAGAGTATTTTGAAGTCGTCTAAATTATTCGTTTCAATGATATGATACTCTCCAAAACACCTACTCCGGTTGCAGAGAGGGTTTTCGTAGCCGATGAAGTGCGAAGGGATCACCCAAGTTATTCTTAAGTATTTTGACCGGCTGAATCCGAATTTCGAGGGTGATAAGCCGTGATCATCCGGGAAATTGTTATGGACGATTTTCTGAATAAATCAAAAAAAACATTTTTTCCGAAAACAAATGACGTCATAATTATTTTTCATAAAATTCTCTACAAAAAAGGTATCTACAAGTTTTTCTCCAAACAGCACCGTTTTCGAGTAAAACGTGCTCGAAATTCTAAAAAATGCGATTTTCTCAATTTTCTGTGCTCTTTCATTCAGTCACATAATGATATTTTCAGGATCACCTTGTTCCAAATTATTCATACATGTCTTGACTATGAATAACAAAAGAGACATTCTTGAAAAAATCATTCATGTGGATTTTCCGGTACTGAATTTCCCGATCCTTTTACCTTTCATGGAACTGGCAGTTTTTTATTCGGAAAGCTCACGTCGTGGACGAATTTCTTATAGTGTCAATCAAAACAGGTTCAGCATATATTTTGTCATGATCACAAAGCATTTTAGTAGCGGAAAAACGGAAAATTTTGCTTACAAGTAAAACAATTTTCCGAGGAAAATCGAAAAATCCACTTTTTCAAAAAAAAAATTGATGCTTTAATATATTCCATAAGATTCTCTACGAAAAAGGATTCAACAAATTTTTTTTAAAATGCATCGTTTTCGAGTAAAACATGCTCGAAAGGCAAAAAAATGCGATTTTCTTAATTTTTACCTTATGCCAAATTATTTATATCTGTCTCGACTATGAATAACAAAAGAGACATTCCTGAAAAAATATCAATAGTGTGGATTTCCCGGCACTGAATTTCCCCATACTTTTACCTTCCATGGAAGCGACATTTTTTTATTTGCAAATCTCACGTCGTGGACAAATTTCTTATAGTATCAGTAAAAAGATGGACTTACTTTTTGTCAGACACAATTTCTTCCCAAGACTTTTCCAAGATCTAATGAAAAAATTGAGTTTTATTCAAATTTTATTTTGGCATGTACTACCGCGGTGACAAAAACAAAATGAGCAGCATGGAATTTTTGCTGCCTTTCAAACGCATGTATTCCGGGTACAACTTTTGTAAGTACAATACTTGGGGGGATACAAATTTCAACCCTTTGCGGTTTAAGCATAGAGTCTTCTTCAATAAACCCGAAATCCAATGGGTTCAAAAGAAAAATATCCTATTAGCGAAATGAAACTAAGGAAAGTACATGACAGCGCAGCGCGAGATGTTTTAAACAAGTGAAAATACGTCTAAACAAAAGAGTTCGCGTTAGAAGCGCGCACTTTTTAAATTTCCGATTTTTTTCAATTTCCAAAATCCACACGTGATCCAAGACGAGAGCTTCGCGAATAAAAAAATGCTGGTTTGTTATTGCTGTCATTCAAAACTGATGGGTTATTAGAGTTGAGCTTTCTAAGTTCGAATTCTGACTTACCTAAGAGATTGATTGAATTTGTTTTTAGGCTAATAAGAGTCTCAACTGAATCGCAACCTGTGAGAAGGTCATCGACGTAGAAATCGTTGAGAATTATATTGGATTCTACAGGAAACTAGTCTAGGGATTCTAAAGCAATCTGTTTCAGACAGAGGGTCGAGAAAAATGAAGCGGAAGCCGTCCCGTAACTGACGGTATTCAATTGAAAGTGAGACAGTTTGAATTCAGGATTTTCGCGCCAAACTATACGCTGGAGATCGCGTTCTGGGTTTTTTTATGTTGATTTGCCTGTACATTTTGGCAATATCACCGGTTATTACTATTTCATTTTGTCTGAAACGGTTAGTACAACAAATAGTTCATTTTGAATTGTGGGACCGATTTTGAGTGAATCATTTAATGAAATGCCTGTACTAGTTTTAGCTGAGCCATCGAATACCACTCGTAATTTGGTGGTGGTGCTATCTTGGTGGTGCAAATAATATATTGGTAATTGCGCAGGCTTACTGGGATCAATTTCTGTCATATGACCAAGGGTCTTATATTCAAACATGAAATCGTAATACTGGGCTTTGAGTTGGGGATATTTATTTAATTTTTGTTTCATATAATGAAACCGTTTTATTGCGGTTTCCAGAGAATCACCCAACTGTTTATGATGTCCCTTCAGAGGTGAACTAACTATAAAACTCCCATTATCGTCACGGGTGAATGTATTCGAAAAGTGAATTTCGCAATCAGCTTCCTCTTCAGTAAGTTTTTTGGTTTCAGCATAATTCTCTTCGATTTTCCAAAAATGATGAAGTTGATTTTCTAAAGAGTCCATTAATAAAAAGCAAAGATTGGTAGAGCTCTGATCGATATGATTGAATGGGATCGGTCCAGCTAAATCCCAACCTAGTTTGGTTTCTTGCAAAGAAGGTGAATCTTTACCTAGCCTGATTTGGCCTGTACTGAGTAATTCGAAGAATATTCCAGCACCTAGAAGCATATCGACAGGAGAGGGGACATCAAAACTGTTGTCAGCAAGTTTGATATGTCTAGGAATGTTTATCTGATTGAAGTCAATAAACTGCTATGGAGTAATTCCTGTTATTTTATAGATAATTAGAAATGGCATATATGAGGAATAATTATCATATATAGATTTAATTTTGACAGAAACTCTTTTGGATATATTGACTACATTTTCGCTTATGCCAGAAACGGGCAAATGTATGTCAACACCCTGTAGACCTAATTTGTCGAACAAAGATTTTGTTAGGAAGGTAGATCCACTGTAAAGCAGGCTCTGCATCTCAAAGTTTTACCATTTTTGTCTGAAACGTTTACCTCTGTTGAGAGAATAACAAATGACTGGTTGGTCATTGTATGGGTACATAGATTTTCGAAGTATGTGAAGATTGTGAATCGGGAGTTGTTTCAGGAAGCGAGTCATTGTGATTGATTTGAATCGAATTGGTCTGACTGCGCAGGGAGATTTGATTCTGAAAATTGGTGTTAGCATTGGACGTAGAGTTGGTAGTGCGATTATTGGTGATAAGTGTAGTAGCGAATGATGACGTTTATTGCAAGTTCTACAGGAGTACGTTGACTTAAATTCAGAATTGCTATGGCCTAAATGCAAGCAGTTAGTACAGAGACCATAAAGTTTGGTTTCTGTATATTTTGTTCAAAGGGAAGTCCAGGAATATTTTACACTGACATTTATTACAAATTGGACATGACTGACTAACAGAAATATGCGAATATGAACGACCTTCATTTGTTTTTTTTTGTTGGAATATTACTTGAAGTAAATATTCTGGTATCTAACGATTCCAAAAGTTGACAACGTTCCATTAAAAATGTTGTGAAGTCATCAATTTTTGAAAAAGGTCGAGATTTCGTTTTTACTTTCCACTCTTTTCTCGTGGCTGAATCTAATTTAGAATTCAAACAAAATATCAATATCGTATTCCATTCGCCAACATTTTCACCTAAGTGTTTTAAAGATCTGAAATGTTTCAAAAAATTGTCTAAAAATTTGTTCAAAATGCTATGGGAATCTTTAGGCACATTTGGAAGCTCAAAAATGCTTTTAAGATGTGAATGTCCCATGCAATTTTATAGTTATTTTCTGTTGCGGTGAGGCAAGCAATAATTTGTGCTGCTTCACCTTTCAATAAACCCTGTAGATAGAAAAATTCCTGAACATTAGTCAACGGTGTGTTTTTATTTATTAACGAGTCAAAAGATTCATGTGTCCACTTATCGCAACTTCCGCGAAATTCTGGTAAACTAATCTTAGGTAATTTAACATTCATTTGACTATGCATATCTGCTACGCCACCGGGAGAAATGATTGATGCATTTTGCATTCCAGACATTCCAGTTATCCAGTTGTAACAGAGTTTTGTTCGCGTGATTGTGATAGTACTGACAATGAATGTATTATAGTTTTAGCAGTTTCTACTAGGAAGAAATATTAATTTTCAAAGTCGCGTTCTTTTTCATGATCATCACATTTTTCGGGTTCAATATATTCCAATTCTGCTTGTTTAGCCTCAAATTCGGCATAAACAATTGATATTGCGTCCAGACGTGTTTTTAATTCGAGAATGGTAGGTACGATTATCCTCCTCGTCAACCTTCTTTAAAAAGGAATCAAATCGTGAGAGAGCACTTTTTTTACAACTTCTACGAATTATAAGCTGATGTTTATTTTCTCTCAGTTCTTCAGGAGACATTTTAGTTTAATTCAATACTTTATGAAGTTGTGAAATGAAATAGTGAATTTTATAAACAGAAATAATAATTGTTGCCAGTTAGTACTTTTCGAGAGAGAAATAGTCTTTCCAGTGAATGAAAATATATCGCTTGAAGCGTTTATCAATACCTACAACTAATCAAAGACTGACGTTTTTTCACTCAATTGCGCCAAGTGAAAGGGTTATTCATGATGGCTGAAGGTTAGGTAGGTATTGGATAAATATAGGAAAAAGGATAGGACTGACCTAGGATTATTGCGAGCACGCAGTTGAATCTATTCTGGATGGAATGTGTCTTGGTCTGGAAACAACAGCTTGATTCCTTGGTTATGTTTCGTCGTGTTGCGTTGAGGTTATAATTACGTAAATATCCGTTTTGGTGGCTGTTTTTGTGAATTAATTAGTTGTGTCACTAATTTTATGTGTATATTTTTATTTTTCAAAAGCACAATCTCTTTTGTTTTATATCAAGTCTATGGTTACCGAAACATGGATAATAAGATTATATCAAGATAAGGAGCAGCGCACCGCGTAGATGTTCAGCCGCTGTTGCCAGATTTAAAGTTAAGCACAGATAAATAAAAACAGAAATGTGACGGAGAAACAATGTGACGGAACAATTGTAACGGATTTTATTTTCGTGTGTTTTCACAACTTTCGGGTTGTCTGAGTCCCCTGCACAATATTTTCTTTTGTCGTAATTTTTCCCGTCAAAACAAAAAGAACATTTTCTAATTTTCTACGCGTTCTCAATCTAGCCTTGAGGTGGACAGGATGGTGAAAATTCCTGAAACTTAATATTTTTCAATATTTCAACATATCTTTCCGATTTCATTTTCGAGGCTCCAAAATATATTTTTTTTGTAATTTTCCAACCCCAAAACTGTTGAGATTTTTTTAGAATTCTTACACTTTCTCTATCTAGCCTTCAGGGGAGAGGGTGTAATACTTCTATCCGAGTATCCGCTGGTTTTCATTACGTTGACGGATTTTCGAAACCTAATTATTCGAGGGTTAGATATTTTTCATTAGTTTTACGGATTTTTCTGATTTTAATTCTTCGCAATTTTTCTCGAGGAAACCCCAACCAATATCCTTTTCGTTGTATATTCCATGTCCAAACCTTTTTAAATTTTTACAAAATCTAACGCGTTCTCTATCCATAACATTCGAGGGTGGGCAGGGGGTAGAATTTTTTTAAACTCAATATTGCGACGGTCAGATATTTTTCACTATTTTTAGGTAATTTATCGATTTTAATTCTGCAAGTATTCGCAACTTTTTTCGGGAAGGAACGGAAGGGGTCCATGCCCGTGGACCAACAATTTTCCATTTCGTTATTGACCATTTCCGAAACCATTGAAAATTTCTGATAATTTGAACACGTTCTCTATCTACCTTTCGATGAGGAGGCAGTAGGCCAGCATTTTTTCAAACTTGTGTTATTTGACGGTCAGATATTTTTCACTATTTTTACGAAATTTTCCGATTTTCATTTGAAATTTTCGCAACCTTCTTTCGAAAATAAGTGAGGGGACAAGCCCACCGACAAACATTTTTTTTCATCGTAATTTTCCATGTCCGAAACCGTTGGAATTTTTCCCGAATTCCTACGCGTTCTCTATCTAGCTTTCGGAAGGGGAAAGATGAATACAATTTGTTGAGACTATATTACTTGACGGTCAGATAATTTTAACTTTTTTACGGTTTTTCTGATTTCTATCCCGAGTTTTCTCGAATTTTTTCAAAGAGGGGGTTCGAGACCCCGACCAATATTCTTTCCGTCGTAATTTTCCGAAAAATGTCCGAAACATTTGGACATTTTTCCAAAATCTAACGCGTTCTCTATCTGTAGCATTCGAGGGTTGGCAGGAGATTGAATCTTTTTGATTATTTTTTGATATATCTTTCAACCAATAAAAACCATCGATTTAAAGCAATGATGTACTTTCAAACCAATCACAAAATATAGGTAGTGGGAATTTTCTACTTGGATAATTGCCACGGGAATTTCCGTGGTATTCTGTTTTCATTGTGTGACAACTGATACTTTCAATTTGACGTCTGTCATCAGTTTGCATGCAAATCAAAAAATGAATCAAAAAGGGTTCAATACATCGTTGTTCGATGAAATCTGTGAGAAAACCAACGAAAATGCATGTAAGAATAAGTAACGTGTGAAATTGGAAGCAATTTCGAAACAACAACAAAATTGGCTGACATTGTGAAGGACTATGCATTCAATATGAGAAAACAGAATGGAGAAGACTATAAATAATCTGTTATTAAAACAATGTGGAACAAAACTGCCAAATTGATGGAAGATATGTACTACGACAAATTCAGCAGAAGATTTGACCCTTTTAGATAACCGTAATGAATAAAAATGTTATATAGATAATGTGTCTATGATTGGGGCATCAAAAAATAATCTATCGAATACCACACGAGAGTTCGAAAAAGTAGAAAATAATTCTCCACATTTTTCTCAAACTTGTTGCCATTTGGCAATATCCTTGCCTGGCAACAAGTTTTCGAAAAATCTGTCAAATTATTTTCACTTTATTCTCACTCTCTTGTGATATTACAACTGATAATTTGACAGTCAGATATTTTTTTCTACTCCTAGAAATTTTATCGATTTCAATTATGCAAGTATTCGCAACTTTTTTCGAGAAGGAAGGGGAGGGGTGGATGCTCCTCGAACAACATTCTTCCTTTTCTCAATTTACCATTCCTGAGAATATTGGAAATTTTTAATAACTTGTACGAGTTCTCTAAATAGTTTTCGATCAGGAGGCAGAGGGTTAAAATTTTTTAGAATTATGTTCGATGGTCAGATATTTGTCACTATTTTTATGGATTTTTTCAATGCGAAAACTCGTGAAAATAAAATAGAAAAAATCCATAAAATTTGAAAGAAACATGGGATCATTAAATAATGTAATTTTTCCGTCCACCGTTCATTTACGATGTATTTTAACGCACTCAAAATCGTTGATTGATGACACTTGTTAATAAATGATTTTCTATTAATCAACGATTTACTTATATGCAACCCAACGTACATTGCTCCAATACATATTATACTTATATAGTGGCCTGTGGCGTAGGCAACCGTATACTTACCCGCTAAAACATTCATTTTGAAATCAAGTAGCTGTGTTACTACTATCTGTCATTATTTATTTTATTGTTGTAATTTCTCTAATATGAATATTTATAATAATACAACTGAAAATCAAAAGTAAAAATTTTTATTTTTGAAAAGTACGGTCGACGGAAAAGTTCTGTAAAAAATAATATTCAGAGTCTTGAGGTGATTGCGAGGTCGAGGGTTCAAGACTCAAATAGAACCAATTTCTGTATTATTTTTTTAAAAATTACGATAAACGGAAAAGTTTTGTAACGAACTCGTGAATTAAAATGGCGATTAACAATCTCGCATTATCTCAATTGTTAATCGCCCTTATTGATACACTTGTTCGTTAAGTAACCATCTTCGTCCACCGTCCATTTATGATTTATTTCAAGACACTCAAAATCGTTGATTACTCCTATTAATGAATAATTTTCTATTATTCAATTTATTAATTCCTTCCTTTGGTTTCAATAATTGTATAACTTCGAATATTAATATTTATAATAATAAAACTGCCATTAAGGGAAATTCCCTGCCCCCCTACTTCTCGAAAACAATTGCGAAAACTTGCGACAATAAATTCAAAAAGGAAAGTAAAACAAAAACTTTCGAAGACGAGCTTTCACTTAAATGCACTAAAAAAGGGAAAATGAACTGAAGTAAGTCGATTCCACTAATTTGGTTACATTATGATATGGATATGAAAGCTTGTCGCGACAAAAGTATTTCTTATAACTTCAGTTTGAAGTTATCTTCATCAAGATTTATTCTCGCGACAATATTTCATATCATGTACAATTTCATAACGTAACAAAATGATGGGTTCGATTTACTTCAGTTTATTTTTTATTTTTAGTTCATTTAAATGAAAGCACCCTGAACAATATTTCCTCTAGGCATAATTTTCATCATCCGAAGAAATCAGGAAATTTTCCAATTCTTTACGCATTCTCAATCTAGACAGGGGGGGGTAGAATTTTTCAAAACTATATTATTCGATGGTTAGGTAATTTGCACTATTTTTACGGATTTTTCCGATTTTCATTTCGAAAGTTTTCGCAACTTTTTTTGAAAAGAGGTCAGGGCACGAGCCCACTACCAGATACATTTTTTTTGTAATTTTCCATGTATGAAACCGTTGGATTTTTTTTTCGAATTTCTATGCTTTCTCTGTATAGCTTTCGAGGGATGGTGGAGGGATGAATTTTTTCAAACCATCATTTTCGACGGTCAGATATTTTGCACTATTTTTACGGATTTTTCCGATTTTAATTTCGCAAGTTTTCTCAACTTTTTTTTTAAAGGGGGAAGGGCGCGAGCCCATCGCCAGAATTTTTTTTTCGTAACTTTCTATGTATGGAAACCGTTGGAAAATTTTTAGAATTTTTACGCATCCTCTATATAGCTTTCGAGAGAAGACGGAGAGGTAAATTTTTTTAAACCATCTTATTCTATGGTCAGATATTTTTCACTATTTTTACGGATTTTTCCGATTTTGATTTCGCAAGTTTTTGCAACTTTTTTGAATAGAGGGGAGGGCGTGAGCCCACCGCCAGACAATTTTTTTTTTCGTAATTTTCCATGTATGAAATCGTTGGAAATTTTTTCGAGTTCCTACGCGTTTTCTATATAGCTTTTGAGGGAATGCGGAGGGGTATTTTTACGGATTTTTCAGATTTCTATTTCGTGAGCTTTCCTCATTTTTTTCGTGACTGGAAAGGGGGACGAGCACCCCGATCGATTTTTTGCATCATTATTCTCCATGTCCGAAACTGTTCAAACATTTTCTGAATTTCTTTGCGTTTTCTATTTAGCTTTTGAGGGGTGACAGGGGGGTGAATTTTTTTAACCATATTATTAGACGGTCAGATATTTTTTACAATTTTTACGGATTTTTTCGACTTTCAAGGGTAGGCAGAGGGTAGAATTTTTTTAAAATGAATAATTAGAGTCAGATGTTTCTCACTATTTTATCGATTTAGATTTTGCAAGTATTCGCAACTTTTTTCAAGAAGAAAGGAGGGTGGTTTATGCCTCATTTTTAATAATTTGTACGCGTTCTTATCTAGCTTTCGAGGAGAGACAGAGAGGTAACTATGTTATTCGACCGTTAGATATTTTTTCCGCAATATTCACACCATTGTGTTCCTTCCATGTTCAAGCGTCTTCGAAATACTTGTAGTAAATGTCTTTTTCGTAGTCGTTCACAACTTTTTGGCCTCTTCCACGTACTGACCTATGAAGCAACATGCCATGCGCATGTATCGAGACCTTCTGTGTTCTCAGGATATGTGATGAAACTGTTCGTACTTCAGTCTCTTTAGAGTTCACTACTGTGCAGTATGTACACATCTTTTCAAATAATAGCCAGATCTACTTCAAATACAAATAACTTTTAATAAAGTGACAATATTACATCAATCATAAAATTGAACTGTCCTGTTGACAACTTTTTATATAAAAAATACAAAGTGTTTTCCAACACTCTCCCACCTTGTCTCATTCCTACCTCGGAGTAATGATACAATCAATAATTTCTATATCGCTCAGGGACTTTTACATGTCTTCCAGAACTTGTTTTCGCTACAGGCAACTTCTGCGACAACTTATCGTCTGCAGCTTTCGAATTAACATTTTTAGTCCCTTTTGGCGGTTTAGATTCAGGCAAATCTTTTGAATTTGCCATTTCTAGCAAAACAATACGTTGTACTGGTCTCAGCAATTCACCTGTTGCAGTTCTCAACTTCACTATTCTCACATTTCCGTCACGTCTCTGAATAGTTTCAACTACACGACCCATTGGCCATTCAAATTTCTTCTTATCAAAATCTGATATCAAAACAACGTCTCCAACTTTGACTGTCTCATCAGAAGTTTTCTTCGAAAAAAGAGTAAGTTGGCCCAAATATTCCGACTTAAATCTCTTATTCAAATCTTCTTTTAATTTCAAACGGTACTTGAAACGTCTACTCAAATATTTTGCTTCAACCAAATCAAGATCAGCCACTCCAACTTCTTTGATATCTTGTAAAAACATCGCTGGAGTGAGGACAATAAAATCATTTGGATCTTCTGAGATGTAAGTGAGTGGACGGGCGTTCAAGACTGATTCACAATCGCAAAGAATGGTCTGCAATTCCTCAAAATCAAGACTAGTTTTCCCAAGAGTTTTACGTAACAACTCCTTCATCAGTCTTATGAGGCGCTCCCACCAACCTCCCCACCATGCGGCTGTTGGAAGATTCGTTTTCCAGTCTATTCGATGTATTGTGGTACAGGTCTCAGCTACTTCCAACCAATCTATGGCTTTTAAAGCGTTCGTGGATCCAACGAAATTTGTACCGCAGTCCGTATAGATTACTGATGGCCGACCTCTGCGAGCAATAAATCTTCTCAAAGTCTGTAGAAATGCATTACTTGACAAGGACGACGTTAACTCGAGGTGCACAGCTCGATAGACAGCGCAAGTGTATAGTACAATTCACATTTTCTCATTTGATTTGAGGTATAACGGTCCTGCCAAATCTATACCTAAAATCTCAAAAACAGCTGAATCACGCACTCTGTTTTCTGGTAAACATATGGCAGGAGTGTCAATCAGTTTACCTCTAAATCTCTTGCAAGTGTTGCACCCATTAATAACAGACTTAACAGTGCGTCTACATTGGAGGATCCAATAGTTTTCTCTGAGAATACTCATTAAACCTTGTGTTCCAACATGGTTATTCTTTATATGTTCCTCAAAAATTATACGTTTGACTACTTCGTGGTTTGAGGGTAATACGTATGGCATAAGAAAATTATCGGTATCAGCTCTATCTGATATTTTGGTACGTAATCTCAATAATCTTTCATCATCAGTAATGGACACAAGGATGAAAGTTTAGGATCTTTCTCGGACTCAAAACTTTCCTCTTGGATGAAACGAATGACAAGTTTTCTGGATGCTTCTAGTTCTTCTACAGTCAGGAATTTTTCGTATTCAGCATTCTGCTTCTTGCAATTATTTACAAATCGTTTAATGCAGGCTATCATATTGACGATCTTGCTGAATTTCGAGAAATACTTATAGTACCATGAATAATCTTCAGGCACAGACAAGGAAGAAACAATAGTTTTCCTTTTTTCGCAATCAATTTCTTCCTCATTACAAGCGAAATTCTGATTAGGCCAATGTGAAACTGGATCATTTAACCATCTAGGACCCTCCCACCATCTTCCGTCAGCTAGGGATTTTGCTGAACAACCTCGTGATGGAAGATCCGCTGGATTCATTTCCCTTGAACATGGTACCAATCTAGAGATTTGGAATAACGTTTTATTTCTTCAACGCGATTCCAGATGAATGGTTTCCAATGGTCTTCTCTTTTAATCCATGACAAAACAGTTGAGGAGTCTGACCAAAAAAAGACTTGAAGATTGTCTTTATAGTTCATCTGGAAATTATGAAATATTCTCACTCCAATTGTTGCAGCCAAAAGTTCGAGGCGAGGTATACTCAACCTTTTAACAGGTGCTACTCTAGATTTCGCTTCAATCAGTCTTAAAAACACTTGACCATCTTCCATTTCGGTTCTGAGAAAAATACAACATGCATACGCATCTGCACTTACATCACAAAAAACATGTGCAGATTGGGTGGTTGACACTGTGAAATCTGAAGCTATCCATCGAGGAATCTTGACAGATGCTAAATGGGGTAGTTCTTGTAACCACTTCAGAAATTTTTCTCGAACTTCTCCTTCAATTTCTTCGTCCCATCCCAAATTCAAAGACCAAGTCTTTTGAAGTAACAGTTTTGGAATCAGTACCACTGGACAAGAAAAACCAATGGAATCGAACAGTTTATGTGCTGCAGACAAAATAATTCGTTTGGTTAACAGTCGTATATCCATTCTGTCGAACCATTCCAAAGACAGTTCCAAAGTGTCTAACTTACGATTCCAAATGAGGCCAAGGATGTTGCTTCGTGATTCAATTTCAGTGATTTCTGCCAAAGAATGCTCCCACCCTCTCAACTCAAATTTTCCATCAGCCAGAATTTTAGTTGACTATTCCATAGATCGGTTAAGAGCATCTTTATCAGGTACACTTGCCAGGACATTGTCGACGTAAAAAGATTTCATTAATTTTGAAATCACCTCGGAACTGTAAGAGTTTTCTTCACGAACTGACTTTCTGAAGGTTTCTTTCAAATGAAAATCCAAGACTGCTCCCAGTAAAAATGGACTGCACGTTACTCCAAATACAACACGTGCATGGCGGAAAACTTTCAAGTTTCCATCTTTATCGTACCACAAGAACTTTAAAAAATTCCTATCGCTTTCTTGTAGGCTTATCTGCAGAAATGCCTTTCTTATATCGGCTGTGATTCCTATCCTCTCCATGCGGAAACGTAAAATCACGGATGGAATCAATTCAATGAGATTGATACCCTTTTCGATGCACTGATTCAAAGATGGTTGGTTCTTCTCTTTCGACGAAGCATCGAAAACTGGACGTACGGATGTTGTAGTACTACTGGGTTTGTAAACTGGATGGTGAGGTAAAAAATGACCCGTTTGAGATGATGTATCAAATGGTTCATTCTCTGGCAAGCATTCTATGATCCCTTCAGTTAACCAATTATCAAAGACTTCATCGTAGATGTTGTATAAATTATCCTTTTTTTAACTTTTTTGTTATATTAACAAGTCTTCTATAAGATAAATCGAAATTGGATGATAAAGGAGGGTGACCTTCGATCCAAGGAATGCTTACTTCATATCTCTGGTCAATTCTTCGTTGAACTGTTTGTGCAAAATGTTCCATAACAAACTTTTCTTGATCTTGTTGTGATTTAGTTCTTCCTGGATCTTGAATACCAAGAACATCTAGATTCCATAAGTCCGCTATGGCAACATCTTTAGAAAGCAGTGAAGTTACTAGCAAGGATGTCTTGGCTGAATAATCTGGTATCAGTTTTCCCATAAGTGTCCAACCTAGTAATGTATTTACTGCTACTAATCCACAGTTCAAATCCTGTTTTCGCCCAGAAAATAGTTTTCCGGCTATGTCAGCTCCTACCAAAACATCAATAGGGCCATCTGCAGTGTCAGTAATTTCTATCCCTCTTTGCTTTAGTTCGTCCAACCAGGGTCCTTTTGTCACTGAAGTCACATGGTTGCAAATCAATGGTTGGTCCAGGACTTCAAAATTGCAGCAATATTCCTCAGTAAGGCTGTAGAGACGAATTTTATAGCACGTATGACTAACAGTTTCAGTTTGGGTTCCTCCAAAAAGTGAATGGACTAGTTGTTCTTCTCGGATTGGAGTATAGCCTATGTCTTCAACAATTCTCCTTGTGATGTACGACTTATGGGAACCAGTGTCAAAAAGAAGTCTCACTCGACGTGAATCCTTTTCTCCTTTTAGTTCAACAACTATGGTTTGTAGAAAAACCTCAGGATATGTGTGGTTGGTTAGATTCTGCTCTTCGATTTTGGGTTTTTGCTTTCTCAGAATTTAATGACTTTATATCGTTTTTAGGACACATAATACTACAATGTCTACCTTGGCAGCTGGAACATTTTTCCCTAAAACGACATCGACGAGCAATGTGCCCAAATTTGGTACATAGATGACAACAAGCAGAATCTGACAACTTCTGTTTTCTTTCTGCAAAACTGAGTTTTAATGCTTCCTTACAGTGGTCAGAAGAGTGTGAACCTTTGCAAAACACACATCGTGGGGCTCCTTTGTTGAATAACTCAGATGCGGTGGGTACAGTAGAGCTACTAGCTGCATTTCTATTATCTTCAGACTTCCGTCTGTCTTTAAAACTGGATACAGCTAGAGAAATTCTGTCTTCGTTCATCACTTCTTGTCTAAGAAAATCCATTAGAGCATCAAGACGTTTCTTCAAACTGGACTCTGATGAATAAAATTGACTTCGGTGCCAAGCTCTTATCAAATCTTCCCCTATACAAGACTCTACCAAAGGGTACAACATGGCAGCACAGGTATCGGATTTTACACCTAAACTTTCCAAGGCTCTCAACTGTGATTCAATTTTATCAAAAAAAGTTGATAGTTTATTCTTGGTATTCAGATTTGCTAAAACTAATTTGAGAAGTTCTCTGACGTAGACCTCTATCAACAAATCTTCTCTTCCAAATCTTTGTTTCAAACTACCAACTGCTTTCACGTAGTTGCCTTTTGTAGCAGGGTAACTTTCAACGATTTGTCTCGCTCGAGAACCTGGAGTCGTAGCTTGGACCAAATATTGCAGTTTATCCTCCTCTTCTATATCAGAATCTTCATCAATCCTGCTGAATTGATTCCAAAAACCAAGCCAACTTTTTATGTCGCCTCCAAACTGTCTGAATTCAATTTTTGGAATCTTCAGTTTGCTTTTCAATTCTGATTTTTTAGAACTATGTCCTTGAGTGGCTAACTTGTCAAAGTTACATTTCATTTTATGATATTGAAGACTCATTTCATCCATCATTTTGATTTCTGCATTCATATCTGCTTCATCATCTCCTGAATCTAGCATCAGATCTAACAGAAGTTGATTCAGTTCGGTCATTTGTAGCATTTTTTCGTCCAACACTCTAATACTACTCTGTATTTTAATCAAGTCGGGTGTTTCTTTGGATAAATCATCTTCCAACATATAACATATCCTTCCAAAAGCTGTTCTTTGTAGAGCTAAGGCTTTCTTGGTTTTCTCCATACTTTTAACAGAAGTGTCCTGTCACGGTCGCCAAATGATGAAACTGTTCGTACTTCAGTCTCTTTAGAGTTCACTACTGTGCAGTATGTACACACCTTTTCAAATAATAGGCAGATCTACTTCAAATACAAATAACTTTTAATAAAGTGACAATGTTACATCAATCATAAAATTGAACTGTCCTGTTGACAACTTTTTATATAAAAAATACAAAGTGTTTTCCAACAATATGACCAACAGCAACTTTTGTAATGTGAATGTAACTTTCATTGAAGTTACAAAGTAAAGATGAAGTGTTCAAGTATTTTAAACAATATGAAGCTATGACCACTGCCCATTTCGGAACTAGAATTTCAAAATTGAGATATGATAATGGTGGCGAGTACAAATCTGCGGAATTCCAAGATTTTTGCAAGCAAAACGGTATAGAGGAGATTCCTACTGTTCCCTATACCCCACAGCATAACGGAGTTAGTGAACGCATGAACAGAACCCTGAGCAAGATCCATGATTCACTATGCTAGTATGTCTAAGTTCATGTGGGGAGAGGCCGTTCTTGCAGCAACCTATATCACAAATCGAAGTCCTTATCGATATATGACTCATCGAAAAACACCATATGAAATGTGGACGGGAAACGTACCGAATATAACTAATATGAGAATTTTTGGTTGTACCGCACATGTTCATGTACCTGGAGAACTCCGGAAGAAGTTAGATTCGAAGTCTGAAAAGTGTTTTATGGTTGGATATGCAGTAAACGGATATCGACTTTGGAATCCCGTGAAAAGGAAAGTTATCATTGCAAGAGATGTTCTTTTTGATGAATGCCGAGGAGAAAATGAGTTTTTACTGAATCATCCAACAGAAATTCATAGAAATGTCAAAGAAACGTCAAAAGTAGAAGAACCCGAAATGAAAGTTATCAATAATGAGACTGAAAATCGAAATGAAATGGAAAATGAGAGAAATGATGCAGACAATTTGAGACGAAGTAAAAGAAACATTAGAAAACCTACACGTTCTGACAATTATTCAAATTTGGTGAACAATCAAACTGACATCTGTGACTATCAATTTGCTTTCAATGCCGAATATTATGTGGAAGATATCCCAAGAAATATAAAGAAAATTGAGGGACGAGAAGTGTAGAAAAGAATAATACGTGGACTCTAACAGAATTACCCATAGATAGAACTTGTGTTGGCTGTAAGTGGGTTTTTCAAATAAAACGAGATGGTGAAGGCAATATTAAGAAATACAAAGCGAGACTAGTAGCTAAAGGGTACTCGCAGCAGGAAGGTTTCGACTACAATGATACATATGCACCAGTTGTGAAAATGAATACCATTAGAATCATACTTGCTGTAGCAAATTTCCATGATATGCACCTACATCAGATGGATGTGAAAACCGCCTTTTTAAATGGTATTCTGAAAGATGATATATACATGGAACCGCCAACAACTATTCATTCTGGAAATATGGTGTGCAAATTGAACAAATCCCTCTATGGATTGAAGCAGGCCGGCAAATGTTGGAATGACAGATTGAATAAATTTTTGATTAGTTTGAATTTTCAAAAATCTTTATACGATTGTTGTCTTTATACAGTGTGACCCATTTAAAATGGAACCACCCCTGTAGAATGTGCATTTTTCAATCAACCTCATTTTTTTTTTATTGAAATATTAAGCATGAAAAACTGTATCTTGACACTAACTTTCACAATTTTAGTTTCATTTCCAAGGCACTCTATGGTTTTTTTGTTTGTCAAAAACGGCAAAAGTTTATTAGGCAATTTTTGTTTTCAAATTTGACTACACCACTGGATTCGTAGTCGTTATAAATGAAAACTGTCAAATTTTCATTAAAAAATATTTGTTAACAACGAAGTTACAACAATTTCAATTTTGGAAACAAATGCGGAAGAATTTACTAAGTACTGCATAACTTGAAAATGAATTTTTAATTTTCTGTTATTCTAGAATACACTTCTCGTAACCTACACTCAAATGAATGATTTTGAAGTAATATTATTCACAAATCCATTGGCGTAGTCAGATTTTTATTACAAAACGCTTGCACCACAAATCTCTCACATTACCATATTTTCAGGAGTTATAACTGTAGAACGGATTGAGCTATTGACTTCGGATTTTCACTGTACAAATTCACTGGTGTTCTACTTGGTGATGACAGTGTTGTCAGATCTCAAATATGTCTATAATCTGAATAAAAATTACAAACATATACTTTGATTCCAAAATTGAAATTGTTGTAACTTCGTTGTTAACAAATATTTTTTAATGAAAATTTGACAGTTTTCATTTATAATGACTACGAATCCAGTGGTGTAGTCAAATTTGAAAAAAAAAATTGCCTAATAAACTTTTGCCGTTTTTGACAAACAAAAAAAACCATAGAGTGCCTTGGAAATGAAACTAAAATTGTGAAAGTTAGTGTCAAGATACAGTTTTCCATGCTTAATATTTCAATAAAAAAAAAATTGAGATTGATTGCAAAATGCACATTCTACAGGGGTGGTTCCATTTTAAATGGGTCACACTGTAAAAGAAATGATGAACAGTGTGCAGTTTATCTATTGACTTTTGTCGACGATCTACTGTTAGTCAGCAAAAATTTGGAAGAAATTCAAGAAATTAAGAGGAGTTTTGTCAAATGAATTTGAAATGTCAGACAATGGAGAAATCAGTTACTTTCTTGGATTAGAAATTAATCGTGATAGGAATAGTTGTACTCTATCAATCAGCCAGAAACAGTACATGTTGAAAATCCTTAAAAGATTCAATATGGAGAATTGTAAATCAATCCCAACGCCGATGGAAGTTAGTTTGAAACTCACGAAAGGAGACATTGCAACCAAATATCCTTACAAAGAGCTGGTTGGTTGTCTCACATACCTAATGCTAAATTCCAGACCTGATTTGAGTGTGGCAGTTAACTACTTGAGCAGATTTCAAAGCTGTGCTACAGATATTCATTGGAACTATTTGAAAAGGATTCTCAGATACGTTAAAGGAACATTGAATACCAAATTAGTATTCCAGAAATATCAAAATATTCCCGTTCTCTTGGGATTCGCAGATGCTGATTGGGCTAATGATACAATCGATAGAAAGTCCGTAACTGGTTACATTTTCAAGTTATATGGCTCTACAGTGGTTTGGGTTACCAGAAAGCAGAGAACCATTTCGTTGTCATCAACTGAAGCAGAATATATTTCACTTAGTACTGCCGTTTGTGAAGGAATATGGATACAAAATAATTTAACTGATTTGAACATGAATTTTCCGAAACCAACCACTATATTTGAAGACAACCAAGGATGTATTGCGATCTCAAAATGCCCCCAAGATCACAAGCGGGTTAAACATATTGATACGAGGTATCATTTCATCAAAGATAAAATTGAAGATGGAAGTTTCGACGTTCAATACATTTCTTCGGGTGAGCAGCAAGCCGATGTCATGACTAAGGCTCTTGCAAGACCGAAATTCGAATACTTCAAGAAGCAGTTGGGAATATTCAATTAAAGGGGGGTATTGAAAGAAATAATTGAATGTTGTTGTTAGGTATAAAAAAAATATATATATATTTGCTGTATTGTCAGAAAGTAAAATATCAAAAGGAAAAGTTGCTTTTATTCATAATTCCATTCAAGAAATATTTCTGGACATTAGTATTTAAAAAATTATCACATTGTCATCAGAACTGAACCAACGCAACGTGTGAAATTCCAACTCCGTAGGTTGGAAGGAAGTTATTCTAATTCAGCTTGCAAGATATGACAACACACATACACAGAACAAGTTAAATAAAAGCTTTCAATTTCAATTAAAAATAAGGCACCTTAATGCAATGTGATCTCGAATGCACTCCCTTCACTCGTTCACTAAAATTCCTTGCAGACTTCTAATTTGAGATATTACTAAACGTATACACGGTTGCCAAACTTAGGACGCAAAATAGTGCGCAAGTGAAAGAAGTATATTCACTACGAATACCCCACAAGCGCCTCTAACGGAATTATGTGGAACTCAAAGCGTATATTTCTTGTCATAAAGCATACTATATTGCTTCCTATAACTTCGCCACTACATACATCTGGACTGCACTATATTTTTAAAATCTTATATAAGCTGGAATGGCGGATGATATGCATCTACTGGAAAATTACTAAGCAATGTAATATCAGACAATCTCACGTCAATTAAAATTTTGTTAGAGAAAACTGAATCCAAAATTGTATCCCTAAAATTTTTAACATTATACTACTGAAAACTCATGCAAGTGAGTTCACCAAGCAAACATTCTACACGTTGGTCAGGCAAGTACTCTGGAACAAGACTTGTTCCTTATAAGACCAAGTAACTCAAGGAAAGTTGAAGTCACCCACAATAATGAAATTTGCACCTATGTGGTGTCTTTTTACCTTTACCTCTTCAACATGCTCAACAAATTTGTGGTATGCCTCTAGAGGTGAATCAGGAACAAAGTATACAACACCCAATAGAATCGATTTCGGTAGGTATAGTCTTTCTAATACCAATTACAGATCTTATAGTCCATTTCAAGAATAATGTAAATTCTCAGAACACTAATCGCCGAAACCTCGAAATACATAGGCGTGCATAATTTACAAATGCTTCGTTTTATTTGATATGAATAAACGTTGAAAAAATATATTTCACACAGTGTATGAAGAATGTTTCTTGTAATTTCTTAGTATTTGAAAATAAAAATATGTGTTTCTACTATTATTAATAAATTTTGATATTTTTAAAACTACCTATCTCAAAGGACATGGCACGGATTATATGGGTTTCTGGGGTTCTACGAATTTTGTTCAATTTTTGATATGTGATGTAGGATGGGTAGGTGATTAAAAGTTACCATTGGCCCAAACGTGTGGCACACATCATTTGGTCAAAATAAACGTCCAAAAAAAATGGCATTTTAAATCCGGTTCAGTTTCCAGTTTCGACAAAGTGAAAGTAATTTTTCTCAGATGTTAGGTGATCAAGAGATTGATGTGTGGTCACATAAATCCATGTAATGTACTGGGTGTTCCACAATTGATGTAACATACCCCCAAAAAATTATCAATTCCATCATTTTATTGAATAAGTAGATTTCCCTTGTGATTGAATCAGAATTAGTGTTTCATTCTTGAAACATGAAAACACAAACCACAGTAAAACATTTATCATAAAGAGAATATGTAAAATACATTTATAAAAATACACATTAAAATAATAGTTTAACAAAACTAAAGAATACGTCCAACGTGGACTATAATGTAAAAAATAATTGACAATTTAATTACTCAATTATAAAAATAAGCATAAGTGCATTCGATCTATATTAGTTTGTATTAACAATACTGAGTGTTCCAGAGCTCAAGAGAACTTTGTCAAGCACCCCACGCTTTTTTTATATTTGAGTAATTAAATTGTCATTTTTTTTTTACTTTTCAGTCCAAGTAAAGCGTGTTCCATTTTTCAATTTTGATGGAAAATATTCCCCTTTTCAACACTTAGGTTCTTGCACCTGCCTAGCATGTGCAATAAGTTCCTAGTATAGGCTCCTCTAGGGGTGAATCGGGAATGAATTCTAGCTCGCAATAATCCTGGTTCGAAGAACTGATTTTCGAATACATACTCATTTTCTTCCCTAGCAAACTTGTCTTGAGTATAACCTGAGGTTAGTTTCACTTGGTAAGTGCCAAAAGTTTTGTCTCGGGTATATTCCAGGGGCTTGAAAATGTTGAAATTCCATTTTGATCGAGGTGTGACCGTGCACCTTGCCAACGACGTAAATGTAAATGTTCTTGTTCCACTCGCAATTGCACAACATTGGGTTCCTGGACAATTTCCAGCATTCTAAGAGCCAAATCTTCACCAGCCTTCAGAAGTATATATTTCTTGTGCATGGAATATGACTGTCGGGCCACACGAAAATTCGAAGATTTGGTTTCTCTGAGATATGTACCATCTGGATACAATATTGCTTTAGGAGTAAGTGGTTCAGGATTATATAAAATATTTCCAAACTGAGTGATATGTCTTTGTATAAACACTTCTAACCAAGATTTTTTTAAATAAACCTACGCATGAGACTTAATCGTACCGAAGTTATTTTCAAAGTAACCGTCTGCCTTGAACTGTAATGCAATAACGATTTTATAAAAGCGTCCGATAAACCTTGCCGAAGTTTAATCAGAAATGTTATCCTTTTTTATATAATTCGTTGTGATCCGTACAACTCAATAGGATCGCAATAACTGAATAAAGTTTCAAACTTCCTTTTTGTGATTGAAGTAAGATTTTTGAAATCTTTTCCAGTGAAATTATTCTCACTTTCGAATTTTGATGACACCATTTCATTATTCATTTTCCTCAAATAACCAAACCACTCCTTTATTTCTTCTCCATTCATTAGGATACCTTGATGGATATAAACACTGAAGAATATACCACACTTTTAAAAAAAAAGGCCACTCGCGCTTTCAGTCAAGTCTATGATTAATTCCATTATTTTGGCAAATGAAACATCTATGAAGTTTGGTAACAATAACATTCATTTAAATAGCGAAGTTGTTTTCTTTCATTTGCATCACATTAATTAATCTTTTATCACAAACAACACAAATTCTTGATGAATTTGGAGTTACGTCCATATTTGGTAGTCGAAATCTATTCCTATGTAATGAAGCTAATTGATTTCTTTTTCGGACTAACTCGATGTCCACATCAATTCCATCTATCCTGCGATTTGCTCTGATATTATTACAAATGTTACAATTCACCCAATGCCTGCTACGATCAATAATAGTTTTCTGTTGATTTTGGTCTTATTTTTCTGACAACTAAAAAATTAACATAAATGAATCAAGAAAGCGTCAGATATGAAAGGGAGAGCTAGAGACATTTTTGCAACATTTAACCAGTCTATGAAATTCGAAAATTCAAAGAAAATGTAATCAAAATATAATTTCTTTTCCAAGAACAACTGCTTAGCGAAATAGCCTTTGATACTTTTATGTCTCGATGTCTTAAAACGTTATTTATTGACAGGTTTTCCGCTCTAGAGCGAGGTTATTGAAAAAGCCCTTTCTCCACTGCTTTTCTGGTAAAAGAATTTATGCTTGCATTATGGAAACTATTAACAATGATGCAATGCACTCTTATTGTCTATGATGGACTAGAGGTCAGAGAAAAAACATGATGAGCAGATGGAACGGGTTCAATCCCGATTAGCGGGAAGTTTTTTTCTTAGGAATGCATTAGTTTCCCTATTTTTGTTTTAATTTTTATAGAAATGTGAATTATTGGATATTTAGATATCTTATATTTACATTGGCTATTGGATGTTGATTTTCTCATGTGCCTATGTTGAATGAAATATCTAGCGTTTTTGTCTAGGAACTGAGTTTGTTGAGTATTTTGAGCAGGAAGTGTCATTACCGCTTTTCAAAGATTACAGTTGCAGTTGTTTACATAAATATTGTGAACCTACTGAGTTGTATGAATCACAACGGTTTATAAAAAAGAAACATATAATAACATTTCTAATAAAACTTCGGAAAGGTTAATAGGACGCATTCATGGAAAACCTTATTGCAGTTTGATGCACTATTTTTTGCTCTCAATGAAATGAAGAAATAATCATTTCGACCCCTGGAGTCTAGTCACTAGAATTTATTGCACTTGTAGGGCATGTGCAAGAACTTATTAGGTATGTGTACTCGTCTCAAGCATATTAAGTTTTGGGTACGTTAGACATAAAACAAATATTCGGTATCCAAAAGACCTCTTGTAGCGGAAAATGCTTGGTGCTTCATAAAGGAATGAAAATATCTCTGAGATTTTGGAAACGAAGTGCTATATGCTATGTTATTTCAGAATTTGTATTTTTATATGTTTTTACCTATTGTCTGTGTGAATGTATACTATGTTTCCTGTACGGTTTTCTTCTTTTAAGAATGAAATGAATATTTGAGACTTTAATTGGTTGTGATTACAATTCAAGAAATGGAAACTACCCAAAACCTGAAAATGCTTATTTAGTTAGCGAAACGTGCATCGTGTGTAAATTGACGTAGTTTTGGTGTTTATGTAGTTTCTATTTCTTGAAGAGCATTTTTTGAGCACATGGTATCACTCAGTACATTTATTGTGGGACACCCAGTACATTACATGGATTTATGTGACCACATATCAATCTCTTGATGACCTAACATCTGAGAAAAATTACTTTCACTTTGTCGAAACTGGAAACTGAACCGGATTTAAAATGAATATTTTCTATTGTGGTGCATCCGCCATTTTCTTTGGACGCTTTTTTGACCAAACGATGTGTGCCACACGTTTGGGCCAATGGTAACTTTTAATCACCTACCCATCCTACATCACATATCAAAAATTGAACAAAATTCGTAGAACCCCAGAAACCCATATAATCCGTGCCATGTCCTTTAATAAACAGTGTGGGCAATAAGGTTTGGGAAACATTTTTATTATCAGACTTACAAAATAGTTATTTATGCAACAAGTGCAAAAAGTAAGTGTTTATTGCACTCGACGTGAAATTGTTCGACGAGGCCGTTAGGTCGAGTTGGACAACACGTCGAGTACAATAAACAATTTTTGCACGAGTTGCATACAACATTTTTTCTACGTTCATGAAAAAGCAAAGAATAATTTATTAAGGTGGAGCACAAGGTGTGGAAATGAAAAGCGCAACTTAAATAATTAATTATCACTATCGATATGCACTGAAACAGATCACTATCATCTATTTTTCGATTAATAATACCCATTTAAAAACTTTCAATTCTGTAATCGTCAGAATTAATTTTTGCCTGACATTTCTATAACCACAGTTGCATTATAAAAATCAGAATCATAGTAGCCATGAGCGCGTATGTTATCACGAGGTGTGGTCATAGTACAGATAGTTTGCTCTATGCAGGTAGACGGTTTGGAACAAAGAGGATCAGTTTTGATTATGGAGTTATTCTCAGGAAGGCATTGTTTGTTTGACTCTGGCTGCCAACATTAATACAAAATAATATATGTAACTGTTTAAAACGTATTGCCAATCTCACAGAATATCTGCTAAATATGTAGTGGGTTTGAACGTTTATGTTTGTCATGATGACAGCACTTTGAAGTAGAATGACAGATGAGTGCAATTAAAGAACTTTTTTTTCCACTAAATATAGTTCAATAAAGTTTTGCTTTTTGCATGAATGTAGAAAACATACTTTATAGGTGATCGTTTCTGCATATTGAAAAACCTAATAATCGATTTTGATATTATGTCACAGGACTAACAATATGGCGTCATTTTGAAAAAAATTATTACGAATTGGCAAAAGTGGGGTTACTTGTGAAGATAGTAAAAAAGGTTATTTGAGACAGAAAGGGTCAAGTAGCTCAGTGGTTGAGACTGAAGCGATACAAACCAGTGACTGCTGGTCGGCTAGGTTCGAATTCTTAGCGACTTCAGATTTTTATCTGGTAGCCCGAGAAAGTGCTAGGAATCGCACGTTTAAAGGTAAGACCTAGTTAATCCTTGGCTCGCACAAGTTTCGACTTTTGAGGGCTGCCGTTCATAACAGCGACAGCTGGTTAACGGAAATAACAATTTCAACAATTTTTAAACAGTTCTTTATAATTTAATTTTAGGCCCACATACGGCATTTGACATATCCATTTGAAAAATTGAAAATCGCAATTTTTTCTAAATAACTTTTTTATTTATTAAAAAGAAAACGCTGCTTTTTTTTGGTCCCCACTAATTTTTAGGGAACGTTATAAACTGTCAATAATAAAATGTAAATATTTAAGTTCGTTTCCAAATGGTGGTGCAAAATTTCAATGTTGCTGCAGTGGTTCATATCTTCCAAATTCATCTAATTTTTCATATATTTTTAAATTTCAAGAGTCCACACTTTTCTCGACCGCAATCAAGTTTTGTGGAAAAAGAAGGAAAAGTTGCTTGCAGCCGAGAAAAGTTTTCTATGTGGTCTCTTTATATTTGAAAAAATATGAACCATTGCAAAAGCAAGAGTAATAGTGGAAACTAGTTTTTGAAATTTTGCACTACCATTTGGGAACAGATTACATCAATTATCTAAATCCCTAAAAATTAGTGAAGACCAAAAAAGTAGTGTTTTTTAATTAATAAAAAATAATATGTAGAAAAATTAAAATTTTCAATTTTTTTAAAATTAATATTTCACATCAGGTATGAGGGCCTGAAATTAAATCATAAACAACTTTCTCGCATAACCCTTATTCATAATAAATTTTTCCAAATTGCCTCCATATTGGTAGTCACGTGACGTATGCCAATATCGATTATCAGGTTTTCCACTATGCAGAAACGATCCCCTATAAAGTACGTTTTGTAATTCTTATAATAATTTTTTTCCATATACTGCAAACGTTATGGCCCGTACTGTATACGTAAACTTAATATAGAGTGTTAAAAAATCTGAACAACTATTATATTAATATAAAAAACGAAAAATAATCAAAATCATATAAACAATGTTAATTGGAGAAAATGTAAAATAAACTTCTGAGCTACAGTTTACGGTGTTATGCTTCCTCATATTCTGTTTCAGACGAAGAGAAATTATTATAATATTCAGTATAATGTTATTCTAGATTCAACTATACTAAGAATCAACTAACAACTAAGAACTAAGAATGTTGAATACAATAGAACATATATGAAGGTTTATACTTTTTCGTCTTGTCATTTAAATTAAGAATTAATAATTACCCAAGTAGTTTAACATTGAACTTAACAACTAAGACCACTAAGAATTGGGAATTTTTGTCGATGTCACTTTTTTATAATTTTCTGTCAAACTCAACCCACTGCAGGATTTACTGCTAGGCTGAGTTTGACAGAATAGTTATTTATGCAACAAGTGTAAAAAGTAGGCCTAGTTGGACAACACGTCGAGTGCAATAAACAATTTTTTTTCTGTGACGGGAAGATTTTGACATTTTATCTCTGTTGACAGGTACTAAAATATGACTTTTCATATTTTTTCCAGGATATATATAGGTAAAGGTAGATATATGTTATTGTAAAACCTAATCTTGCACGCATCCGATGTTAAGCTCGGGGCTCTAACCCAACCTTCTACCTTCATCAGTCAACCTGCATACTACTAACCTAACCGGCCTTTATTCCTAGGTTCGAAAAAAGCTGAAAAATTAAAAAAAAGATGCGTAACTGTCGCTTTGAACAACGTATCTTTGGCGTAGTAAGCCGCAATCCTATCGATGCGGCTATGAATCGTGTTTTTATACGTACATGAAATGGTTGTTCATAAGTAATCCAGTAACGACAGACAAACTAGAGCAAAAAGTGAAGAATGAATTGCAGCACTCTGAAATTTGGCACATGATATCTCGACATCATGTATAATTAGAAAAAAAATTGTATATCAAAAAATCAGGGGTGTAACCTAAAAAAATTTTAATTTGAAAAAAAAATATTTTTTTTGTTGTTATTTCAGAAAACATAAGATTTATCAAAAAGCGATTTCGATAGGTTGAGAGATAATTCAATTCCCCACAAGAATGATTCTCAGTAATACCTTATAAAATACGCTCGTTTTCTCAGAAAATGTGGTTTAATGCCGTCTTCACATTTCATGCTCGCGCTATCCCGCCACTGCAAGTTCAGGCAAGGCCGAAAATTAGATTTGATTTGTCATAACTTTGCTAAACATTTTAGTAGAAGAAAACGAAAAAGTGCATATCGTTCCTGAAGACTTCTACTTCCTCATGCAAATATAACAAGTGAGTATTTGAGTCCTACCTAAAATCTGTTTTGTCCCACTTCACATAACCCTTCTACGATATTTATGGAGAATCCGAAAGTCATGGATATTTTAGTTGATATGAAATAATTATACTGAAGCAGGAATATCCTCTTTGGACCATATGAAACGATTTAAGACTAGTGAGACAAGTCTCACTTATACATGCCAAAGAAAAAAGTGGGTTGTACTCCGGCCTCAGTTTTCAACTCACCCATAATCCCGGCAATTTCTTCAGTAAATGTTGAAACTTTTCGCTCATACACATCCTACATAAAAAATTGAGTATATGTGATTTCAAGCTTGAGGTTTGCACTTCACAATAGTGTTATTAAATAAATATATGCAGGATATGAATAACCGAATATTTTCAACATTTAGTGAAGATAATGCCGATTTTATGGGTAAGTTGAAAATGAGGCAGGAGTAAAACATAGTTTTTTTTGGCATGTATAAGTGGGACCTGTCACACTACTTTAAAATTGTGGCATATAGTCCAAAGAGGGCATGCGTTGCTGCTTCACTATAATAATTGCATATTTACTAAATTATTCATATTCGACTCCGCCAGAACTTTCAGCGGCGGTAAGGGTGAACCTGAAATTTGATATCGGCGTTAAATCACGTTTTCTGAGAAAGGAGCGCATTTCATAAGAAATTACTAGGAATAATTTTTGTGGAAATGTTAATTGTTTTTCACCCTGTTGAGTTGTTTTCCCGATATATCATATACTTTCCATGATTACAAATCGTCGTTTTTCTTGTCACAGGAAAAAATAGTTCATTATACACGGGAAAAGTTATAGATTTCAGCTGTCGGACTAAAATCTGATACTTTTTCCCTTGTACAATAAATAACTATTTGCATATTCATACAAAAAGCAAAAATGATTCATTAAGGTGCGGAACTAGGTGTAGGAAAATGAAAAGCGCAACTTGAATAATTAACTATTACTATCGATTTGCATTGAAACAGATCACTTTCATTTAATTTTCCATTAATAATACTCACTTTAAAACTTCCAATTCTGTGATTGTCAACAGTAAAAGCACAAGAGCTTTTTTTTATCGAATAAATTTATTTCTTCAACGAAATAATTTTGCCAATCCGTAATTTTACAAGAAAAACTTACATGAAAAAATTGCGAGACCGTAGGTCGAGCAATTTTGTCTAATGTCAGTTTTTCGAGTGAAATTACTAATGGAAAAATTTTGAGTTGAAGGAAATTTATTCAATAAAAGAAAAGTTCGAGTGCTTTTTGGCAAGATAAATTAACGACAAATTATAAATACACCACAACAATAATCACCTTGATTGAAACATGTTATTTGAAGGAGCAATTATTAACAACACAATTATAATAATGCTTTTTGTAATCTGTCCAGAAGAAACTTTCCCAAAACGATTCATATTTTGTGTCAACATTACTGAACAATCATCGATGTCATAACAGAAATTGAAGGGACTTCCGCTTACTAGATGAAGTCTGTTTTTGAGGAACAGGCATTTTTATCGCGCACCTTTTTTATCGCTGTCAAACTGACTCAGACGTCATATTCAAATGGGTTTATTTCTACAGGAGTTGATTTATCAGAAATAATTTTTGAGTGACGTTTCTATAAAAATCAAAATCATAGTAGCCGTAAGCGTGTATGTTATCACTAGGTATGGTCATACTGTTTAAACGTATTCCAATCTCACAGAATATCTGCTGAATATGTACAGTGGGTTTGAACGTTTATGTTTGTCATGATGACAGCACGCAGCACGTTGAAGTAGAATGACAGATGAGTATAATAAAAGCTGTGTTGCACTAGAGCAATATAGAACTTCTTTTTTTCACTAAATATAGTTCAAAGTTTTGCTTTTTGCATAAATGTAGAAAAAAGTACAAAAAAGTGGCACTTCACGGCCGCTATCGTCTTATTTTATGACAGTCGCCTAAAAACCATTTAGTTACTAAAAGGAAGTTTTTGAAAGCGAAAAAGATCATCAATTAATTCTTATACCATTTTTTTTACCATAATGATACAACTCTTCCACCAATACAAAATATAATATAACATTGAAATGCGATTAAATAAGAGCTTTTGACCATTAATACAATTTTTTTGAAAAAAATACCTTGTGGTTAAGAGGGAACCATGCTGGCACCTATTCAATTCAAAAATATTTTAACAGTTATACAATGTTGTATAAGACCTAATAGATATTCATTTACCGACAACCAATCGAACACCAAGCAAACTTTACCCACCACATTCATGTTGGCCGATGTTTGCTAGACTTCATCATATGTGTATGCTCGGCATGAAATTTCATTATGACTGATTGATTTATATTTCGAAATCAACCGTTACGATGGACAATATAATATAATCCTCATCAACCTTAAATATCGGTACCGAATGCTGAGAACAATGTTTAACATTAAGTACGGTTTGTTTGGGGATGATGGAGATCTTCAACTCATATACACAAAATAAAACAAAGAATATATTTTAAGGTGCTTTATTGAGTTTATTGCATTTTAGTGACTTTATTTTTCTACTTTACAAATGCGAGCTATTTTGAATACGTTGAGGGTCATTTCTTGAATAGATTCATATCATATATGCTGATTGATGCGAACTATTTCAGATCATTTTTTCAATGAAGCTGTTCAATGCACGAGATATATTACTGCTATTAAGAATAATATTCTTCATCTAAAATATTCACTTCAATTTATTAGGAATAATCTTTTCGAAAAAAATAAAAATGTATTCAATATAAAGTTTGTAGTTCTGGGTGTGCTTCCAGGAGAAAAATGTAACAACTCCTCCTAGAAGTAAAATCGTGAAATAGGAATTATTTCGTACGCCTTATTGACTTCATTGCATAGGTGGGCCACATTTTTTTGCTCCATCTGTTGCTTCTACAGTTTGGAGAAATGTAAAAAAAGAGTAGGCAGTTCTCAGCATCTAAAAATAAATTAAAATGTTAACACATGTACTTATCAAATATATTCTAAAGTTACCAAACAATATAAAGCCTCAACTCAATTGAGCAGAAATTATTGATTTGCTTGCTTTCAATATCGTAAATGTGAATAGTAAGGTGCACGGGGTATCTGGACCCAGGGGGCAACTGGGCCATGAGTGAAATAAATAAATATAATAATATAATAATATAATAATATAATAATATAATAATATAATAATATAATAATATAATAATATAATAATATAATAATATAATAATATAATAATATAATAATATAATAATATAATAATATAATAATATAATAATAATATGGTTTATGTTTTCTTGTTCCTCAAACAACATCAATAACTTCACTTGGTGTCATTTTGCTCATGTGGCCGGTTGGAGCATTTTTCAAGACGTATTTCTGTTGACGTGTTGTCATAGTGACGTGATTTGCTACTAAAAATTTGCCGGTAAGTTTTTATTTAATATTCACTACTATAACATAATATTGAAGGTTAGTTTTACTCATAAATGAGTTTTTTTGAATGGGTCGACCATTCTAGTGTGATTTCAGTCAAGGGTGGTCCAGGTTACCCTGGAACTTATTCAGAAATGGGGTGTCTGGGCCATGTGATTGGAGTAACTGGACCCAGGGGAGCCCAGTTACCCCAGTAGAGGAAACAATATATTTAAGGAACCAAGAAACGAAATTATGTTGGTTATGTTGCAGACGATGGTCCGGAACTACCAAAGAAAGACCCAAAACGGAGCAGAGTTGGCTTACTCTACTGAAGATCTTAAGCACGCTATTAATGATGTGAAAAATGGTACAGTATTCGTCGTAAATAAAATGTGAGAAATGAAAAAATATATATAAAGAAGAAAAGCGAAAATCACAACGAAATTTATTATGACTCAAGTGATGAAAATGAGTGTGACTCCTATTCACTCAAAGAAAGTAAAGAGAATTACTATGAAAGTTTCTCCGTGTATAAATGTAATGTGATTTAACAGATATTCATTATTTTTAATTGAGTTATTTTAAGGTGAGAAATTTGTTTTCATTAATTTACTACTGACTTACACGTATCTCATTGATACATTTGCTGCAGTTCTCTAATAGAATGTAGCCTGGGGTGGTCCAGTTGTCCCAAAATGAAGGGGCCCATAGGTTAAAATTATTATTATTATTTTTCATATGTAAATTTTCAGTGAATTAAATAAATGGTATATTATGTGTTAGACTGTATAATAGTTAGTAACTTGATGTTATATTTGTCATTTCTTATTAATAATAACTTTTGATAATGACAGCACTTTTCCAGAAAATTAATGTTTTATTGTCAGAAAGAAGATTTTTCCGACGAGCGTGCGTAATGTAGTACTTTTCCGCACACATTTGCGTTCGCAAAGTTTCACTTTTCCGCACACCGTGCGGAACATAACATTGTCAGGGAAAATTTATATTTATTTCAGATTATATTTTATTTCAGAAATCTTTTATGTAATCGTAATTCCAGTATTTGTATTTCAACTTAAAACAAAAAACTAACATTTTTTAAGTCGACTTTTACATATTGATATGTAATTTTTTGTTGTAAAGTTAGTTCTTTCTTTAAAGTTTAATCAATTGTTATGTGATATGAAAAATGTTGTTCCCAGCACGTGCGCCAAGTGCTTTTTCCGAACGCAAAAACTAATCCGAACTCTACTTCGCGTCGTTCGTCAACTGTTTTTGCGTGCGGAAAAGGAACACTTTACTCACTTATTAGGAAAATTATTATATTTCAATTGATAAACAGGCACAATTATATCATTGAACAATAAGCTGACTTACAAAAGATTCTATATGGCATTTGTTCCGATTATTTATAGGTACTGTACATATTATATCTAAATAATATTTTCACATAATGCAATCCTCACTTCCTCACTTCTTATCACAAAATATTAAATTCATGTATAGTGGGAGAATGAATTAGAAGAATAAAAAGCAAAAGATAAGAGGGTCTATTGAAAATAAATCTATTTGTAGTGTATTGAATTATATAATGAATAAAGAAATCCACATTCACTGAGTCACGGATAGGGTACGGAGTCATGAGTAGAGACAGTTGATATCAGACCGTAACGGAGTGAAGTTGGTGTGAAGAGTAAATAGTGTTTTATTTAAGATTCCTATTCGAGAAGGTCTAGTGGAAGTAGTAGAACTATAGTGTAAATGCATTAAGACATACCAAATAAACTTCTACCAAACATTTTGAACAAAGGGTTGCGTGCAGTTCAACATTCAACACTGGTTACATATTATCAATTTTGAGAAACAAATTAGCCACCACAATCAGTGTTCATGAAAGAAATCCAAATCTAACAAGGGAAAATTATAGTTGAATGTTGAAACTAACCTTAGGACAATTCAAAATAGTGGTAGAAGGAAGTGTATGTCACGAAATATGCCACACTATGAAATCTGTTAACCCGAAATACAGATCAAAAAATGAAATTTATGAAAAAGTCACATAAATTCAAAATAATACTACGAATTAGAATCGTAGCAATAAATAAAATCTATGAATTTGATACATAGATTTTCAATTCCAGAACAATGGCAAATTTAACGCCACTAGAACCATTCATATGTGATGGCGACATTGGATCCGTTGGAGTGAAATGGGAGAAATGGAAGAGAGGTCTTGAAATTTACCTGGAAGCTGCTAATATCCTAAATCCAATTCAAAAAAGAGCTACCTTACTTCACTCTGGTGGTTTAGGCTTACAGGAAATTTACTACAATGTACCAGGCGCCCACGTAGCTGAAAGTGAAGATACCAATGACAGAACCTAGTGTTTAAAGTGGCATTAGAAAAACTCGACCAATACTTTTCCTCAAACAGAGTAAAGTATACGAGCGACATATTTTACGCCAAATAAAACAAGAGGAAGGCGAAAAATTCGAAAAATTTTTAGTACGCTTGAGAAACCAAGCGTCAAAATGCAAATTTCCCAACCTAGAAAAAAACCTGATTGATCAGATAGTCGAAAAATGTGAGTCTACCGAATTGAAGAAAAAAATACTCACAATAGGTGATGCTGTCGACTTGGACACAATAGTGAAAGAAGCAATCGCGCTTGAGACAGTGTCAAGACAATTACAGAAATTCAATGAGAAAGGAACACATTCAGAAGAAATCCATAAAATAACAATAAACCGGAAGCAGGAACAAAAATACCACCGAACTGATGCCAAACCTTGCTATCGCTGTGGGGCAACCAAACATCTAGCTTCAAATTGCCCGGAAACAAATTCCATTTGCAAAAAATGTGGCTTCAGAGGACACATTCATCAACAATGCAGAACTAGGGCAAACAAGAGAAGAACATCCGAAAAATCAACATCAAAACAGGAACACAAAAGATCCAGATACTCAAAACCGAAACGGAGTAATGATGATGACCATGTGGACTATGTATTTCATGTCGACCACGATTATGATCTTGTGTGTTCTATCGCTGGTGTTCCTGTAGAAATGGTCGTGGACTCAGGTAGTACTTGCAATATTTTGAACGACAAAACGTGGCAGCAACTAAAGACTTTGAAAGTTAAAGTATTTAATCAAATAAAAAATTCTTAAAAAATTGTTCATGGCATATGCTAGCAAAACGCCATTAGATATCTTAGGGTGTTTCGATGCCGAAATTAAAATCAATGATACCGCCAGTACTGCAACTTTCTACGTGGTGAAACATGGAACAAAAAACTTGCTAGGCAGAAACACAGCAAAGTCTTTAGGTGTACTACGTATTGGAATTGATGTCAATGTTAACTATGTATCTACATTTCCTAAATTTAAAGATGTGGTAGTAAACATACCCATCGACAAAAATGTGAGACCAGTTGTTCAACCATATCGAAGAATTCCGATTCCACTTGAGAGCAAGGTGAACAATCAGATCAAGGAATTGGTTGACTCCGATATAGTTGAACCGGTAGACACACCGTCCAAATGGATTTTACCTATGGTACCGGTATTGAAACCGAATAGTGAAATCAGAATCTGTATTGATATGAGGAGGGCGAATGAGGCAATATTAAGAGAAAACCACCCTCTACCAACTATGGACCAACTTTCAACACATTTCCGGAAAGCAAAACTATTTTCCAGACTAGATATAAAAAAACGCTTTCCATCAAATTGAAATTTCTGAGAACTCGAGATACATTACAACTTTCATTTTCAGTAAAGGGCTCTTTCGATAAGGACGGCTCATGTTTGGCATATCATGTGCCCCAGAAATGTTTCAAAAAATTTTGGAACGCATTTTAGCAGCCTGTGAAGGAACCGTAAATTTCATCGATGATATCATAATTTATGGACAAAACGAAATAGAACATAATAAGAGGCTAAAAACCACGTTAAAAACTTTACAAGAGAATAACGTTTTGCTAAATGAAAGTTAGTGTATTTATAACATATCCGTCATACAATTTCTGGGGCACGAGCTATCGCCTAACGACATGAAACCATTAGATAAATATATCTCTATAATAAAACAATTTCGTACACCAAATACCATAGATGAGCTCCAAAGTTTCTTGGGGTTAGTAAATTATATTGGTAAATGGATTGTTAATCTAGCCACTATAACAGAACCACTTAGAGAGTTATTACGACTTAACTTGGGAAAAATGGGAAAGTTGGTAAATATTGGAAGAGGGAATAAGACATAGCATTCCACAAATTGAAAGAATCTTTGAGCACCATTAAAACCCTAGGCTATTACGACCCCCAAGATAAAACACGAGTCATAGCTGACGGCAGTAGGTAGGACTCGGGGCAGTTTTGATACAATACGATGCAGAGGGCCCCCGAATAATAGCATACGGGAATAAAAGTCTATCAGACTGCGAAAAGCGATATTGCCAGACGGAAAAAGAGGCTTTAGCACTCGTCTGGGCAGTGGAACATTTTCACATCTACTTATACGGAAAAATGGAATTTGAACTAGTTACCGATCATAAACCGCTTGAGGTAATATTCAGTCCAAAGTCCAAACCGTGTGCTAGAATAGAAAGGTGGGTGTTACGATTGCAATCTTATAATTTTAAAGTTGTTTATCGTCCAGGCAAGATCAACATAGCCGATCCCTTATCAAGACTCTGCGTTAATGAAATCAAGTGCACTTCCTTCGATGAGGAGGAGCACATTCAACAGATCGTTCAATATTCTCGGCCAGTAGCTATATCACTACCAGATATAACAAAATACTCCAGAAGTGATGTAGAAATTTTGAAAGTAAAAAAATGGCTTTCTTCTAATGAGAAGGACGACTCCTTAAAACATTTTCAAGCATTTCAAGCAGAGTTATGTTTTTATGAAGACATTCTCCTGAGAGGCAATAAAATCGTAATCCCGTCAGTTCTCAGACAAAATGTATTACTAGCAGCACACGAAGGTCATCCTGGCATTGTAGCAATGAAAAGCAGACTGCGCACCAAAGTATGGTGGCCAAAAATAGATTCAGATGCAGAAAAGCTAGTACGAAGTTGCAGAGGTTGTACATTAGTCACAGCACCAAATTCACCCCTTCCTATGAAACGGCGTCAGTTACCGACTGAAGCCTGGGTAGACGTGGCAATGGATTTTTTAGGCCCTTTACCAAGCGCACATTATCTTTTGGTCATAGTGGACTATTTCAGTAGATATAAAGAAATCAAAATCATGACAACAATGACTGCAAGCAACACTATTAAAGCACTAAAAGAAATATTTTCACGGTTGGGATACCCGGTAACAATCACCACTGATAACGGAAAACAGTTCAGTGGCAGCGAATTCCGAGAATTTTGTAAAGAATCAGGTATTAAGTTGTTTAACACCATCCCTTACTGGCCTCAACAAAATGGCGAAGTTGAGCGTCAAAATAGGGATATTGTTAAACGACTCAAAATTAGCCGAACAATGAAAACAGATTGGAAACAAGATCTTCTCGACTATATTATGATGTACAATGCAACTCCACATTCCACAACTGGTAAAACACCCGCAGAATTATTTTTTCACAGACAGTTCCAAATAACAGATAATGAAGTTAGGAACCATAATCGAAGTGGAAAGGAATACAGCGATAGAAAAAGAAAAGCGCAGGAAAGTACCTTAGGTTTGGGAGATAAAGTGTACCTAAAAAATATGATTAAAGAAAACAAATTAACATCAAGTTTCAACCCTACACCACACACTGTGATAGAAAAAAATGACGGTGATGTGGAAGTGAGAAATGACGAAACAGGACAACAATATCGAAGAAATGTAGTACGTTTAAAAAAGATGGAAGGGGAATGGAAGGTAGTTAATATTAACAATAACGGAAATGAATTAGAAGCGACTCCATCCGAAATGAAAGATATGTAAACACATTATTTTGTAGAATAATAATAGTTGTAGTAAGTTTCATATGTTACCTATGCATTAAATATTGATATTGTACGTATATAATATCTCGTAGTTTAGTATAAGTATTTACCTACATTATATCCATAACTATATATTCTGTATGTTATATTTAGGTGTAAGAATTGCTGTTTACATTTTTCTATATTTTGAATTTTGTTAAAAGGGAAGAGATGTAGTGTATTGAATTATATAATGAATAAAGAAATCCACATTCACTGAGTCACGGATAAGGTACGGAGTCATGAGTAGAGACAGTTGATATCAGACCGTGACGGAGTGAAGTTGGTGTGAAGAGTAAATAGTGTTTTATTTAAGATTCCTATTCGAGAAGGTCTAATGGAAGTAGTACGAGACACTACACTATATACTGTGAATTTCAGAAAGTTTGCACCATATGGGGAAACTTTTTTATACTTAATGCATTTGCCAGGACATTTTATTCTTCATAAAAGTTGGTGATTTGCGACAAACTTGTATTTGAGTTATCAAAATTCTGAATTTCCAAACAGTGTACAGGGAAGAACAAAAAAATAGAAATTTTGAGTAGTATTCTACCTTATTTTTTTATATTTATTTTTATTTATTTATTTATTTAATCACAAAGGGTACCCAACACGACGAGCCCAATAACAGGATAACACACAATTACAATAAAAAGTTACAATTATGTAATCAAAAAAAATAATTCTAATTTATAAAGCTAAAACAAAAGTTATAACTCAATTAGCTTCTTCAGTTCCTTTTTTAAACAGTTTACACTGAGGTTAAAAATGCCATCAGATATCATGGTGTTAAATGTTACCGTACATCTAATAATAGGAGAATTACCAAAGTAATTTGTGGAAAAATAAGGGGTGATAAATAGTTGTCTCTGACGGATGTTATATGAGGAATAGTTCAGTGAATAGAGGGTTGTACATTCATTGGAATCAATGAGATTATTAAATATTTTGTAATAAAATACACAGGTTGTTTATTGAGTACGTTGACAAACTTCAGGAGGAGATTCTTTGAAAGTTTTCAAGATGAAAAGTTCATATAATAATATGTCCCAAACGGCTTGGTTTTCGTGATAAAAATAAAAAAATTTCAAGATTTTTTGGATTTAACTTCGACGTTTTCGACAATAATCAGTTCAAATTAGGCAAGTACAATCCATTCAAAAATGAGCACGATACAAAATAATCCAGTTCTCAAATCATTCACAGGGTCCTCCTTTTTTCAGAGTCAAGCCTTGTTCAACCCTTCATAATTTTTTTCTGCCGTCACTGACATATTATGAGACAGGAATAATCAATGTTATTTCATTTTACATCTTTTTGTTTTCTTGTAGTTTTTCATTTACTTGTATGGTTCTGGAGCTACAATCCAAATATTAATGCGAACATTTTCCAGTTTCGCATAACATAAAGAAATTTGAGAAGCAAATATTCTCACAAACTCTGAAGGGTGATTCTTTGATAATTTCCAAGACGAAAAGACCATAAAACATATGTCCTAAACGGCTTGGTTTTCGAAATACAAGGTGATAAAAATAAATTTTTTTCAATATTTTTTGGAGTAGACTTCGACATTTTCGACAATAATCAGTTCAAATTAGGCAAGTACAATCCATTCAAAAATGAGCACGATACAAAATAATCCAGTTCTCAAATCATTCACAGGGTCCTCCTTTTTTCAGAGTCAAGCCTTGTTCAACCCTTCATAATTTTTTTCCGCCGTCACTGACATATTATGAGACAGGAATAATCAATGTTATTTCATTTAACATCTTTTTGTTTTCTTGTAGTTTTTCATTTACTTGTATGGTTCTGGAGCTACAATCCAAATATTAATGCGAACATTTTCCAGTTTCGCATAACATAAAGAAATTTGAGAAGCAAATATTCTCACAAACTTCGAAGGGTGATTTTGTATCGTGTGTATTATTAAATTGTACTCGCCTAATTTGAACTGATTATTGTCGAAAATGTCGAAGTCTACTCCAAAAAATATTGAAAAAAATTTATTTTTATCACCTTGTATTTCGAAAACCAAGCCGTTTAGGACATATGTTTTATGGTCTTTTCGTCTTGGAAATTATCAAAGAATCACCCTTCAGAGTTTGTGAGAATATTTGCTTCTCAAATTTCTTTATGTTATGCGATACTGGAAAATGTACGCATTAATATTTTCATTGTAACTCCTGAACCGTACAAGTAAATGAAAACATTCAAGAGAAAAAAAATATGTTGAATGAAACAACATTGATCATTCCTGTCTCATAATATGTCAGATACGGCGGAAAAAAAATCTGAAGGGTTGAACAAGGCTTGACTCCGAAAAAAGGAGGACCCTGTGAATAATTTGATAAATGAATTACTTTGTATCGTGCGTACTATTGAATGGATTGTTCTTGCCCAATTTTAACTGATTATTGTCGAAAATTTCGAAGTTAACTCCAAATAATATTGAAAAAAATGTATATTTATCACCCTGTATCTCGAAAACCAAGCCGTTTGGGACATATGTTCATATGAACTTTTCGTCCTGAGAACTTTCAAAGAATCATCTCCCGAAGTTTGTCAACGTACTTGATTAACACCCTGTATATTACGTCTAAGAGATAAACTCACGAGATTTCTTTAATATTTCTTCTGCGGTATCACTGAAATATTTCCAACAATTCCATCCTTGATCTGTACAATTGCTTCTGAAGAGGCTGCTTTTCAATTGTATCAATCTCCCTGATGTGCTTGGCAAAGCGAAATAGATTTTCGTTGACCAAAATGTATTGGGTATTAAATGCGAAAGAAGCGAACCTTGCTTCAATGAAATGAACGATTTCTGCGAGTGATATTTTTTAATAACATTCTGCCTATCTTATTTAATGAATTTTCAATGAAAACTAGAGAAAAATAATCAACTCTCTGAATGAAAATGCGAATTTTCACTTTCAGATTTTTTCTTTTCAGTTAGAGACTTTTCACAATATCTATCAGATGTAGTTCAATGTCCAGCGTGGCTTTAGCCAGGGAAGTAGTTGTTTTCTGTTAGACATTACAAATAAATTACTTTTTTCATTTTTCAATTTTCATGGAGAATTTTCCCCTTTTCAACATGAATACCTCCCAATAGGTTATCTTGAACGAAGGAAAATATCGACTAAAGTTTGTCTTTCAGCCGCATATGATTCCATAACAGATTTTATAATTTCATAATTTTCATAATTTCGAACAAAAATCAAAAAAGTCAATATAGTATTCATAGTTACATCTAAGTCAGCTATCTCATCATAGATGGACAGGCTATCATTGTTAATCCTGAGCGAAGAAATATGGGGATTCTGGCTACGGGTAAATGTGAATTGACTACATATCTTAGTATTTAGTGAAAATTTGTATATATTTTACAGTAACCTGAAAAGCGATCGAGGTCCTTTTGTATTTTTTTATAGTTCGTGAAAGATTTTATAGGGCAGAAAATGTTCATATCACCAGCATAAAATGATATATTGGAGTGTTGAGAGCACATTTCTCCATGCCCTAGAAGTAACTGGCAACATGCTAGACTTTACATTATTCAGTGCTACGTACTGGTATCTATCCTGAACATACATATAAGGTGAGAAGTCCCAACCGTGCACACCGAAATTTCTGAGCCTTATTAATAAGGTAAGATAATGAACCTTATCGAAAGCCTTTCAAAAATCGGTGTACACAGCAAAGTTGAGTCCCCCTTCTCCATATTACTATAAATATGTTGTAAAAATGGCATCAAGTTTGTTAGTGCACAGCGCTTTTTGTAAAAACCGTGTTGAGTAGTGGTGATGGAATGTTTTACAATAAAAAACATTTTCTTTCAAATTATGGATTCGAATATTTTACCAAATACACTCAGTAATTATATCGGCATATAATTTCTAGCATCGTTGATGAATGGTATTACTTGAGTGATTTTCCAAACTTTTGAGAATGTACATTCACGCAGACATCTGTTATACAATAAATGAAGAGGTTGACAGGGAAGCGAGGATATTCTTCCTTAGTGATTTGTTTTATATCAAAAATGTTAGATGTAGTCGATAGTTCCAGAAGGGATGGAGTTGAGTTGGGTTCGTATACACTAATACTAGCCAAATATTTTATAAATCGTGGGACAATCGGTACCACGCCTATCATTGAAATGTATGTATCCCTTTATTTGACACAACTGATCAAAATACTTTGGAGTTGGACTCCTTTAACTACGGCTATCGTCAATAGACGACAACACAAAACTTTCTTGAGGAACGGCTGCGTCAATAAGCGATTTTATGAATTACGACGAAAACGGGGGTCGCCGTACCTGATACAACAATTTCGTAATATAGGACTTTTTTGAATGGGCGTGAAATTTTGAATACTGTCTTTTCAGGAATGAACGAAAAGTTTGTGAAACATCAATTTGTTTATGTTTGTACGCACAGGTATTTTGTTACGAACTGGTGCGAAAAACTAAACTTAGTTTATATACTGTCGTAGAAAATATATAGTAGTTTATGTAAACTATACAAAATAATGTTTACGGGGACGAACCGTAATGTTTTACCGTCGTGTGTACTGGAAATGGAGATTTCCGAGAAAACCATTTGCGTATGCGTACTACAGTCAATATTTTTCTGTATAATCTTACCAAGAAATACGTATACAGTAACGTTTGGCGTCGCAATAAATTCACTAGTGTTTTCCCAACATCAAATCGCAATTTTCATCACCATCTTCGGGAAGAGGATAAAGCTGAAACAAAAATTATCATCTTCCTCAAGATGGATACTTGGTGACTGAAATACGTGTAGAGATGTTAAAAATTGCGATTTGGTGTTAACAAAAAACTCTTTATAGTGTATTTATTCCCAAGATATGTTTTATGATTTCATTATTCAATTATTATCAATAGAGAAGTACGTATATATTTATATACAGATCTGGAAATACATCGCGGATCATCATCACTGGAGGCTAAACAGTACAGTAAAACAAACATAGTTTGTGGGAAGGTGGTTCACAATGTTTCACTTTTAGTAAGGTTAAAAAAAAAGAAATTCAATTCTCTGCAATTTTTATTCACGACGTTTCAACTGTTGAGATCTACAGTGGTTTTCAAGTGTTATGCGACATTTTCAAGAATACTTCTTATATATGGCTGGTCTTCAGTTGTGTTATTAGCCTGGGGGTAATTTGTCTGTGTCCAGGTACGTATGTTAATTACCGTTCCAGCATTCTTGACCACACAACTGCTTTACTATATTGTCCAAGAAGTTTATTTAGAAAAGTTGTTTCGAATTGAAAACAATATTGAGATTTGGAATCACAGCCACCTACGCAACAATATTTTTTTCCAAATTTTTTATAGTTCTAACCTCATAAAGAGTACTAATATCTCATATGCACCTTAGACACCTCCCTCATATTCCTACAACGATATTTCAATGCGAAATTTGGTACAATTCATCATTTGTACTAGAATATCGATGTTTGTTGAAAAAAGTTTGAAATTTTACTAGTTTTTTGGAGCAAATTTGATTTATCGCTCTGTTCTGTATGTATGTCCATAAAAACTTTCAGTATGGTTTTATGGAAGGAAATTATTGAATAAATCAAATAATTATTGGTAAACGATTAAATAATACAATTCTGCTTTACGATCATAAAAATTGTATATTTTAATTTTTTTATGATTAGAGTGACCGTAAAGCTGCAGAATTATATTATTGAATCGTTTAGCAATAATCAATTGATTTATTCAATAATTCCTTCCCATAAAATCATACTGATAGTTATTATGGACATAAAACATAAAAAGTGATTTATTCATAGTCGTTGTAGGAATATGAGGGAGGCACCTAAGGGGCATATTAGATACTAGTACTCTTTATGAGGCTAGAACTAAAGAGAATTGAAAAAAATGTTCCGTAGGTGTAGGGTAGATTACTCTTGATCAAAATTCCTATTTTTTATCCTTCCCTGTACACCGTTTGGAGATTCAGAATTTGGATAACTCAACTACAAGTTTTTCGCGAAGCACCAACTGGTATGTAGAATAAAATTTTCTGACAAATTCATAATAAAAAAGTTTTCCATATGGCGCAAACTTTTTGAAACTCACTGTATTATGGTGTAGGTAATAATCACAATTTTTCTAGGTGTGATCTTTATGGCTGTAGCTTGTGTTTGTCCTAGAATAAAACATAATTAATGATGATAAAATATTTTTTCAGAATCAATCAATCCATAAGCTGAAGGGAGATGCTATTGAATTTCCTGTAGGACGTTTTGATGTCACCACACTATTTATGGAGGATAACTGAAATTTATATGTATACATTGAGTAGATCCCATTGTCATTGCCGCCTAAACGGAATAAATGGCAAGAATGCTTGATATAAATATGGTGTAGAAGACATCATTCCTCTTCTCAAACTGATGGGTTATTTATATCATCTTCAGGGCCACCCGAGGAGGTTTTCCGGGTTTTCCTGTAGCTGAAAAGTGAATACGCCACCAAAAATCAGTAAGTCGCCTTGGAACGCCACGGCAAATAATAATAATAGCCGTCCTCTACCCACACAGGCTATGCCTTTGGGTACACTCTACGAGTGTTTATTAGGGAGTATTATTATTATTATTATCCATCGGAGACGATCCATTGCGTACAGTGGAGGTGAGATTCAATAGGAAATTGAAAAAACTTACAGTCTAACTCCACCAAAAATATTCTTTATTGCAGCTGTCATGCAGTCAGAAGACTGACATCACGTTGATAGCATGTAGTCAGAAGACTAACATTAAGAGGGAGGACATGTTTCGAAGGATGAATCCTTCATCTTCAGTAAATTATGAGTTAGTCAAAAGTCGATCTAAGGAAAGACAAAACGGTTACCAAAGAGTTATGAATAACAATAAAATGTGTGAACCTACCATATTATGGTGGAAAAATCATAATCAATGGGAACATTTTTTTTTTTTAATTCTTAGACTAAACATTTTTGGTCATAACCAAAGACCATGTGGTCCGCATCTGGCGCGGAGGCCACAACCACTAATCATCCATGGTCCCTGACATTAGTTGGTCATAACCAAAGACCATGTGGTCCGCATCTGGCGCGGAGGCCACAACCACTAACCATCCATGGTCCCTGACATTAGTGGTTGTGGCCTCCGCTCCAGATGCGGACCACATGGTCTTTGGTTATGACCAAAAATTTTTAGTTTAAGAATTTTAAAAAAAAAATGTTTCCCATTGATTGTGATTTTTCCACCATAATATGGTAGGTTCACACATTTTATTGTTATTCATAACTCTTTGGTAACCGTTTTGTTTTTCCTTAGATCGACTTGTAACTAACTCATAATTTGCTGAAGATGAAGGATTGATCCTTCGAAACATGTCACCCTCTTAATGTTAGTCTTCTGACTACATGATATCAACGTGATGTCAGTCTTCTGACTGCATGACATCTGCAATAAAGAATATTTTTGGTGGAGTTAGACTGTACGTTTTTTCAATTTCCTATTATTATTATTATTACTTATATCAGAGTTCCTCCTCGGCCGTTTGATGAAGTAAATGAGTAAGCAGATACACCTTATACCGATCTAGATGAATAGTAGCCATGGATCGAAACTCGGAAGAGCACTCCGCTATTCTGGTTTCATCCCAATGTTCAAGTTTGATTTGTTTGTATTTCTATGCGTGCTTTTCAATAATAATTGTGATGGATGTATTGGAGAAGTTGCAACGTTATATACAGGTGATTTGGAAAAATAGAGCAAAGTATGTCGTAGGTATTACAGTGCGTAATAAAGTGGACAGGAGCTTAGAAAAATTAGTCAGATCTGAGTTCAATCAATTCGACTTGCGATAGTCCAACACTGTCTCAATGGCGATTGATACAGTGTTAATTTACTCCTAAACTTAGATTTGTTCACCCAGGATTTATGAGTTTTAACAGATTCTACTCCTGCCTCCATAATCCTTCGAAATGAGCAGCCGAAGGACGATTGAAATGAAATTCTGTAATATCTTTGTAGCAGTAGCGTCCATCCATTCAATGAGTTCTCTACGAGCGCCTATAACATGAATAACTTTATCAGCAAGACATCTCTTTTTTGCAACCAAAAATGATTTAATTACCAATACTCGGGTGAAACATTCAATGGCATACCACGAGTGATCTCAACACTATTGATAGTAATTTTGTTACAAATAATAATAATAATAATAATAAGTAATTATAGGCATTCATTCCTCATCAAGATACCAATAAATCTTACAGGAAGTAGTTTGGGTGTTATTGCTTGAAACAATATATATATATATATATGAACATAACCCAATTAAAGGGTGCGAAGCAATAGATGCTAATATGATGCTAGATATATGACGTACGTGATACAACTAATAATAATAATAATGGGCATAAGAAAATGAGTTTGAATGTGAGAGCCGTATGAGACCTTATTCATTCGTAACAAAAGCTCTGAGTTTTGAAGGATCCATGAGGAAATTACTGATTACTTTAGCCATTTGTGGAGTTATTCTTTCTATTTTTAACAAGAGCTGGTTTAAAGATCTGATCTGGCAAATTTCTTTCGTCCTAACGCACCTGTAAAGGAGATATAAAAAAAAAAGTGGTAAAATGTTTCCTCATCATTGCGATTACATATTATGCAATTTTCAGTCTAATCAATTGAATAAGCATACCCACTGGAAATGAATTCAATTTGTCTTGTATATGCACAGCGCAGCTGGGCTATTATTCTGATTTTTTTTTCCATTATTCAATTTGAACCTAGAATATCTACTTATTTGCGATCATGTGACCAGAATTAGCCGAACAGACAAAGATTACACTGATAATGATCCCAGGAAATTATCACTGTTGAACAATCGTGTCACCATGCAAATGACATATAGTTTGACGTTTACAGAATTAAATTTTTAAAATGTCAGTTACTTCGAGCAGAAATAGAAATATCAAATAAAAATGGCTCAATAGATATACTCAATTATAAGTGAAAATTCATCAAAAATATTACATTGAGTTAAAAGTACACGTGGAAAATGTTCAAAGAGTTTAGTGCGGTGAGAAAGGACTTAAACGAATGGTGTTCTGTTGAAGAGTTGCCGCGTGTACTGAAAGATTGGGCCGTAAACATGAAGAATTTAGACAGATCAGAGTTTGAAAAAGCCACCATCAAAACTATTTGGAATGTGACTGGTAAACTCTCACAAGAAAAATACTTTGTGTTTTCGAAAATAATGCGTTAGGTAGGTGAACTGGTTTTTTAATTCTCTGAAAAAAATGTTCTTACTGAATATCCCCCGACTATTGATAAATTCTCATAATTTGTCTTAAATTTCCTCAAGCGAGTTGCTTTTAGGTAACAGCCCTCCGGCTTCCGCCGTCGGGCTGTTACCACGCAACTCGCTTTCAAAAATTAGCGACAAATTATTTCGAAATTATCAATAGCCTTGGGATATTACAAGTGATAACAGTTATGGGATTTGTGAACTGAAGGTTGTGTTTGACATTTTGAGTTTGATATATGTTGTATTTATAAATATTGTTGAATTTAGCTTCATCAAATTTAATTTCAAGGTTAATAAAACTGATAGTGCTCCATAGCTCCCCACAATTCAAATCAACAAAAAAATGCCTTCACTTGTGTAAAAAACATATTCTAGAATACCTGTTGGAATCCATATTGAGATAATTTAATAACAAATTCAAAGCAATTTTGAGTATTTTAAAACTTAGGTGGAAAACACCACCATCCTAAACGTACACATACTATCTGCAGTATTTTTTGGCAAAAAACCCGCTGTATGATATCAAAATAGCGTCAACACTAGACAGGAACACAATAAATGAAGGAATTCACTACAATAGATTCGTACAATCCCATTCTCACTTCCCATGAAGTAATTTATGTACGAGTAAAAATTTAAAATACCGAACCTATATCCTGTTTGCCTTTTGCCACAAAGGTTTTAGCAGTATCCCTAAAAGATGATGAACAAACGAAAGGTATACCTTAATAGGTGAATTTTTTGACCACCACTTCGATGTCCTCATTACCATTCCTAGAATTTCTAATTACCATTTGTTCTAAAACTGCCCCTCGAAAAACGCATTACATGAGTTTCCATGGTGTTGACTGTTACGGGTACTCCTCAAAAAATTTCAACTTTCTTTTCAGGTAAATTTCCGATTCAGCTAAAATGACCAAATCCTCGGCATATAATATTAAAATTATGTCATGGATATTGTACACATTGAGGCACTACAGCATTTATAGATCGTACGAATGCTTCAATATCTGCAATGAATAAGCTGAATAGTAACGGACTTAGAGACTTCCCTTGTGAAACACCGTCCGAAACTTCATAAGATTTTGAAAAACAGTTGTTCTAACTCTCACTATAATATATAGATATAATTTACGAGTCATTCTTGTACATTTTGAACTCACACTAAGACAGTATAGTTAAGACCAAAGAAGTGAGTGAGTCAACAATGGCTGTGATTTTTCGGTCGCAATTGTAGTGGTCCACAAGCCAGGTGCTGATTTCAGTCAGACTTTCCATCCGGACGATAACTTATGAAATGCTTCATAGAGGTGTGTAATTGAGCCTCGTGAAAGTCAGCTACGGCTCCGTGTGTGGGTTGAACAGTGGTAGCCTTCTATTCACGTAGAAAACAAGAATCAGTCATTTTCTCCCGATTGAAAATTTGTCAAATGATGTCGACACAATACTTCAAAGAAAAAAAATTAGCTGGCGATAAGGTGGCAGAGTATTATGTCAGCTGGCGATTTTCCGAAAATTGTAATTTTTTGTTGAGTACCTATTGTGGCTGAACCGATGAAGAAAATCAGGAAGCAATAGGCAGACCTCTAGCGATTGAACAAAACTGTAACGAACTGTTTTACGAGAAAAGTTGGAAAATCCATTTTTCCGAATATGAAAGTTCTCATTTTTTTAAATATCAAATATTTCGAAAACGGCTGCTAATTTTTTGATTTACTAGATTTTTTTGATTGACTTCAAAAACCCTACAAAAAATTTATTATTTTTTCAGTAAATCAGTAGTGCAGGAAATATTTAAAGAAACTGGAAAAATCGATGTTTCTCACAAACTAACGCAAAAATCAGTTTTTTTGCAAAAACTACCTCTCAACGAACTCTACTTACATTTCATTATGGTTTTTACGAATTCATTAACAGAGGTAAAAAATAAAATAAAAAAAATAGGGACCATATGCACCAAAATCTCAAAAACTAAACGAGATATTGGAAAGCATGTACAAACAATTTCATTGTACCCAATAAGTACTACAAAAATTTAAGGGTGAAATTTTTTTTTTCGACGGATTATTTCCGAATATGTCGTAAACGGTTGCAGATTTTATATAAGTCCTTTTTAATTCGTTTTTTGACAAAAAATGCCATTGCATTTTTTCCTTAATATCAATAGTCCGGGTAATATTAAAAAAATATAAACTGCATCGACTTCGTACTAGAAGCCCCTTCGATACATCATCCATTTTTCCAACTCGATTATGAAGTGAAAAAATTACAGGAATGCAAAAAAAAATAAAAAAATTGTACTTTCTTTCTACAATCGCCTAAAGTTCGAAAACCAAACGAGATAAAGAAAAATTGTAAGTATATGAAAAGTTTTATTGTTCTTGAACAGGACTACAAAAATTCGGACAAAGTTTTTCCATCACTCCAAAAGCAAATGAGAAAACAGTTGCTGAACTTGGAGAAATGTTCAATTTATGTTAGAAAAAAGGAATTGACAAAATCTCGAAAACCAAAGAGAAAAGATATCGACAAATTTTATATAATCAGTTTTATTGTTCTTAAACAGCTCTATAAAAAACCCCACTGAACTTTCTCCATTACTTGAAAATCAAACGAAATGACAGTCGCTTAACTCGTAATTTTTTTTCCTACGTGTTCTGGAGGCTGCCACTGCTCAACCCACCCACGGAATCCCAGCTGACTTTCACGAGACATCATAAACACCCTCTCTAGAGTATTCAAGTGGCTTTTCGCCGGAAGGAAACTGGCCACGATAACCTGTCACTGGCTGTAGCCTATAGTTGAATGCAGAAGTTAAAACAAATTTGTTTTCAACACAGCTCCTGCCTTTCCAAAACCCTGACTGACACTAAAGTATAAAATAAGTCATTTCGTTTGCTAGGAGGTATAGTGTAGTGCGATGTAATTTACATCACATTTTGAATCGAGTTTGGCAGTGCAGTTCACACGAAGGAATGTGTCAAAAAAATCTGCAAACGAATACTCAAAATTGACTGTAAATTACACCAGGTATAGGAAAGTGCTACACCTCGATGCAAACGAATGAACTTTATGATTTGGCTCGGACCACTCGGAAGACGATTCAGCAGAATTGTAGTAGATAATTTAGCAGGACACTTGACCAGTGCAATTCCCTTGTAATTTTCAGAGTCTGCGTGGGTCCTTTCCTGTGAAGCATAGTCAAAATTATATCTCACCAAGAAGTCTGTAGTGGTTGCCCATGACGACGTAATCTTACCGGCTCGAAAGGAGATAACTGTGTACTATCACCGACACACCTTTTTATTGGTTCTTATATTGCAGGAGATCGATGAGACAAAGCAAGTCTAGGTTCCAGTGCGTGATGGACCACGTGGGGCCAACCGGTCTTTCGAACCGCAGTGCGGCAAAGAGCCACAAAATTGAGATGAACTAATCGCACATTGAATGTTGAATAAAATGGATTCACAAAGATCTACGACATCTCGACGTGAACACTTGCAAATTGATGAAGATTCATCAATTTGCTTGAAAAAGATTCATCAAATTGCTGGTATCCTAAATCATCAGTTCCGGTTATGCTTCCACAGATAACAGTGGACTTTTGACACTGCACTATGTAGAGTTCTCAGGATTCTGAATCTCCTTCTCTGCATGGTTGGCCAGTATGAAAAATAAAGGATCGAAGCTTCCCCTTTTAAGAAAGCATCCCATGCAACGGATGAACTTGGTTTCGAGTTCGAAAGTGAACCAGGAGACCCAAACTCTGCCACAGAATTCAAATGTGTTTACCAAAAAGCTCACATTGAAGCTGCGGAGACTGGAGTTCTCCAGTAGCTACATAAGAATACGCCATTACATGGGACCTTCTTCAAGAACATCGAAGACACACAAATTTCACCTTCGCATTCTCAGATCAAATTGGCTCAAGTCGGAGATCGAGAGATACTGTTCTATTGAAGTCGCGTGATGTATATAGAAATCCCTGCCACTAGATGCAGAGCATGTCGGAGGCGTTATGCAGTTTCAACCTATATGAAGCAAAGTGAAGCTATATCTGTCACGGAGCTTAAGTGGTTTGGACTGCATTCTTACAATTAACCTATAAACTTCAGCTTTTTGGCGTTGAGAATAGTGTACATTGATTGTCAGATCACGATCGCATCGATATTCGTCTGATTCTTGTATTTCTTGGTGAAGGCGAGGCAATAAGAGAGATCCACAAATTTGCAGTTCTGCCAGTTCTCATCTATATAAGAAAAATACACCCCTTTTGAAGAAATTTGTGACAACTGTCGCTTTTCAAAATCAGTTTGTCAAATCCTGGAGAAAAAACATATAATTCAAGTGGAGTAGAACTTGATAAACCAGTTCAACCGAAAGCTTAGTATCCATCCGGTCTCTGAGAAATAATAGATGAGAAGGAGTCCTGTAGATCTTCTCTCACATCTCTTATAAAGAAAAATATCAATTCCAAGACCAATATCATTCGATAAAAGGAAATATAACCAAAACTTTCCCAAGTCTGTTTTAAGTAAAATAGCTAATGATGATATTAGGTCAGCTATCAGAATCTTGAGCTCCAGTGATACGTTGGCTGATTACGATGAATCCATAATATCAGTTCTCCGATCAAAACACCCTCGATCAGATTCCTTCACGATTTCTCTGGATTCGCAACCACTGAACGATTTTTCAGAGTTCCCAGTGTTCCAAATCAGAACATGAAGTATCGGAGGCAATTAAATCTTTTCGCTCTAGTTATGCTGGTCACTTTGGCATGCCGCAACTAATATTGATTCTCCTACAGATAAAAAGAATATACAAAAGGTATGGGATCGACCTCTTCTGAACATTATAACTGATAAACTTCAGGAATCTACAAGTGTATACGATAAGGCTCGTCTGAAAGCAGCAATGATCAAGGAATCGGGTGCTTGGCTGATTGCTTTACCTGTTGTATCTCTTGGGACGCTTTTAGACGATTATTCTTTCAGGACTGCAGTAGGACTCAGGATGGGTTCATCTATTTATATGCTTCCTACTTGTGTTTGTGGTGGTTTAGTTGATGAAAAAGGTTCGCATGATATGAGCTGCAGGAGAAGTGCAGGGCGTGCATCTCGACATCACCAGGTGAACGACATATTGAAACGGGCTATGGTGTCAGCGGTTGTTCCTGCAATGTTGGAACCCTTGGGTGTAAACGACCAGATGGTACGTCTCTCATACCCTGGTAAACCTGTTGCGTGGACACGGTCGCAGCTTCCGATCTAGCCGAAAGTTCGAAGTCAGCTGGAACTGCAGCATTGTCTGGCAAAAAATTTAATCGAAAGAAACACCAAACAACTATTTGTTCCATCTATTAGCGGTTGAAACTTTTGGTGTTTATGGCCCCGAATCTCTGTTATTCGTTCATGACTCGGAAGGAGGTTGATCCAAGCAACGAAAGATTATCGTTCTACCACTTTTTTGATAGAAAGAATCAGTATTGCTATTCAACGTGGTAATGCTGCTTTGGTTCAAGAAACTCTGCCTCCATCGCATAATTTGGGTGAGATCATGCATTGCCCTCATTTCAGTACGGAACTAAGGGGCAAGCCGAGATATGTGTATAGTCATCAGTCTCCTATCAAGGTTAATTCGCAAGTTATTGACCCACCTTCTTCTTTTTCAGTGCGGCCAATGGACATTGGTCATTTCTGCCCCCCAAAGTTGAGTTGCAATCCTCGTGGTTCTGGTTCAGCGGAAGAGCTTCATCGAGCAAGCGCCGTATCGATCCCTCTACGAAACCCTTCAAACCATCACGAAACCATCATTTGGAATTATCGATTGCGGCTTGCGGAATGGAACTGATGCAGATTTTGTGGAACATATTCTTCCTTACGAATCAGTAGATGGTTTTTCTGAAAGTCTTGCAAAGATAATTGGATTGGATGATTTGGGGAACAATTGCTACAAGTGTTATTCATGACGAAAAATTTCAAGAACGAGATTTTAACGATAAACGAGAATGTTTCCTACTCATTCACAAAACTGAAACACCTACTCATGCAGCTACAGTTTCGTAAGAATTTACATCTTTTCCACCAACCGATTTCCTGGAGTGTTTGAAGTCCATTAGATACTTGTTAGGACAACCTAGAGGATTGTTCTGAATTCTTGGGGTTCTTGTTGAATACTCTTATTTAGCGGGAAAATAACAAAATCGATGCTCCTGACCGCTCTGAATTGAATGATTCCGTACGACTTTCTGGAGCTTCAACTGGCATTTCCTGATGTGACTGATAACCAGTCCGTGCAAAGCTTACTGTTTCAACATATGAAAATAGAACTTCTCACTGGTGATGGCCGAATATGCGCCAAACTGACTGACAATTAGTATAAGACAATAAGTATAGCTGAGGCACCATACCATCTAATAATAACACTGAAGCTCTTGAAATACGACTCGACCTCTGGCGGAAGCACCAAACTCTTACGAAAGTTCGAAATAGATGAACACCTCAATCTAGCGGACCTCTATCATAACCTTCCACTGTAGTTCTGGCGTTGAATGTGGTCATTATTACGCATTGGCCAAAGACAAAACGGACTGGTTTAAGTTTTACGATAGTTGTGTCACTGAATGTTCTGACGATGTCTTGAATTCATTGGAGCCTCTGGAGACGCACTACATTTTTTTTTTCGTGAGAGAGAGGACATTGGCAGATCGGGATCTTCAGATGATGTGGTGCTGCAGGTTTTTTCGGGTTTTCCTGCAGCTGAAAAAGCAAATGCGTCACTGGAATCAATCAAGTCGCCCCGAAGCGCCAATTAATTTTTGTTGTTGTTTAATATTTTATATTTTGTATTACTTTCGTTTTATTTTTCATTTCAGCTACTTCTATCGTTTTGGACATTTTGCTCAATAGTATAAAATAATATACAACTACTTGACTTCGAACTGTAATTGTTGAAAGAGTACTCGCATGGTGATGGGACCCAAATAGGCATTCAAAGTATATGAAAAATATTATTTGGAAATACTTTATCTTATTTATACAATTTCTATTTTCAATCGTATTGAATAAAACCCTTTCGACAATATTTTGTTTCAACTGATAAGTATTCGTTTTAATTCATATTATTTCCTTGTAGGCATTCTAAAAATAGAACATTACTTACCGCTACTATAGTTTGCCTGTTGATGTCTATAAATCCCATTGCTGAAAGGCACACTGATTTTTGACTTCGATGTATGATGAAAGTCAAAGATCTTCTTGCGGGTATGATTTTGGGAAGATACCACTGACAATGGTAGAAGGCAGAGTTACCCACTTCCTCGGCCTAAAGAAATTGCGAAAATATTTATAATTGTAGGACTAACTATTGAACTTGTCTCTCACTTTTCTAAGCTTGTCCGAAAGGTGGGCTCGGTAATTATACAAGTTGACATACTTGGAAAACTTGGCTTGTTCTTGACAAAATTACATTGTAGAGTTCAGAGTACAGTGAAACTAGCCTAGTTTAGACGTGAAAACCTCGTAGCACAACGGATTATAGTCCGTAATATATCCAGTGATAAGGTACTCAACATGATCGAACGAGCAATTCAAAATCTATCATTAGATTGATTTCACTGTTCAGAAGTCGATTTATATAAAAAATGTATTTATTAAATACTTGCACTGTAGCGTTTGGAACCGTTGGTGTAGTAATGAAAACGCTGGAGTTGTATCCAACCCACTATTTTTCATCACCTAGACATGTGTTTCAGTTAGAGGCAAAGTCGTGAAATGTAAAACCAGGGTGCTAGACAGCCGAGGGAACCAAAATCGCACAAACCTCAAAATAGTATATTTCATTAAGCGTCTGGAAATAAAGATTTTTCCGTTCGCGCGTGACAAATTCTCGTATAAGGCGAAGCCAAACACGTTAAGTTATGCAAGTACGGAAAAGTCATTCTAGGATGTTATTTTTTGGTGTTTTTGTCTTGTTCTCGAATTTTCGTCATCGAGGGTGGTGTTACAGACCGGGGGCGCTAGAGCCCCGGGGAATTGGCAATTTGAGCGTTTGTTAACGTTGGCTCTGGAGACCGCCGCCGCCACTGGGTTTTGGTTACGTTACCGGCTCGCTGGGTTTGTGGACATAACCGGAGTGCAAAAATATATAAACAGCACGTGTTCGTTTGATGTGAAATTCGTGGAAAAATGTATTGTCTGCCGGCAATGTATGGAAGCCATTCCGCTGGGAGCAATTAGATTCGAAGTTATTCACACATAAGTTGGAACGAACTATTTGTCGGAATTGAATGTGATACGCGATACTGTGAGTAGATACTGGTTCACCTGGAACCAGTCCCTCAACTCCCCATTCCCATTCTCCCTCCGCCCGACCCAATTATGGACCCAACTATTCAGTCCATACACCAATTCCTATTCTTCAATGAGGTTTTCGTAAAATTCAAGGTCAAGCACTGTGAATCTCATAATAAATATTATAATAAATATATCTCCTATGATTTCTACCCGAAACACCAGGGCCGGACAAATTTTTGATGTGCCATCGTGAATCTGTGGAATTGGAGAATCCCCAGCCCCCCGAGGTATCTCACAGCGATTATCCTATACAATTTTTGATACACCATTAAATTTGGGAGATGTATCATATATTAACCTAAACTAAGTACGATGCTGAGAATTGTAATGTCATGCTGTGGCTTTGAACCCCGCACCTTTGGCTTATAAAGCCGCAAATCTATCGATACGATTACGAACCGTTTTTGTATATTCAGTTGAAATGATCGTTCATTAGGGGGAATGTACAAAATCTCGCGAATTGCTAGGCTGTGTCGTGTAATGCAACGGAGAAGTCAAACCGTACTTGTCTTCAGTGAAATATCATACGGATTCAGCTGTTTACAGCACAAGGGGCCTTATCTTCTAACGTGCGATGCCTTCAGCTGAGATCCACTGACAGGGATGTATCATATGAGCTATACATCAATTATGAAGAAAAAAATGTATAGTAGAGACTATTATATTTTTTATTATTTTGGAAGGCAACAATGACAAACTGAGGACTTTCCAATGCCGTACAAGTTTTAACAGACCAAATTTCTTCGGTAGAACCAGGTATGAGTGCGGGCAGTTCACGCATATTCCACTTGTGGAATGGGATGACCACATGTTCGTCAGTCTTAATGGATTGCAGCCCGTTTTTGACTCTGAGCACCATGCTATTGATCGTCAGGGTGGCTATGGTTGCGACTTGCGGATTCGCAATCTCCTCTATAACCATTCAGTTGTTTCTCATCTGCTTCTCATCAAACGAATGCACTGTCATCCAATTGTGGCATATCTGAAGGCGTGGAATATGCCAAACAGATGATTAAGTGGAATTCACATGGCAAACGAACCGTCGTTGCTATTGCGAATAGCTTCACTCGGATACGTCCATCCGGCAGTGGCCAAGTGTCGAGAATCGGCGTCTCCGTAACAAGTGTAACCTTGCAGGGTGCTCACTATACCTGGCGAGCAAACAGAGTCTACCTCCTTGCTGTTGATTTCATAGTACATTGATTCGAAGAAGAATGCTCCAGCATTATTGATGAATCTCACATTGCCATTTCCTGCGGTTTCAAATAGAGTGCCCTCTATACAGACGATAGCGTCGTTCATCAGAATCCATGTTTCACTTTGCTGAATGACGATTTAGAAAATGTCATGATTTTGGAAAGATTTGACGTACCGGTGATACGTTCAAATCCTCACTCTCTGGATGGATTCATCGAATTTTGGATTGTACACGTCAAACACTTGTTTTGACAACATGATGTCCTTGAGATATGAGAAATCGTATGCTCGAGAGAGAGAGAGCATATGATTGGTGTGCACTCGTGGACTGCGTCTCCGCGACTGAACTTCTTGCGCTCAATGAGCGCAGGAGTCAGTTTTATGCTGTTGATCGTCGTCCGAATCAAATACAAACCCCATTTGACAGCTTGCGCAACTTCAGTCGTACGATGATGGTTTTTCCACGGAAATTCACACTACAAAAGTCCGGATCGAGAATATTCAAGGTTATGTTGTGTATTTTTGTCTTGTTCATAGGCAGATAGATGAGATACGAGGGAGTTTCGTCGATGGCAAATCCGGGATCGGTTTGTGAAGAAATTGCCAGATGCAACGTTACTGTCAATGTGAACTGTTGGTACAATAAAATACAATAGAGGTTATTGATCATTGTTTTTTCATATAGAAGTACATGACCAGTCATAGCAAATACATGAATAACATGAATAAAAATAAATAGAATTAAAATTTAGGTGACAACGACAATCAATTACATTATTACATTAAACAAATATTTTTAGTTAGTAAATTCACTTAGCGAATAAAAACAATTCACCGATAAAGTAATTTAACTACATTGACAGGCAGGTCAGACACGTGCACGAGTCCAGCTTGGAGTATTCGAGGTGTAAAACCCAACAGTCGTCCGATGGAGTCCTCTGGAGTGAAGTCTATGTACGGTACTTGCTGTAAATTTCGCACTGTAGCGTATTCTGCGGTCAGCGTAGAAGTGTGACCTGTCAGGTTGAGCAGCAAAGACATGACTGATATTTTGGGGATACGCACTTTCATTCAAAGACTTTCACACTCGCCTTTTGTGGTTCATATCCAAAATGGGGTCAATTATGAAGGCATGTTTGGAGATTCAACTGGCGAAACGGATCCTGTCCAGGTCGCTTGCTATTGGTCAGCTTTACTGGGAGTTTTTTGCAAACTTCTCGAAGAAAAGTCCATAGCCTCGTGAGTTGTTTTGCGCATAAATATGCCAGATCCCTGCATTCCGATGTTCTCCATCGCAGTAATGTGAGGCTTCTCTTCATCCAATTTCATCTGAGCGTTTTTCGAGAAGATGATGGTCCTGGCTATAGTGCTGGCACAACCAGTCAACGATCCCATTGCCCCAAAGCTGCAAAGATTGGAAGCAAAGGTAGCAAACCCCCTCTCTTTGCTTCGAAAGGTATTATTTGGGGTACTTTGATGTTTTTGCGACCTCTCAATGACTAGCCGAACTGCAGCTTTCTTGCCGACTTTCGCGTCTTTGGACTTGACACGTTATCAAGCTTAATTTTCCGTCACCCAGTCAGCCATGTGTCTATCGTCTAGAAAGTTGCTTTGCAATTATGTGATATCGTAGGAACTGCAAGCAATGTCTAGGGGGTTCACACCGGCTCCTCCGCGTGACAACCTCTTCTGCAATTTGGTACCAGGTCCGCAGAATTGGTATCTGGGTAGATGTAGCTCTCACTCACATAGCAGCAAGCACTCAAACTGTCAGTCGAACGCCAGATGAGGGCGTGGTCACATGTGAGATATAGAAATGGTGTAACAAGAGCCTGCTCTAGACATAGTCAGTTTGGATTTCGTAGGTGAAAGCTTCAATGCTGTACGCAAACACGGTCCTTGGCAAGACCAACGCTGTACTGAGTTTGTTATCCAGCCCGAACGGAGCACGATTCAAGAATGTTTACGTATATTCAAAGTTACTGTACTAACCGAAATCTCAGCTGTTTCACGATGTGCTGAAACAAGTCGATGGATTGGGCTACTTTCCATACAGCAACAATGACTTATCGATGAGTCAGAAGCAAAAAGCACTCAATTTTCATATTCGACGATGTATCGTGCGACAAACAAGATAAAATCATAGAGTATTATGCCATGGGAAGCTATGAATCCGTGGACGTTGAATATGTCAAACCTACTCGAAAATACCCAAACAATTGATCAGAGATAATTAATACATTATAATACTATTTTGGCAAGATGATGAATCTGAAGCACACCTTCGACGATCATGTCTCCCCGGATAACACCTTTGATGGCTTTTGTAGAATGTGCGCCACCAGATGAAAAAAAAAATCGTATATTTGTTCATAGCCAAAGACTTTATTGTATGTAAAGGGCGCTATCGTCTGGGTTTTGACAGATATATTCAAATGTAATGCCTCGAGTATGTTATTCTGTGTGTAGCAATGTGAATACACATCTTTCGGTTTCTAATATTTCACTGACAAAGCATATTTTCTCACCTTCATCTTCTTTACCACTGTTTGTTGCTGAATTCACTTTGCTACTAGAACAAGAATTACTTAAATATCGTGAAACACGTTTGCCTCGCATTCCACTATTTTTGCCTCTGTTAGACTTTCTATTCGAATCGAATGTTTTTTCAGTTTGGGCAAAACTTTCTGATGTGAGGTGAGTCTCCGCACTCAAAACCTCCTGTATTATTTCGAGAATAAAATGCACAATCCTGACTTTCTGGTTGTTTCAATGATTCTTTGAATTTCAGTTCTGCGCCCAAGAGTCTGCCTTTCACGAATTCTATTGTTACTTGTTTCTTGTCTGTCATTGTTTCGATGGCTGTTATCACAACATAGTATTTCTCGGGATTGTAAGCAATAAATAACAAGCTTTGTCTGTTTCGTGCAATGTAGCACCAGCTGCCTCTAATTCTCTGAGAAGAGTTTCTACTATCACAAAGTGATCTTGTAGTTCGCCAGAAGTACACTACAGCTTAAAGAGTTTCTTCATAACATATAACTTAGGGAAATGACTTTTCCTTTTAAATACATTTTCTAGAGATTCTCATTTGTTTGGCAGAGTTCGAATCCTTTACATATTACAGATGACGATCCTTGATACACTACACAATGATACAACGAGACTTGCTATCATTTTTCTCATATGCTGCCTTTTGAACACTGTCCATGGTATTCACAGTTGTTTCTGCCTTACTTTTCCAGGATATTTTCCAGCCTGAACTTCCAGTTCAAGTAGTTTGTTCCCGTAAGCTGAGGAAGTGAAAAAGCTGTCAAACGGTGGGAGTCAAAAATATAAAAACATAAAAACAAAATATAACATAAAGAAGGAATACGACAGAAATATTTTTATTTTGACAGATTGGAAGAAAAAACCTTGGAACTACTAGAGTAAGAATATTGAAAATCAACTGACTGTAACTACTATCTATGAATAAATGAAAGTGAGGTGTTTTCAGTAGTAATACCAGAAGTGATTGAATTTTCGCGATAAGTCTGTCGATTCATTTCTGAACGAAACTGATTTATTTCGAGAAAACACCACTCGTTCTGCGGACTCGTGGTGTTTTCTCGAATCAATTCAGTTGAGATCACAAATGAAAGACAGACTCATGAGAAAAAGTCAATCGCGAGTGGAATTTTATTAGACTATTTCACAAACATTTTTGAATGCGTGCACAGCATAATCACTTACGTTTAACTGTCACATGCACTGTAAACAAATCAGAAAACACCGAACTTGATAGGCCAATCAGAGTCAATAGTCGGTATTATCGGTAATCCGAACTTGAGTAGAGCTTCTGATTGGTTAATTTCGCAAGTGAGTGAAATAGCTAAAGAAATATAATTAAAAACTTATTGCACAGTTTAGCTAAATCTTTGGCCAGTTTTTTGTGTTCTTGTGGCGCTGTTTTCCAAAAAACATAATTTAGTCACCACGGAGCGCCACGCCAAATGAAAAAAAACCGTCATCTACCTACAAGTATATACCTTTGAGAACAGTCTGCGAGTGTTTTTAAGGGAGAATTATTATCATATTTTCATTATTTCGACTATGAAAGTGATGATAAACCAATCTGCGATGAAATTTTGAAGGTTGAAGATGATTTTTTCTGGAGTTCTAGATGATATAACAACAGTGGTTGAAATATTTCAAACACTTTCATCTTATTTCAATAATTTCTAGTTGTAACAGAATTTCCTCAGGGGGTGTTTCGGGGCGAAATAATTGGAAAGAAAACCAACTCAGTTTTATTTAACTTTAGTATTTCGTGAAATCTGGAAGATGTACGCCAATGGTAATACAATGGTGAGTTAGCATAATAAATGATTACATTACCTGGCACTAAGTCGATGCACAACACTTTATACATTCGAAGAAATGTTTATACATACTACAACTAAGAGCTGCCTTCATTCACAGTGAAATAACATATGTGAGAATATATCGAATCGACAGACAACAAATGAGCAAGTGAGTTTTTTAGTTAGTGCCATAAAAACAAGAGATAATACACTAATTTAGGATATACGGACATTCTTCCTCCATCTATGGGTTGGCCGTGGAAATGCTAATAATGCGAGGGTAGGTAACTGGCAAAACCCAATATAACCGATTTAGAGTAAATACAAACACAGGGCGTTCTGCTTCATCAGCCCCCCCAGAGACCCTTGACGAAAACGATTATAGGAAAGAGTCTCTCCACATTCACCAGGACTACTCGCGACCAGGGACATGGAACGGCCTCAGGTGGCTAGCGTGAAACGTTCCGCGTTCAACGCCATTTTCTATATATTCAAGAACATATGTGGCGAAGCTTACAGCTTTCTTTATTCGATATGGCCCCGTGAACAAGAGCATCATTTTCTTTGTTTCTGAGTTGAGTGCTGAAGACACCGGATCCGAGCGAAGAAGTACTAACGCCCCGGGCTCAAATTTCGGAAAAGGCCTATCCGAGTAAGTCGCCGCGCGACGAGCCGCCTTTCCCAATAAAGTCTCTCGAGCTAAGATAAGCTTTCCTTCAGTCGAAAAGCTTTTCGACTCCGAACGCGGCCCCCTTAACGTCGTAGGTAAACAATAATTTTTTTCCCCGACCTGTAATTCGCTAGGCGTATAACCGGTAGATTCGTGCACGACATTGTTAAGGAAATATTCGAAGTTTTTAATTTCGAATGCCCATCTAGTATTCTGAGAATGGCAGTAAACACGGCATAACCTGCCTAATTCGCGCATAACTCTTTCTGAGCTATTTGCCTGAGGATGGCGTACTGAACTATGAGTGACTTCCACACCAAGAGAGGTCAGAGTATTTTTCCAAGTTGCCGAAGTGAATTGGGTGCCGTGATCAGATAATATTTTTTTAGGGCGGCCGACTTTTGTAAAATAATCTAAAATCAAACGATTTAAACAGGCACGAGTGGTGGCTCTTTTTAAGGGATACAAGGCCACAAACTTCGAGAATGTGTCTAACACGACCAACAGAAAAGTAGTTCCCCCTCTACTCCGCGGCAAAGGGCCATACAGATCGAGAGCCACGAACTCACCCTTCGTTGTCGGAACGACCGGGTGTATCGCTGGTTTTGGCAAGGTAGTATGTTTCGTCTTTTGACATACCTCGCAAGCGCGCAATACTCGTTTTATGTCCGAGTACATGTTAGCCCACCAAACTTCACTTTTCAATGAACACCAGGTCTTGTAGACACCAAAATGACCTATACATTCGTGAAAATATTTACAGAATTTATCGGTCAAGAACTTGGGAACACAAAGTAAATAAGGTTCATCTAAAGCTTGCCTAAAATAAAGAAGTTCATTATGTATGACAAATCGAGTCTGCAGTTTTGGATCACCCTGTAGGTTTAAAATAATATCGTTAAGCTTGGCATCGTCCTTTTGGTGTTTCTTGAAATCTTTCAATAATTTCAGAAATTCGGGGGCTAATCGGAAATTTGACAACACCTTAAAACATTTATCCATAGGAGCCGGTACGCGCGATCCACAAAAACGCGACAATGCATCAGAAACATAATTTTCAGCTGCAGGTACATATTTAAAATCAAACGTGTATTCCTGCAGAGCGAGTGCCCAGCGCGTTATACGTGGAGACAATAATCTACATTTATTCAAATACGTTAGGGCACGATTGTCGGTATACAGGGTGAACTTCCTACCAAGTAAGTAAACCCGAAAACGTTCTAAGGCCCAAACCGCTCCCAATACTTCCTTTTCGGTGCCGCTGTAACGGGTCTCCCGCGGAAGCAACACTCTGCTAGCCCAAGCGACGACTTTTTTTTCATTTCCAGCCCACTGGAAAAGATGCGCCCCTAAAGCCGTGTCACTCGCATCCACCTGTACATGCCATTCAAGTTCAGGGTTGGGGTGGTACAGCATAGTGGCTTCGCACAATAGTTTCTTGACCAGTTCGAATGCGTTTTGCTCCCGGTCACCCCAATGCCACGCTACTGATTTTCGTAATAAGCACGTCAAAGGTTCCGATGATCTAGCAAAATTTGGGCAAAATGGCCTATCGTAATTGCATAAACCCAAGAATTTTTGCAACTCTTTTGCGTTTTTCGGCGTCCGATAATCATTTATAGCTTGAACGCGATCTCTACTAGGGGCGACGCCATCTGGGGTTAGATTATAGCCAACAAATTTCAATTCCGATCTGAAAAAACAACATTTTTTCAATTTTAGTTTCAACCCGGCTTCGTTCAGTTTATCAAAAATTTTCTTCAAATGCGAAATGTGTTGATCAAACGTATCTGACATTACGAGCAAATCGTCGAGATAGGCCACCATAAAGCCCTTGAATTCCGCACCGAAAATCAAACTAATACATCTAACGAAAGCTGAAACGGCCGTAGAAATGCCAAAGGGCATTCTGCAAAATTGATAGGTTTTGCCACCACTCATGAAACCAGTATACTTTTTAGATTCCTCAGTAAGCGGAATCTGATAATACCCCATGGTTAGATCCAGGGTGGACATGAATCTTCGCCCCGACATTGTTAACAAAATCTCCTCAATTGGTGGGGGCAACTCATATTCCTTCTGCATAAGTTTATTGAGATGACGGGCATCTAAACAAATCCGGACACTGTTATCTTTTTTGACAGTCGTCATGATTGGAGATACGTAAGGAGTAACCGCCCGCTCGATAACCCCCCAGCTTTCTAGATCTGTTAGCGTTTTCTCGACGAGGTCGCGATGAGCTATGGGCAGGGCATAAGGTTTGATAAAAAATTCTTTATCCTCAGTTAATTTTATATCGTGATAATACTTATCCGTCAACCCCGGTATATTAGAGAATGCCATTTTGTTTTGTCTTATAAATTTTTCGAAAAATTCTTTCTGCTGAAGGTTTAACCCTGTACATTGGGAGACAATTTCGGAAAAATCATCTTCGCCAAACTCTGACGTCGTTATGTAAGAAACCAAAACCGCTTTATCGGAAGGAATTAACCGGGCCTTAACGCTATCCACGGATTCATACTCGTGCAAAAAACGGCTCCCTCTAATAACAACTTTTTTGTTGTCTATAATACAATTAAAACGTTCACTCACGAAATCAATATTAACCTTGAAAACCCTAAGAAAATCTATACCTAAAATAACTGGATAGATTAAACCGCTAACCAGAAAAAACTCGTGTTCGAAAACGTGGCCTTCAGCTTTGAAAGATAACCAGCATTGGTGTTCAACTTTTTTCTGTTTACTTTTGAAAGCACCTATGACTTTCACACCGCTGCACCGAAATGTCGGAATAATATCATGATAATCGCTTAATTGAGCCCAAACTTCGTCTGAAAAACACGAAATTTGCGATCCACTATCTATCAAAGCGGGATAGGGCAAACCGTAAATAGAAATTTCTATCTGAGGCAGCCTGAAATTTGCATTAGTATGGTCTAGGTCACAATAATTTTCGTCAAGTTCTTCCCGGGGGGTTTTCAAAAATAAATCGGCCCTATTCGAGGAGTTCCCCGCCGTTGGGCCTATTGGGGGGGAATGTACTCGTTTTCCGGGTGTTCTTCCTCTACTTGCAAATTAGACACCTGTCTACGATTTTTTTCGAATTCAGGTCTAACCGTCGTAGTTTCTTTTTTATAAAAATTTCTTTGATCAAAATTACTTTTGCTATTATTCGGTATCTGAAAATTTGGGAAATGGCTTGAACTTTGATCTTTTGATTTTCTATCGAAATAATAATCTGCTTGTCGTAACTTATCAAGTGCATTTTGGAAATTAGATGATCCAATTAATGATGACGATACATTCGGCGGAAAATGTCTTGCGATAATTTGTATTAATAATTCCGGTTCATACGGTGGATTCAAATATTTAGCCTGGGAAACATAGAAATTGAAATGGTCTACAAATGTGCCATCTCTCTCCGAATAACGAGCCGACTCTAATTTTAATTTTACCTCCAATTGTTTAGTGGCTCCCCAGAAATGGCTGAGGAATGCCGTTTTGAATTCACTATAAGTAATAAAGGTAGTTAGGTAAGCATCGGCCCATAATTTTGTCCTTTTGATAAAAGAAGAGTGTACCAAAAAAACAAAATTCGCATAAGGCAAAGTCTGCACGTTGAACCCATTTTCTAACAAATTCAAAAATTCCACTGGATGAACAAGATCGTTATCAAAAGTCGGCACTTTTTTAATTATTTCATTTTGGGCCCTATCGTTCATTCCACTACTTGAATCACCCGCAACAAAATCGCTCGACAGTCTCTGGTTCTGCATTTGTTGGACAACTTCAGCGACAAGCCTGGTTATGCCTTGTGGTGTAAACAAAGGGATCCTAGGTTCTTCAACGAGGCGAGAACCTGGTGGTCGAAGCACATTTGCAGAAGGCGTGGGTGCCACGTTATTTAAGAAACCATTTGGGGGCGGAGCAGAAAAAGGAAAATATAAGGTCCTACCTTGTTCACTGATGATGGGTGTAGGGTGATGAAGGGGGACCTCGGAGCCCCCCTGGGGTACTCTACCAAGATTTTCCCTCGTTTCGGGTCTTTGCCTTTCCTGTCGTAGCTGTTCCACACGTTGTCCCAAATTGTTAAATATAGTCGCCCTTCGCCTCAAATTATATGAGTTTTCTGGACCTGATGGTGTGTTAGGATGTGATTGGTTCATAATTTCCAAATTTCGCTACCACTGTGGGCGCCAGATGTAACAGAATTTCCTCAGGGGGTGTTTCGGGGCGAAATAATTGGAAAGAAAACCAACTCAGTTTTATTTAACTTTAGTATTTCGTGAAATCTGGAAGATGTACGCCAATGGTAATACAATGGTGAGTTAGCATAATAAATGATTACATTACCTGGCACTAAGTCGATGCACAACACTTTATACATTCGAAGAAATGTTTATACATACTACAACTAAGAGCTGCCTTCATTCACAGTGAAATAACATATGTGAGAATATATCGAATCGACAGACAACAAATGAGCAAGTGAGTTTTTTAGTTAGTGCCATAAAAACAAGAGATAATACACTAATTTAGGATATACGGACATTCTTCCTCCATCTATGGGTTGGCCGTGGAAATGCTAATAATGCGAGGGTAGGTAACTGGCAAAACCCAATATAACCGATTTAGAGTAAATACAAACACAGGGCGTTCTGCTTCATAGTTTTTATGGAATATAATAAATTTCAACATTATGCCGAAAAAAAATAATCAGCAATATCTGAAAAAGTTGGAGTAAGCAACAAAATTCGCAATTAACGAGATATAAGTGCTGTAGAACTTGTTGTGGAACTACAATATTTTTGGAATATATTATAATAAATGACTCAGTAGGTTATTTTTCCAAAACGACCATAATTCTTATTTCATGAAGAATTGTGCTTAGGCCCTTTTCAACTTCTTGCATCCATTTAGATCGCGATCCTAACCACCTAATTCTTTTAATTCCTGTCTAATTTATAGGTTACTTCGTATTCTGTACTCTTCTTCTGAAATATCAAATGGCTCCCATTTGCACCATTCGAGAAACTTTTTATTATCGATATGTCAAAAAAATGTATTCTTCATAAACATTGGTGCATAGCGATATTCGTATTTCAGTTATAAAAATTCTAAATTTCTACACGGTGTACAGGGGAGAACAAAAAATTATATTTTAATCAAGTCTAAACTACCCTGGCTGTGATTCCAAATTTGAATAATGTCTTCAATATTCTTTCAATATTCCACAGCTTCTGAGAATAAACTTTTTTATAATGTCAAAAATAAGGGGGGTTTATTTTACTCTTGGTCACAATTTTATTTTTTGTTCTTCCCTATACACCGTTTAGTTTAGAATTTTGATAACTTGAATACAAATATCTCGCAATACACCAACTTTTATGAGGAATGAAAGGACCCCGCACTTCTCTTATGAAAAATGGCCTTCGGTTAAATTTCCTGATATTTCAGTATGTTGTAGTATTTGCCCACCTTATCAAAAATGTTCATTGGCCCAATACGATCCTATGACTAGTTTTCGAGATATTGGGTGTTGAAGTTGAAAGTGGCCATTTTTATTTCATTATTTTTTACGCAGTTGGAAGATTCAATTTTTTTTTCCAGCGTTCGTCATTCATATCATTCAAAACAATATTCTGATGCTTGAATGAGACCGATTTTTCAATTATCTACAGGGTAATCTTCAAACAAAAATAAGCTCAATCAATAAACAAAATTTATTAGACCTCTCATAATATTTTTCAGTAAAACAAGTATCAAAATATAATGATCCAACCTTGATCGAAAATAACCTGGGACTTCCAAACTCATACTGGGTGTTTCAATTTGTTTTACCATACTTAAGTGGCTCAGTATTTTTAAGTCATCTTGTATATTCTGAATACGAATACAATTTAATTGAAAACCAAATCGGAGTCTGTAGCAATTTGAAGAAATCTACAGGTAATTCAATAGAAATGACCAGAATAAAATGCCGGAATATTATTGTTTATCAAAATTTCGTCGGTTTAATTCTTCGATTTTCTGTTATTTTATTGAGTGGTGATATTCGCATGGAAGTCCAAAACTGAATATGCCTTCTATGCTACTTTTTGAATTATCAGACACCAAAGTTACCAAGTAGGTACTTCTCGGAATACTACCCAGACAAAAGTAAATATGGAACCAGAAATTATTCAATGGACCTTCTCGAAAGTAAGAGTAGAAAAAAAACATATATTTTTTTTTCCAAAGCAGACGCATGGGATAAGGGTGGTTTTAGGTAACTTTTTCTGGTAGGATATCAAAGCGAATGATCCTCTTAACTATTTTTAGAGCTTGCTCACAGAGCCTTTGCCAAGAAAAATAAAACCAAAGTTCCAAGAAAACTTCAGTTAATTGCCTCAGTAAGTAACTATAAACATTGTTTTTTCTTGCATGAACAAATAATTACGATCTACTGAATAATTTCTGTTCTAATATTTAGTTTTGTGTAGCTAGTATTCCGAGAAACTAAGTACTTGGTAACTTTGGTGCCTGATAATTTAAAAAGTAGCCATAGAAGGCACAAACCGTATTGGATCTAAATTTGAATAGCACCACTCCATAAAATAACAGAAAATCAAAGAATTTAACCGACGAAATTTTTAGATATAGGGTGATAGGGTGATTTCAATAAAAAAACATATTTCGTCCTTTTATTTTGCTCATTTCCATTAAATCACCCGGTACATTTCTCCAAATTGATATAGATTCAGATTTGGTCCTCAATTGAGTCGTATTCGTATTCGAAATATACAGCATAAGTCAAAAATACTGAGTCATTTATGGTAAAAAAAATCAACACCCAGTATAAGTTTGTGAGTCGTGAATTATTTTTGACAGAGATTTGTTTCTTATATTCTGATATGTGTTTACTGAAAAATATTATTAAATGCCTTGTAAATAATGTTTATCAATTAAGCTTATTTTCTTTGGAGATTACTCTGTAAATAATTGAAAAGCAGGTCTTATTCGAGAATTTATTTTTATTTTTTCTGATATTATGAATAATGACCGCCAGAAAAAAATTATTCAATCTTCTTATTGCGTAACAAATAATAAAATAAAAATGGCCACTTTCAACTTCAACGCCCAATATCTCGAAAACTAGTTATAGGATCGTGTTGGGCCAATGGACACTTTTGATAAGGTGGTTGCATACTATAACATGCTGAAGTGCGGGGTCCTTTTCAGAAAAATCGATAATAAAAAGTTTCTCGAATGGTGCAAACTTTTTGAACGCACCATCATTGGGGTGGTAGACTCTCATTTTGTTTACTCGTTCAATTGAAACAACAAACTGACAAAAAACTAGCTATGGCTCTCTCTATCTTCTCTCTGGTAGGACCAATCAAAATATTACTCTCTTCTTCACTACTTTCTTCTTCGTGTTTTTCTTTTATTATTATCTTCGTCCTCACAGCTCCTTCTAAATATAATTCTTGATAGTATTCCATCGAAAGTTGTTTTGATTGATTGTCTTCTAGTAACTCTATGTCTTCTTTATGCTTTATTTAATTCCGTCGTTTTGTTCTCTAGCTCTTCTGCAAGAGCTATTATCACTTTCTTCAATTTTGTGCAGTTTATTATCTATCCATTCTCTTTTGCTCTGTTCGTCTAATCATCTTCTTCTTTCTCAACGTTCATATATTTTTACCTATATATGTTTGGTCCTCATCCATTTAGTCCTCAACTGATGTTACTGATAATGAAATTATCCTTATATCAAATAAATTAAATCATCTCATCACATTCTTTCATTTCATTTGTTCAATCTAATGTCTAAAAAAATCACACGAGTTCATAGAGTATCATAATAAGCTTCATGTAAGCCTCTATTCATAAAATCAAATGTTTTAATGTGATGAGGAATTTTATTGATGTAGGTGGTTGCGATTCGGTATTCAAAAATAAGGTTCAAAGTTTATTATATGAGAGAGCATTTTATAGTGTGGAAGAGTTTCTCTTCTCCTGAATATGATAACTTAACAAGATTTAAATGACTTATAATTTATTGATTGTCTTACTTTTATTATTATTATTGTTGTGTCTGTTTTTTACTGAAATAACTAACTAACTCGATAATGTTTGAAATTTGCGTGTGGGTGTATTTTTATTTTATTAAGATACCTTGCCTTGTAACTGACTAGTCCGATAAGTATTGTGCACTGATGTCTACACATTATGTATAATCTTTTGTGACGAATAAACTATCTATCTATCTATAAGGTATAGGATTTAAAATACATCATATTACATCCATTAGCCGAAGAAAGACTTCTGATGATTACGTTTCACACAAAAGTTTTCTGAAAACTCAAGTGAATTATCAATATATATGTTTTGAAATTTGATGCAATGGGTTTGTAATTCAGTAAAAACTACGAAAAGAAATACTTTATTTAAAATAAAAATTGACAACATCAAAATCTGTTATGACAACACACTTTTTTTCAAAAAACAACTTGATCTGGAAATCAGTGTTCACACAATGGCATGGTGATCTTAACACTCTCCCTTGAACCTGATTTTCTAATACCCAACAAAAAACGTAGCTTGGAAAATCGAATCTTAGATAAAGACTTCGTTAGTAATGTAATTTCCAGGATTAAACTGATGAAAATACTTTATTTTCATAAACATAAAAAGTTATAAGACATTGACATTAGAATCAACAACAAAAACAATAGGTAAAACAACTTCAACTATTTCTGAACATATTCATATATATATAGGATGTTGAATTGCATCTTCTAACACTCCGCCTCAATTCAGCGAACCTGGGTTGATTCTTGAATGTATGAAGATGAACGAATCCTGAAGAAATTTTCTGGAGTCAGAGGCTTGGTCAAAATGTCAGCCTTCTGATTACAACTTCGATGTCTTTCTTAGCACATAATTCTCTCACGAAGTTGTATTTCACATCAACATGCTTCAAACGATGGTGATCAGTTCTGTTCAAGAGATGAATGCAAGACTTGTTTTACTCATGTATGATGATAGGTGTGTTGACTTGAACTCGCAGATCTTGCAAAATATTTTTCAACCATGTGAGTTCTGCTGCAGCATTTGCCAGTGCAACATACTCTGCTTCTGTAGATGATAATGCAACGGTATTTTGTTTCTTAGTTGTCCAACATACAGTTGCACCATACACTTGAAATAGGAAACCAGATGTGGACTTTCTGTCATCACTTCAGCATTCGCATATCCTACTAATACAGGATCGATAGTATCTCTTGGATAAAACAATCCATATTTGATAGTTCCCTGCAAATATCTCAGTATTCGCTTCACGCCAATCCATTGAGTTTCTGTTGCCTTACTTTGATATCTGCTGAAGAAATTGACTGCAAAACTAATGTCAGGTCGTGTGTTCAACATCAAAAACATTAAACAACCTATGAGCTCTCTGTATTTGTCTCCGTTATGATGTCCTGAGTTGTTTCTGCTTCTTTCAGAATATCTTGACATTTTATTACTATTGGTGTTTTTGTCGGCTTACATTCCATCATATTGAATAGGTAAATTCCATGCTCATTTCGTTCAATTTTTATTCCCAGGAAATATTTTAGCTTTTCCAAATCTGTTATGATGAATTCATCCATCAAATGTATTTTAATATATTCTAGGAATTCAACATTATTACCACTCAGTATGATATTATTTACTTACAATAACAAGAAAATCTTCGATTCGTTGTCAACTCGGATGTATAAACATTGGTCGTGTTCTGATCTTCTCAATCCAATACTTTGAACGAAATCATTAAATCTTGCATTCCAGGCTCTAAGTGCTTGCTTTAGTCCATAAGGGGATTTGTTCAATTTACATACAAGATTTTCATTTTCTATAAAACCAGCAGGTTGACTCATGTAGATCTCTTAGGTTATATATCCATGAAGAAATGCATTTTTCACGTCCATCTGACAGGCATACAAGTTTTCTCTATTGATAACTGTCAGAAGTACCCTCAGCGTTGTCAAACGTGCCACTGGAGCATATGTTTCCTCGTAATCAAAACCTTTTTTCTGCGAACATCCTTTCACGACGAGTCTCACCTTGAATCTTTCTCTTTCATTATTTGCACCCTTTTTTACTTTGAAAATCCATTTATTTCCAATTACTTTTCTTCCTTGCGGTAGAGTTGTCAAATTCCATGTACAATAATTCATCTTGGTAAAGGTAAGCTTATCGGGCTTCTACGCAAATCAAAAAAAAAGTAATGTTACTTACGTAGTTTTGTCTCCTGAATGCGAATCTGAAAATATTTTGCGGCGCTCTCTACTACTTTTCGAGATATGACTCTCCAAACATTGAAAATTGACCGTTTTCAAACACGAATTTTTCAGTCAAAAATCACTCAAAGTTTTTCCTTCTTTTGATAGGCCATTTCTTCACACACTAATCAACCCACATTTCACAATTACAAGCACTAAAAACATTATTTTTTCACAAAAAATCCAAAAATACTTAGCGCGCGCAGTTACCAACCCACCATATGTAAAATGATAAAAATATCCAGATTTGTTGGTTATGTGTTGTCCTAAGGAAGTTTTGTAAAAAAATAATGTTTTTAGTGCTTGCAATTGTGAAATGTGGGTTGATTAGTGTGTAAAGAAATGGCCTATCAAAAGAAGGAGAAACTTTGAGTGATATTTTAGTGAAAAATTCGTGTTTGAAAACGGTCAATTTTCAATGTTTGGAAAGCCATATCTCGGAAAGAAGTAGTGAGCGCCGCAAAATATTTTCAGATTCGTGTTCAGGAGACAAAACTACGTAAGTAACATCACTTTGTTTTTATTTGCGTAGAAGCCCGATAAGCTTACCTTTACCTTCAACTTCAAAGAGTTCATTTCTTCGTTTGCAGCCTCATACCATTTTTTGTTTGTCAGGCTTTGTCACAATATCATCAAAATTTTCCGAAACGTCATCTATGAAAGATTCAGCGCTCATTGGCATGATACAAAAATCATCATAATACTTTGACATTTTTGATATTCTCGAGCTTCGACGTGAATTTGATATACCAGATGATTCTGAAATATTTTTATTTTCTGGATCGTTTTCTGAAGATGTAGGATTATTTCTCTGGCTACTGACTCCTTCAATTTCATCGTTTGCTCCGCCTTGATCCGAATCTTCTGATTTCTCTGGTAACTCTTCGTTGACATTTTCCGTTCCGTATGAAAATCTGTTCTCGTCGAAAACAACACATCTCTTCCGAATAGAACTTTCCTATCTTCCGGACACCACAATTTAGAGCCATTTGTACAATAACCAATCATAAGGCATTTTTTGGAGCTTGTATCAAATTTGCTAACAGTTAGCTGCTTTGGAATGTGCAAATGAGCAACATCACGTTTCCTTCCATACCATGATTCTGCGGGTACCATTTTTTCTAATGCTTTCGTGGGACTACGATTAATCAAATAAACAGCACTTTGAACAGCTTCCTTTCAAATTTTTTTTTTCTGAGTTTTGAATTCAATAGCATGCACCTGGCTTTGTCGATAATAGTTCGGTTCATGCGTTCAGCTACGCCATTCTGTTCTGGCGTATATCTGATTGTGAACTCGTACTGTATTCCATGACTATCTAAATAATTTCTCATTTCATTTCATACTCTCTTCCATTATCGCAAAGGAAACGACTCAGTTTCAGGTTGAAATGTGCAGTTGCCATCGATTCGAATAACTTGAAATAGTGCAGCACTTCCGATTTCATTCTCAAAGGATAAACAACCGTGAAATGTGTGTTATCGTCTATGAAGGTGAGGATATACTTCATGCCATCATGTGAAACTGGATTTATTGGCCCGAACAAATCGCTGTGCACTAATTCTAGAGGTCTTTTTGCTCGAATTCTTGTTTGAGTATGGGGTTTCTTCGTCTGCTTTCCTTCAATACAATACTGGCATACCTTCTCTTTTTGGATACTTTTTCGGTCAAAAGGTACACCATTAGCGATTTTGGTCAACTTTTCTAGTCCATCATAGCTTATGTGACCAAGTCGTTTATGCCACAACTCTGCGTCTGCACATATTGTTGCGACATTCGCTTCTTCTGATTCGAGGTAGAAATCAAGTTCATACAATTTGTATTTTCAATATGCAACAGCTACAATTACGTTTTTCTTCATGATGAAACAGATAAGAGATTACATTCCAGTCCAGGAACCAAAAGTACAGCTCGGGTAAATATAATTCTGCGTTGGTTGTCCACAAGTATCTCAACTTTAATATCTCCATATTTTTCGACAATCAGCATTTCACCATTTTTATTTTGACAGGTTCTGACATTATTTCTATATTTGTCAGTACTTCTTCCTCTCTAACCATATGTTCGAAGGCTCCCGAGTCAAGATACCAACCAGGTTTATTAGTTTTACTTCCATGAATAGCAGGAAAACAATAATCTTCACCATGACATATTCTAGAATCCTCCTGTTGTTCTGCATCAGCTGTCTTGGCATACGAGGTGAATCTAGGGTTCGTTTTGGTGTTTCTTTTACATTCGCTTCTCTTATGGCCAGTTACTCAACACTGGTAGCATTTGTATGGAAAATTAGGATGAACGTTGGCAAGTCTTTGACTCTTTTGATTTTTCTTGAACCTACTTGTAGAAGCTGCGAAAACGGTTGACGACTCTTTTCCATCACTCGATTTTCCTTTTGTATTATTCTGTTTTGACTCCTCATCGAATATTCTGTTCTTCACAAAATGTATAGTTGAATTTTCTGCTGACAACGTTTCCAGGGCTGTGACTACGACTTCATATTCTGCTGGTAGCGTCAATAATAAATGGTAAACTACGTCTGATTCCTCTAATGTGGCTCCAGTAGATCGAAGTTCTCGTATCATTTTATAAAACTTGAGAAAATGATTTGAGAAAGTTTCCACCAAAGGATTGAACTTCATGATGAACAATGACTTTCGAAGTAGTAGCTGACTCGCTATTCTTGGTCTCTCGAAGCTGTTGACCAATATTTTCCACATATCAAATGCTGTGTCTTGGTCTTTAACGTATCCAAGATGCCTATCGGCTATTTACTGAATAAATTTGGATTTACATTTACTATCGCGTTTTTGCAAGTCTCTCAAGGCAGAACGATTTTTTCCACTTTCACTTTCTTGGAATGATTGTCTTTCAACAATATTTCCATCCGGAACTTCCAGTTACTGAAGTTGGTGCCGTCAAACAAAGGAATTTTGTATTTTCCATCATCTTCTGCCATGACTGAAGCGTTACTTTGCAATGGACTCAAAAAATCAATGCCTGGGCCCATAACCTAATGTAATTTCCAGGACTAACCTGATGAAAATACTTATAGTTATAAGACATTGACATTAGAATCAAAACTTCAACTATTTCTGAACATATTCATATATATATATACAGTGTGACCCATTTAAGATGGAAACACCCTTATAAACCTTACATTTTTCATTCAAAAATTCTACTAGGACACCAAATTTCATGATGAAATTTCCATTTCCAGGGCCAAATAATCTTATTTTTCAAGGTCAAAAATCTAAAAAAATGACTAGCGATTTTTTTAGAAAGAATCTGACTACACAACTGGATTTGCGACATTTTCAAATGGTTCATATGTAAATTACGGTAAAATGCGTCAATCAATAAAAAAGTTGTGAGAAAATGAAATTTAAAAAATATGCTGTTTATTCAACCCACCAATTCAAATTCAGAACTTTAATCAAAATTCGGAAAACACCACTGCATTGAGGAGGTATCGATATTTCACTAGTCAAAATTTCATGGAAATCTGTTCATAAATAAAAAAATCATAAGATAATAAAATTTGAAAAATATATTGATGGATTTTCAGGAAAATGTCATTTTATCTCATAATTTTTATGTGTCGACAGATTTCAATGAAATTTATAGTCAGTGATATTTCAAGACACGCTCAATCCAGTGGTGTAGTCAAAGAATTGATTAAAGTTCTGAAATTGAATTGGTGGGTTGATTAAATGGCATTTTTTTCAAATTTCATTTCCTTATAACTTTTTTATTCATTGACGCATTTCAACGTAATTTACATATTACACATATTTTCAGAAAAAATAAAATCAGTTGGCCCTGGAAATGGAGATTTATTCATGAAATTTTGTTTTCCTAGTAGACTTCTTGGATGTCTACCTAACGAAACAAAAATCATTCCAATCGGTTGAAAAATGTAAGTTTTATAAGGGTGCTTCCATCTTAAATGGGTCACACTGTATATAGGATGTTGAATTGCATCTTCTAACAGTAAGGATGTCTGCCAATTGATTTTCTCCACTGACATGAAAAACGTCAAAATATCCTTCAGCTACCTTCTCTCGAATAAAGTGATAACACACGTCTATAGAAAACTCTGGGTTTTTCATGAGCTTTATAGCACTTGCGTTGTTCATCTTCAAAATAGGTACTGGTAATTTTTGACTCAAAATTTCTTTTAACATACGTTTCAGCCAAATAATTTTTTAGCTGCTTCGCAGCCAGCTATATATTCAGCTTCGGTAGTGGATAAAGAAAATGATCGCTGCTTCCTACTCATCCAAGAGATTGATCCGTTTGCAAATTTACTAACAACTCCACTCGTGGACTTTCTACCAATGAGCTCCCCTGTATAATTAGCATCACTGAATACCTCTAGTGATATTCCGGACTTTTTTTTAAATTATATTCCATGGTCATTTGTTTCAATTAGATATTTCATTATCCTTTTCACAGCATTCCAGTCACTTCTCTTTGGATTTTCCATTGCTTGTGACACTAAATTTACTGCAAAAGCAATGTCCAGTCTGGTTACAACTGCCAGGTAGAATAGACTGCCTATCGCTGATCGAAAAGGCCCATTATCAACTAACAGAGAATAGCTTTCTCCTCCCGGTACATACCCCTTGTGTATGGAGCTTGATGAATAAAAATCTCACCATTTTTTTTTTCTTTCGATTTGTATGCCGAGAAAGTTGACATTCACCAGAAGTGATTTCAAAAGTAGTTTCTAGTTTCAATTTAAATTCCATCATGGAAACTTCGTCCTCTCCAGCAATTATTCCGTCATCAACGAAAACAACAACAAGCAATTTTCTCGGGTGTCTTTTGATGAACAAACAAGGGTCAACCGAGCTTTACTGTAAACCATTTTCTAACATGAAATCTGTCAGACGCCGACTGTTTGAGGCCATATAAGCTCCTTTTTAATCTACAAACTTGAACGGGACCATCCTTGTATTCTTCTGGTTGCTCCATACAGATTTCCTCGTTCAAATATCCATGTAAAAATGCCGTTTCAACATCGAATTGCAGCAAATGCAAGATTTCTGTCACTGTGACAGCCAAGACCATCCTGATCGTGTCGAAACGAGCCACAGTAGCAAAAGTTTCTCCATAATCAATACCGGCCATTTGAGAATACCCTTTTGCGACTAGTCTTGCTTTGTATCTGGCAGTGCTTCCATCTGGATTTTCTTTCGTCCTGAACATCCATCGATTTTTAATCACCTTGTTATTATTTGGAAAGACCCAAGCTCCCATGTATAATTCTTTAGTAAAGCCTGGATTTCTTCGTTCATTGCTCTCCTCCAATGGTGTGCAACAGTCGACTCCATTGCTTCTTTGTATGAAATGGTTCTAGATTTTCTGCTAAAATGGCGAAATCATTGAATTTTGTCGGCAAAGTAAAAAGCGTCCGATTACGAAGTACTCTCGTATCGCTTTCTTCGCAGACCTCAGATCCGTCATATTCGGCTTGATTATCGGATTGCGTCTGATGTTCTGCAGTGACTCTATTTCTTTGACTCATTTGTTCTTGATTCACAGTGGATTCTTGTGAATTTGACTGTCTCAAAATGGTCAAATAGTCGCCATCAAGTTGAAAAGGGGAGCATTCTCATCAACTGTTTCCTTTTTCAAAATAACGTCTCTCATGTCATGTCTTTCAGGGATTCAGATTCTATAATCGTCTTTTTCATCACAAAAGCTAACCATATAACCTTTTACACTCTTACGGTCCCATTTGCGTCTCTTTTGTTTTGGGATGTGAACGAAACATTCTGTTCCAAATATCTTCCAATGGTTTATGGATGGGATTTTGTTCGCCCACAATTCAGTTGGCGTTTTCTTTGGAACTGGTTTTGGTCCTGACCGATTAAGAATGTAAGCAGCCGTATTCACTGCTTCCGCCCACAAATTTTCTGGAAAATCTACTGAATGTAACCATGTCCTGGCAGCCTTGACTGAAGTACAGTTCTTCCGTTCAGCAGCACCATTTTGGTCGGGTGTATAAGGCATTACAGAACGATAATGTAAACCGAACTCCTGAGTGATGTTTCTGACTTCACGGTTGTCAAAATCTTTTCCATTGTCTGACATCAGTTGATTAACGGTGTGGCCCAAAACTTTTGCTTCATTCAGGAAATTTTCAAGTTTTTCAGCAACTTCCACTTTTAATTTCAGAAAAAAAAATTTCGAGAAATCGTCTTTGAAGACAAGAAAGTATCTAGCACCACCTATAGATTTCCTTGGCATTGGTCCGCATACATTTGCATGAATGATTCTGGCCTGTGACAGAACGTTGTCCAAAAGACAATCTATGTTGTTTGCCGTAAATACAGCCTTTGCAGAAATCATTATTCATGACAGCTACAGTAATATTCCACGTTCCTTCAGGAAATCTTGGACATGACGTTTACTTTGATGGGCTAAACGTTCATGCCACATCTGCAGACAGTTTTCTCTTGCTAGATGGACCTCTTCTGTTGCACTCCTTCCTGGTGGAATTACCCTCATATGCATTATATAAAGGCCTTTTCTTCTTTCGTATCTTGCCACAATTTCATTATATTTCAGTATCAGACATTTCTTACTATCCAACTTTGATGTCATAACTACTTTTATCTACAGTGGCGGTGATGGAAAAAAGATTTCTGTCAGCCTCTGGTAAATTCCACACCTCTTTTAAGGAATTTGGGACTCACGTTCCATTCAAAAACATGTCGACATTGATGTTTCCTTTTCCAAGTGCGTTCATATATTGATTGTTTCCAACAATAACATGTTGCGGACTTTGGAAACTCTCAAAAGTGGAAAACCATTCCTTCCTACTTGTCATGTGTTGCGTTACACCAGAAACAGCAATCCAAATATCTGCTTCTTGGAATTTGCTCAATATATCGAATGATCCAATGAAAGCAGTACCAGCCGGAAAAGTTTCTTTGGAATTTCTCGTAGGACATTCACGTTCTATATAGCCTTTTTGACCGCAGCCATAACAGGTTAAACTCCGAACTCGATGTTTCTGCTCATCAGACTTCACAACTTTCGTTTTCGGCTTGGCTAGAAGAGCTGTTTTCCAGCATTTGTGAACTCAAAATATACATAAAGTAAAGTATTCAGAATTCTATTTATGAAGAGAGATTCTGGAAGTTTCACTTCATCCTTCTTCTAGGTTTCATCCTACAGCTCCACCCATAGTTCAAGCTTGGCAATGTGTTTGGCACTACTATCAGCAGGCTATTTTCCATGGATACCAAAGAACTGACTGAATAAGCGATCTTGACGCTGTTCAGTTCGCTGTTTAAACACGCTGTGTAATTTTTCCCACATGTCCTTTGGTGATGAACACATATTAACTAGTTGACGTACCTGGTAACTCAAACTTGAAACTATGAAGTTCTGTGCGGTATATTCTATTTTATTAACTGCTGCAAAAATTTTTGCATGTTATTCTTTTTGAGCCTCCGTCGCATCATCTGGTAACTCCTTTGGATAAAGCAATTTATTTTCAGCTGCTTGCATAACTCCATGACTCTATAGAAGAATTCTGATCTGGAATTTCCATTCTACCCAGTTAAACTGCCCCTCGAGTTTATCGATAACAATCTTCGATAGCTCCATTTCACCAGATACTGCTCAGCTTCACAAAATCAAAATTTTCCAAAACAGCAAATGGAAAACACCAGCAATTTTCTGAAAAACACTACTAACAACAGTACTGGGCCCATAACCTTTTGAAATTTAAAAAGAAGTACTTTATTCAAAATAAAGATTTACAACATCAAAATCTGTTATGACAACACACTTTTTTAAAAAAACAACTTGATCTGAAAATCAGTATTCATACAATGGCATGGTGATCTTCAACAATATGTTATCACTATTCAAAATTTATACATATAAAATGTGCTTCTGCCTTTATTAATAGCCTATTTTCTGTTGAATGCTTCTAGGTATAAGTCAATGTAATTTGGTGATTAATTAAAAACTAATAATATACAAATTAAAAATCTTATTTTTTATTTGCACCTAATACGTAAATTCATGCATAAGGAAATCCAAGAATAACATACATGATGCTTTCAATCACTTTACCTAACATTCTATACTGACAATCACAAAAAAAAAAAGGATTGAATACTGTAACTGGCCGACGTGCTGTGATAACAGTTGATAATAATAATATTAAATTGCTTTTATTGATAGTGGGACAGGTCCGAACTCTGCTTCGCGTCGTTCGTCGTACCACTGTATTTGCGTGAGGAAAATTAACACTATGCGCACTTGTTAGGAAAATAAGTATTTTACACCCAACCGTAAGCGTACTCATAATACAATGTAATTATATCAAAAACAAGAGATAGAAAATCGTAGTTTGACACTCATTACAAATAATATGGATGGCTGAAAACATATACCATATCAGAAACTAACCTCGTCCATTAATCTCTGGGCAGGAACGCCATATAACAATAAAAATTCGATAGTGAATGCACACACCATGGTTCCACAACGAATCATATCCACCACTGTTGTATGACTGAAATGAAAAAGTAACTCACTATTCAGTGTGTTGAAAGTGACATCCACTATTTATAACTTTTGACTAAGTGATTTGGTTATGGGTTTGAAACGTTTGACATAGCTGCAGAGTGCGGAACTCGGTTCTGCTGGAATGAAACTTTTGCATTGAGCTTGATCATTCAGTTTTGCAACACGAATATTCTCTAATATATATAGCCTATCGTTTAAAAATTTAAATGTTTTATGCAAGTGATTATTTTGTTGTTCTAATAATGAACATCTATTTACACTAGTTGGCAACAACGTTTTTGAATACCTGAAACCAGGTCAACTTACAAACATGGCGTCTACATGGCGTCTACGTCAGAAAATAAATTGTATGTTCAAAAAAAATGCAAAACATGAGGTGAATAAGTATCCAAAACAAAATATGAGGTAAGCTTGAAGCTTGACGTATAAAAATTCATACAATAGGCGTTTATGAGAAGTAGCCCATGAACCTCTATTACATCTGCTACAAAATTTATCCTATCATTTTCAGTTATGAATGAGAAAGAGTATATGAAATATTGTATGTTATATGTATTTGTTCATTACAGAGTACTTACAAGTGGGGAATTGAAAGAACACTTGAAAATTCCGATATTGAAGATCTTCAAGAAACTGAATATTGATGTTATTTTGATGTTACTCTTGTATCGCCGACCATAGATAATGACACCGACATTAACATTGCTGATGACGATCTTATTGTGGAAAAAACAGCATACTGAAGAATGGGGAAAGAAACCTCACATGTTTCTTCACCATGCACTCTAAATTTGCATCATTTGCTTTACTGTAGATCCATCTTGTATAGACATTTCAAACTGTTTAATACAACTTTTTATCTTTTCCACTGGTTTCACTGGTTTTTCGTCCTATCTAGACATTTACAAACTATATTTCAAACTCAATTTATTAAATCAATAGACGTATTTCTAAACCAGAGAGTTGATATTCAGTAATAAAATAAACTTGGAGGAAAACAACTCAATGTATTCTGTTTCAAATCGATAAACTCAAAATTCTGAAGAGATTAAATGAACATTTTATCACGCAATTTCTACTAGCACCATAAATTTGTATCTGACCAAAAATAAACATGAGTAAACGACAGCACTAAGAGCCTTACTCACAAATGGTGTCTTCGTTGAGGTCTTCTTTCTTCTGGAACGATAGGGCCTTTTCTGGAGACTTCATTCACCTTAATGTTTGTTCAACACGCACGGTTATACACATAGTAGCGGGAAAAACAGTTAAGTTATAGTATAACAACTTTAAAGAGTAGCGACAAACAGAGAATTATAGTTGTTTCGTCTTTCTAAAACCATTTACGCTCACTGGTCACTTATTCTTATCAGTTCTTTCTTTTTTAAGAAGGAAAGAAAATACCGGCGATATTTCTCATCGATATGACCCTGAATAGACTACAGGATGGAAGTAGCAAAAATCCTAGTACTGATTTCACGCGATAAATTAAATTAAACTTTAAGTTCAAAATTATAAATAAATGAAACTCCCAAAGTATTGAGTTTCTGCCCCAGCAAAATGCACTTTGCATTTTTTTTTAAATAAAGTAATTTCAATAATGTAAAATAAAGTAAATTTAACTTGAAACCCCAAGTTTTACTCAAACCGAACACCTACGTACACACATAACGATTGAGATGCTCGCATAAGCAAATTGGTTTTTTAGCAGGAAGGAAGTGGACACAGCTTCACGAGTGGCCTCTTCAGTTCTCCTGAAGAGGTTTTTACGGTAGCCACACGGGGGATTTTGTCATCCCCATAGTGTAAAGTGATAATTCGACCTAGGGTCCAGTGGCATGGCGGTTGATTATCGTCTTTAATTAGTACCAGCGTACCAATTTCGGGGGCCCTACTTGGATCTAACCACTTACCACGTTGTTGCAACGTTTGAAGGTACTCACGCTGCCAACGCTTCCAGAAATCTTGCTGCAGGCGCTGAATTAGTTGCCATCTCGATGATCTATTTAATGATGATCAAGTGAAATCAGGCGTAGCAAAAGCAGAAAGAGGTTCGAAAGTCAGAAAGTGACCCGGCGTTAATGCGTTGATATCCTCGATATCAGATAAAATGGGGGTCAAGGGGCGTGAATTTAGGATTGATTCAATCAATGTCAAAGTCGTGTAAAATTCCTCATTGGATTTGGTGTCCAACGACCTTAGATAAATGAGTTTTTATAGACTTGACTCCTGCTTCAGCGAGTCCATTGAAATGCGGCCCCGACGGGGGAGAAAATCGACAAGTTATCGTTTCATCCTTGGCAGCGGCTTGCATCAATTTCAGCACTCGGCTGTGAAACACGCCCACGACGAGCAACGAATCTTTATAAAGCTGCTAAAAATGTTTCCGCCGACAAATCACTAGCAAGTCCCACATGAACCGCTTTAGTAGCGAAACATATGAAGTAAGACTTGCTAGTTTTTATTCCTCTGTGGTGACTAGGAGTAACCAAGAAGGGTCCCCCAAAATCAACCCCAGAGTGTGAAAATGGTTTGACTTGTAAAATGCGGGACGCGGGCAGTGACGCCATTGGGGGCTGATAATTCGCAAGATTATCTTTCCAACAGCGAATACATTTTGACAAAACTGAGTTTATGGCACTCTTTCAGGATAGAATCCAAAATGTTTGTGAAATTAAAAACTGCGTAGTACGAAAACCACAGTGAAAATATTTTGCATGATAATGCTGAACGAGCAAAAGTTGTGAGGTGGCTTTGACGCGGAAGTAGAAAAGGATGTTTGGCATTGTAAGTTATATTCGCGTGTTGGAGACGTCCACCAATACGAAGAATTCCTTGATCGTCTAGAAAAACATCTAATTTCCTTAAGGGACGAGAAAATGTTTTATTTTTCCATTCTTGAGCAAAATGTGATTGCTGGGTGAATTTTACCAACAACACCAAAGCGGATTGAAGGTCTGGGAATTCCAAACTACCTGATCGCTTGTCAGTACACTTTTTTGAATTAGAAATGAAGCGCAAAATGTAGGAGACGATCCGCAAAATGTAGGAGACAAAACGTTGAATAATTATTGAGCAATTTTTCAATAAAATTTTCCTTACGAGAAGCAACGAAAAAAAAAACGCATTTTTTCTCTTCTTCAATCGGAGGCATTAGGTTTGATGAGGGAGAAGGGACCAGTAAAATAGTTTCGTGAAGAATAGGCGGACCAGAAAACCAAAATTCATGCGCTAAAAATGCCGAAGGTGACGCAATATAGAAAGGATTGTTTTTTGTATTTATATATTGCCACATTGCCATATGACGAGCGGAACGGTTTCCTTTATGAAAGACACCCGATTTGCGAAGGTTTTCCACCGATGTGGAGATTCCTTTATAGTGTAACGCGATCTGTGAATCTGACCATGCGAATATTTCGCAGAGCTGAATTTTTCCATCTATACTCTTGATGACAAAGCTCATAAGTTTTGCCAACAAAACCATGGCACATAACTCAAGGCGCGCAATAGTTAATCTTGTTTTATGAGAAGCAACTTTTGTTTTTGAAGCTAAGAAATTTACTGATATTTCATAATTTTTTTGGATAGTGCGAATATATACAATACAAGCGTATCCTTTTTTGCTTGCATCACAGAAGCCATGTAACTCATAGCTAGCTGAGTCAAACGGATTCACTAATCGTGGAATACGAAGTTGTGATAGTAAGGAAAGTTGTAACATGTACTGTTGCCATATTAAAACTATTTCGTTTGAAGGAAGGTCATCCCATCCTATTCCGGCGGTGCATAATCGTTGAATTAAGTGTTTTGTGAAAAACGTAACCGGTGAGATCAAACCCTTCGCGTCATATACTCTGGCAAGTTCTGATAACATCACCCGTTTAGTACAAGTTTGTTTATCACGCGGATTTACATTGAAACTGAAGTGATCGCGGGATGGATTCCATTGGAGCCCTAGCACTTTTAATGAAGGTTCATTGGAATCACTATGGAATGCCACTGGAAGATCAACTAGTAGTGCGGGGTCATTGCTGGACCACGTTCGTAATTCGAACCCACCTTTCTGCATTAGAAAGATAAGTTGATTTCGACTTTCATTTACTTCTTCGGAAGTGGGGTCACTAAAAACAATATCATCGATGTATGAACAATTTTTTAAATGTTAGTGGCTAAAGGATATTCTTTTCCTTCGTCCTGACATAACTGTGCAGGACATTTCAGATATAAATGGGGAGTGGGTGTAAGACCTGTAGCATGTAAATTTTCGCTACTGTAATATTTTTATTTTTATAGAGCTTCAGAGCAATGATATTTCACTCTGCATAGACTAAGGTGAACACTAATACATATAGGTGTGTTATTGGTTGCCTAACCTCCAATATAGAATCCGTGTCGGCGTTCCAATGCTAATTTTGATTCATAAACCACGTTCAATGATCAAAAGATGTATGTCGTTTTGTTTATTTGGGAAGTTCATAACGAGTATCTTCGTATTTTGTCTGTTTTAATTTTTGGGTTTACAGTGATTATAAAACCAAATGGTTTTTTGGTTAAAATTCAATATTTCGTTTATTTACAGTATTTACAGCTGTTCGATGATGTTCCTATTGTCACCTGACAACAATTTAATTTTCGAGCTATCAGTGTGGCCAACTTAGCTTTCCGAGTGTCTGGCCAGAGACAAACAAACATATTATTATTTTATGCAGTTCCGTTTAGTCCCACCTCTAGCGTATTTCAGTATTGTCTTCGATAGAACTTCAAGTTAAATTATGACAAATCTATTGTGAAAATGCACAATTTCTGTCAATTTTCTCTTCGTGATAGAAAAATGGAATGTTACGTCGGAGTTGGGTTAAAGTTCTTACTTGTTAAATCAAGAAGAAGAAGAAGAAGCAGAAGAGGAAAGAGAAGACAAGTGGAAATAGTGGAATATTTTAATCAGTCTGGTAGAGAATTTCAGCGAGTGCTATAGGGGTCTAGCTTTCAGGAAATTCCTGGCTCTGTTCAGCTGACGAATCCCGATTTTGTTTAGCGATCCTCGGTGAATATTCTGTTTTATCCGTCTCACCGTCAACGCAAGCGTCCAGACTTTCTATAGAGTTTTATATTGGACATCCACGACAACTTGGCAATAGAATACTTGTGCCTCGCTCTAACCTTTTTAACCTTCACACACGAGGTGAGTTTTCCAATTTTTCTTTTCATCATTTCATGCTAGTGACTGAAAAGGACAGCTATTTATTTAGAAAATTTATAGGGTTTTATGGTACCACGCAGACACCCTTTATGGTAGTACCATTTTTTTGGCTTATACCACGCTGCCACCTTTCATGATTGTACCACGCTTTCGACTTCCTTGGTTGTACCGCGGTTCCACCTTCGTATGGTTGTACCAGGTCTCAATTTTTTGATGAACTTGGAGGATTTTCATGCAGAGACTGCTCTGGTTAGATATCTCCAAAGCTTTGGTTAAGCCCCACATCTGTAGTAAATGGATATTCTTGGTATTACGGCTCACGTTCCAGAAAGCATACCCCAAGGCTCAGCCTGAGGACTCCTGTTAGAAATCAGTCAAGCAGAAACCTTCGTAGAGTCATTCCACTCAACGCTCCACTCCTGGTTCACCTAGGAGAACGTGCAGAAACTTCAATTTGGTGCCCCAGAGCAACAGGTTTTATTTAAAAAAATGTATATAGGATAAAGCCTAAATTATATATTTATTCAATTTTGATACACTCAGGTTACGATATATATACTTCGTCCACTACTTGTAAACCACCACATAATACTATGCGCTGGGAAAACTGATTTCCTGAAGAATTTTCTACGAAATAACTTAACCTTGCGTTTAACAGGTATCTAATATTGAATATTTTTTTAGAATCATAATAATTCTTATTTACAAATGTTTCTCTGAACCATTGAAGATTCATTTTCATTTATATTAAATGTTTGTGTGTTTATTTATGTTTTATTTATTTGTTGATTAACACTCATCAACTTGACAACATCTCATGGTAAAGTCTATTCTAGTTTTGGGTACAACATCTAATTAGTCTTTATTTTTGGTTGCTCAATTTTCCTGATAAGTGATCTTTGACATAGACAGTTTAAAAGTTGTAGTGGCGCCCCCCTCTTTATTTTTTTTGACCATCCTTTTATTGTTCGATGATACAAATATTCAGTTTTTAAACGAACCCATAGTGCCAACCGACGAAGAGCTGCCGTCTGCATTTGCACCTTTTCATTTCACTTCATAAAAAGAGGTTGCAGACCATGACTAAGGGTGCGTAGGCGGTAATCTTTAACCTCTTCTTGAGGAGAAAATCTCCACAAAATCCGTTCGTAGTTCTGTTGCGCGGGTTCCAACCATATCATTCTGTACATTTTTGAAATATCAGAACACAATACGTATAGAAATAAGCGAAAGTTCAATAATATATGACAAATGTCCTGTTGCAATTTGGGTCCCGCCATAAGACACTCATTCAAAGACTTTTGATTTGGAATTTTGGCGGAAGCGTTAAAAACTACTCGGAGTTTTGTACATAAACTGTCCGGTTTGAAAACACAGTGGTGTACTAAATGATATGAGCGATCAGGAATATCTCCCTTTTCTATGAGTTCCATGTGATTTAGCTGTTTATACTCTTTCATAAATTCGGAATACTGAGAATAAATTTCAGGTTGCTTCAATAAGCGACGCTCCAACGAATAAAATCGAGATAAAGCAAAATTACCTGGAAAAACTGGATTATTTTCTCGGAAGGGAAGTGAAACAGTTTATTTTTCCGTTTCGTCACGAAAAACAGTGTTTGAAAATATCTGTTCACAAACTACATTATGGGGGTCCTGAAAATCCGTGCCTGGCACACTTTCAATCAGAATTTTTTGATAGCGGTTTCAAGTGAACTCTCTCCAATCACATTGCAAAAAAACTAAGAAACTGACGGTGAATTATGAAAATTAATCCTTCCCATTAAAATGTAACCTAAAATGGTTTTGACTGCTATGGTCATCACTATTTCGAGGAATGGAATCATTCAAAAGTACTTTTGAAAATATATCAGCCCCCAATAGGACATCTATATTGCCTGGTTTATAGAAAGTTGGATCAGCAAGTTCTAAGTTCTGAATATATCTCCAACTCTCATGTGGAAGGCTAGTGGCGGGTAAATTATCACAAATTTTATTCAGAATGATGGCACCAGTGAACATAAACGGAGAGTCTTGTTTAAAGGGTTTTAAAATAAGTTGAACTAGCCCATTATTGACAGTAGATTGCATTGCACCGAGCCCTCTCACTTCAATAGAAATAGAAGATTTTTTTTAATCCTAACTTTGATATAGCCTTTTTAGTAATAAACGAAATCATACTTCCTGAATCCAATAAACATATAAAGGGCTGATAATATCCGCGACTATCGCAAATATCGATCTAAGCGGTTGACAACAAAACATTATTTTTTCTGAGATCGATAAGTCCTGTAGCTGCAAATAAAGAGTTACCATTCAAATTTTGGGAACAGTCCTTTCTACTTGAGTCTGAGGGAGGAGTAGCGGGGGTTGGCCTAACATTCCCTGTGCTAGATTCAAATGTTGTGCTCCTAGCAATATCACCCTTTGCGCAGAGAAGGGTATGATGGAAACGTGATTGGCATTTTTTACATTTATATGTAGAGCGGCATAATTTCAAATCATGTGAACTGCTAAGGCAGTTAAAACATAAGTGGCGACTTTTGCAAAAACTATGGCGTTCACTTGGCGATTTAGAAGCAAATGCGGTGCAGGAATAGAGCGAATGATCATCATGGCAATAAATGCATGTACAAGTGGGAGAACGAGCAGGTGGTTTGTTGGCGAATTAAATGCGTCACCACTCATAAATTTGTTTCCCTGGAAAGGTTAGATTTGATTAATAGAAATGTAAAGGTACTTATTGTGAATTTATTAGGAGTCAGGTATACAACCGTACCCTAATTAATTTTAGATAAGTATTTAAAGTAACATAGCAAATAAGTAATTTAGTGTATCTTTACCACTTGAAGAAGCTTTTGTAAAGCGAAACAATTGTCGTGGTTTTGTAAACCCTTTTGATGTGAAAATCATTTAAACTATAGTTTCATTATAGATATATATAAGTATGTGATTATTTTTATACAGTTAGGAAAATGTTTGAAAAGAATGGCTATATTCAATTTTCTATCATTATCCCTTCAAACTCTATGTGTGTGTATACAATTTGATTCCAAGCAATTTTTTCAATTAACTTTTTGATAACTTGCGATTTCAGCCCTTTTTAGCCGCGATCACGTGAGATGTGTCAAAATCAATTCTTAAGTTATCATTTTTGTGGTCACTATATATACAAAGATGAAAATATAAAATTTTAATTCACCGTTTTTTTTTTTCGGAGTTATTTTAAATGGATGGGATATAACCAAGGGGTTTTAAATCCTGTAACTCATAATCCAGCCTTTCCATCCATTTTACGTTACATCAGTGTACCACATTAATGCATCTCTTTCCAGTTGAGATCCGTTTTCTGCAAAAATTTGGTCAATGTTTATGACCACTTTAAACTGCATTTTGCCTAACTGGCATTTTATTCGTCGGTTTAGACATGGCTTCAAGAGATATGTGTTCCGAAAACTTCAGATATCCGATCTAGGCCAGTAGAAATAAACGGTCAATTCATAATAATTCCAGAAATTTTCAAACTTCAACAGATGGTCGGGAAAGGTTTGTTGTGGCCCCAGTGGATGTAGCAAGACCAACTGAGTACTGAGTTTGTTATTCAGCCTGAACGGAGCACGTTTCGAGAAAGTTTACGTACATTCAAAGTCGCTGTATCAACCAAAATATCAACATGATATGCTGAAACAAGTCGATGGATTCGGCTACTTTCCATACAGGCACAATGACAAGATTATCGAGCCGTCAAAAGCAAAGAAGCACTCAATTTTCATATTCGACGATGTATCGTGCGACAAACAAGATAAAATCACAGAGTATTATTATAATATGGGACGCCATAAATCCGTAGACGTTGCATATTTATGTCAAACTTACTCGAGAATACCCAAACAGTTGACCAGAGACAATTGCAACATTATAGTGCTATTTCGAAAAGATGATGTGAATCTGAAGCACGCCTTCGACGAGCACGTCTTTCCGAATTACAACTTAGATAAATTTTGTCGCCACCTGTTGGAAAGAAAATTACAGATGTTCGGTCACAGTCAAAGACTTTGATGTATCCAAAGTATGCTATCGTCTGGGTTTTGACAGATAAATTCAAATGTAATGCCTGGAGTATGTCATTCTGTGTGTAGCAATGGTGCCGACTACATCAATTGTCGACTCCGAAATTGCGAAGGCCGAATGAAAACGACATGTCAGTCAGTTGGTGAAAGTTTTCCAAGAAAAGTATTTGACTTTGAAACTCGGCATATCCGAGCAGAATGAAGCTCGTTGTTGGCAGCACCTCTCTGCCAACAACGAGATCGTGGCCATCATCAATGAGGTGAGAGAAGCAGGCCATATGGGATTAATACAAGCGTCAACCTTTCGCACCCCACAGTTCCATCATGAGCATCGTTAAGTTTGTCAAAGTTCCTCAACTTGCCGCGCTCAGCAGCAGCAGCCTTATCATTTTACCGGTGTACTATACGACAAACGGGGACATTGTTGCTGAACATGAGAAAATATGTAATGTCGAAACGCCAACTACTCCGAATGATGTTGTCAACAAAAAATACGTTGATGACGTCATAGTGAAGCTGAGAGCCGAAATGGATTCGCAGAAACACCCTCACGAATCCTTGGATATTTGAGATGTGAAATTCATGTTACTTTCACTGACAAATCACGAGACTTTGGAGAAGCAGATTGGAGAAATGTCGAGAACGCCAACGATTCTGGATTTGGGTACAGAGTATAACAATGAAGCTTGCGCATCAGCATTGCGCAGTTGTTGAAGAGAAATGGTGTTGTCCGCAGCCAAAAAGCAATTGGTGAATGAGCTCCATGCTCCGGTCAGAAAGAGATTTCCCCGCAGACGTACCATCATGAAAGGAATCGCCGATCTGTGGCAGATGGACTTCGACGACCTACAGAAATACTCGAGAGTCGATAAAAACTACAATTAAATTCTTGTGGTGATTGACACCTTCTCGAAATACCTAGCCACCTTCGAAAACCAAAGGTGGTCGAGACGTCCTACGTTCCTGCTATCCGATTTGGGTACTAGCTAGCTTTCAGGCTCTTATGAAAAAGTACAGCATCAAACACTACAGTACGTACACGAATATGAAAGCGGCCATAGCCAAAAAAGTAATGAGCACGTTGAAAGAGAAACTCTTCAGATATTTCAGTTTGAACGGCACCTACAAGTGGCTGGACATTTGGCCGAACATTGTCAAAAATTACAATTAGTGCAAAAATGGGACGAAGGGCATGAATCCGTGTTATGTCATCAAAGACAATGAAGAAAAGTTTTACAAGTTTGCGTATGATTATGCGGGACGTGCATAATGACATGAATCGCTTGTTTTCAGCGTAAATAGCACCTCGTTAAATCTATTGCGACACCATAACGAAGGATTTCGATACAATTCATTCAAGTAATTCGAATTGTACACGCTGTGTTCATGGTCTCTGATACTGTGGAATGTATGGTGTTGCATGGCCTTTCTGAAGGATTTAAAACAAGTGTAACACAGATGTAATCCCTAGTCCGGAATATAGTACTGATTCAACCATACGCAATAAAGATCTTGAGTGAAATGAATAGACTTTGGTGGCGAGTGCTTCTTTTCTGTGTATAACGTCAAGTTCTGGTGTGTACTCCAAGTGCGCCAAACTGTAAAAGGGTCGATCGCCTCAAGCCTGGTCTACTAATTCTCCCCATTTTTTGGTGGTCCACATTTTGACCATATTATCCGTGATGGACCACGGCAAAGGTGAAGTCTCAATGAATTGTTCAAGTGGTGATACGGCTCTGATGATTCCTTGATAACTCAAATTTTCTCACACACACACACACACAGTTTCTCTTTCTGTCGGAAACAATTACATATTCATGAGACTATAATGCCCCCATGGCAGAGTATCATGGGAGCCGTAAATCAAACACCGTTTGTCGTCATGTGGGCATAGAGCGAATTTTCTTTGCTCAGCACTAAAAATGTTGTGCCCAAAGCACACTGATTTTCCAAACATTTCACGAAATTATCAAAGGTGTTTTTATTTCGTACAACGTTGTATTCACTTCTTTGGATTTTTTGACGAATTTTCCACCCTGTATCTTATAGGTGTACAGCTACGAAATCTGTCATGATTTGCAAGGTTGATTGATGGTGGTGTAATCGCTTGTGTCGAAATTTTTCGATGTTTGATTTTAATGAATTTTGATAAATTTCATCCGATCTGATCTCGTAAATCAGCGAATCAGTATCCGTGTACATCAACTTGCACTCATCGCTCGTGTATTTTTCCATCATGAAGCCGCGATGGAAATAATAAACGCACACCTTGAAAATGTCAAGTATCGACATTTCAATCTACAGGGGCTCATTAAAGAACAGATCCATATCTGCCATCCCGATAGCGACGAGGTCCTCGTCGAAAATAGTATGATTCTTGAAATTCGGGATACAAATTTAATTTATTGTACCATATCGCCCCTCCCATTTCGGGACCATTTTTACTACACGGTGTATCCGTATGTTTTCCATATACTGCGTTATCGGCCAGCTTTTAGTTATTTTTGTCGAAAGTGGTTCCTGCTTCTGCAAGTAATTTCTAAGAATTTATATAATACATTTTACCACCATGTTACTAATATCAGAAAAGATAGGCTTCTCCTCCAAAAATGTCTTCGATCGATAAAAAGTGCTTACAGTTTTGATACAAATATACTATATTTCTAATGAATTGGTTAAGGCTTTTGTGGCGGAAATTTGTACTATAACTACTCTTTTCCGGGCATGAAGGCTATTTTTTTTTTGGAATTGAATTCTGTTGATATGAAACGAACCCCTCACTCCATCGTTTCGTTGGAAGACCAATAGTTCAGCATTCTCAACAACCAAACCAGTAGCTCATGTAGTTCATGAAATAGAGTTGTGAATATATCTATTCTGATTAATTGTATCCTTTGATTAACATTCGTGCATGTGATAGTATAACTAAATGTAAATAAAAAGTTTCGTTCATTTTATGAAATACTTTTTATATCTGAATGAAAACAATGATCAAAAGTTTCACTGAACCACTCAGGTTTTCTAAAGAGAGATCATCTTGTCAATAGTAGTTATATTGGATGTACTTTCAAACAATCATTTGCGTAGTTCTGTTATATTTATATACTTACGGCAGTGACAAGACGTACATGTTCATACACAGCAATGCAGTTATTATTCCAATCAGAACAACGAACATCATCGAAAAAATATCGTCTAAACGTCGAACATACCTAGAAGGAAAACTCAAAATTACTTCTAGTATCTATAGATACTATAGGGACACCAACATCTGATAAGGTACCTAAAAGTTTGGAGGTACGTTTTCTGATGGATTTGAATTTAACCATAACATCCTTAGGGAAACTTGATGTTGAGTGTTAATAATTTGTCCAGGGAATTTGTATAACGTACACTGTTTTGTATTTTTGTGTTAATATTATTTTACAAACCCAATAATAGTTCTTTATCCCAGCCGGTGAAAAGTTTTTTGCATTTCAAATGTGAAAGTCCTCGACGATTCACTGTTGTGTTAAAATCATCAGAGTGGCGTAAGTAGTTAGTAAGCAAGCGATGCCAAAACACAAAAAAAAAAAAATTATTTGTGATGTTTTTCACGAAAGCATCCTTTGAGAAACCGTTTTATCAAAAGCTCATTGCTTGTAGAAATCGGAGCTGAAGCAAAATCAGGAGAACTGAATGATGAGTAAGGAATATATTTCGGGAATTTCTCGAAATATATCATATCATATCACCATTTCGGAATAAATGTTGCGTTTTTTATGAAAAGGAGTTCGTATACGGCTATATTGTTTTAACTTCTCGGCAATGAGGGGATTCATCTCAAGAGTCTTCCCAAGGTACCACTCATTTAAAAAAATTCTCTGACAATTTCGACGCAGCTGGAAGGATTTTCCTCCACAGCGGCGGGTGGCTGATTCTAAGAGAAGACAAAAAGAAATAATCATTGGGTTTGCAGGGCTAGTTGGACCAATGAGGAACAACCATAATCCCCACGGATTTATCCTCAATTATTTTCCTCAAAACTTACCCAATAATTGGAAAGGGGGAAAACACCTAAGAATGTAGATACTTATCGTGAATGCTTTCAACACCGTATTTTTTATTTTTCTTGGAGGCAAACAACTCTATATCTGATAACGATAGTCGTCACCGACCGATGTTTTACCCTTTTCACTCCCATATACTCCCATATATTCTGGCAGATACCTATCAGAAAACAACTACTCCCATGGCTAACACCACGACGGGTATTGAATTATATCCAACACATACTTGTTCAATGTACCTCATTGCAGAGGAAAAATTGCAAATGCTCTCTGTAACTAAATATAGAATTTTGTTTTGATTCGGACAGGGGGACCTCCTGCAGACTAGTTTCAAGGTTTTTGCCTCGTCATCAGTACAGGGTAAGTCACTACAGACAGTTTTCAAGCCATCTCTTCCACGTTCGAATAATCCCATTTGGTGAATCTGGTCACACGTTGATGAAACGGGTTCAAGCGGATCCACCTGGCGAGCAGATTGAGGAGCATTCCAATTCTCCGAGTTGAGAGATTCAGTCAGATATCTTGACAGGCATGCAAATCCGGACGTCTAAAATTTGCTCGGGATGCGCACCGACCATATCCTTCAACAACTCATCATCACCATCGTTTTGGCATTTTCACTTTCACCATAAAATTATCAATAATCATTTTTCCCCGCCACAGCACAACGGTGTAATAAATAGTCGGCCAAAGGGAAACAGGTCGGTTTTTTACAGTGATTCATCTTTGAAAAGTGCTCGTCGAAGCTACTATGCTGAAACTATACATGTGTGTGTGTGCTGTAATTTGCAAAAATATCGAAGTTTAATCCCTATTATCGTAGGTAATACAACAAGTGTATTGGTAAATATTGAAATAAAAATTCCTTCGACTTTGGCGAACAAATTGTGTTGCTTGGCAACGACAAGAGCGTGAACCGCGAGTGTGGTTTTCTAAAGCAACATAATTTGTTTCGAAAAGGAGAAAGAATTTATCATAATCATCCATAATACGAGTTGTATTTGTTAAGACTATTCCATAATTGAAATCGAAACCATGAATGTACAGTTAGTGCTGATGTATATTTCAACATTATTCATATCGGGTTCGTCCTTTCTTGTACTAGTAGATACAACATGTCACAGCCCAATGATTATAGATAAGTGAGACAGGATGGCTCATTTCTTACCTCCGTACATTGGACAAATTTCAGCACGACAATTGACGTCTGTGACGTCATCGGGCCTACAGAACGGTTCGTCTGCCATAACAGCCCGTGTATTTTTATACTTTTTGACAGCGGTTTTTCTTCCTGTTAATAACATTTTTCCGTCGTTTTCTTTACTGTATGTATTTGGTGAATCATTTGACTTTCCGTTCAAAGTTTTTCCAGTACCATAACACCTTAGTTTGTCGTGAATAATTGAAAATTGAATCGGTCGTTGAGTGCGTGTTGAATCTCACTTCGAGATAGGACACTTGGTTATTTGACTATTTTTCGATTTATTGGAAATATTTGAGGTGAATATAACTCTCGAAAAATGCTCAAGGGTTGACATAATTCCTTGGGCAGTGTTACAGTTGTGTTACTTCATATTTTTTTACAGCAGATCATGCCTGGAAAAATGTGCTGTAGCTTCTTGTAAGAACAACCAAGAACGGGTTTGAACGTAATATTTGAAAGATTTCCAAAGGCAAAAGAGCAGACATGTTCAATGTTGAGCCTTCAAGAAATTGTTTTGATCATTTCACATCAAATGATTATGAAAGGGATATAAAGAGTGAACAATTAGGTGAGTTAATGACAACAAACTCCAATGATTTTAATAAAACATATTTTTTTGGGCCTTCCATTTAATAAAATACTTAAAAAACCTGCAGTACCTACCAACAATTGATTTGGAAGGAATTACAAACGGGGTGCAACCGATCAAATAGCAAGGAGTGTCAATATAAATCCGTCTGCTGTTGGAAACTCGTTCGTGATCGCTGAAAACCCTATAGTTACTTTCCTGTTCCCTCACAAGAAATGAAGTTGAGGATCATGAGAAAAATGAAAATAGTTATAAAAGGAATATAGGCCAAGTTGTAGATAAAAATAAGAGTCTCCTACACAAAATAAAAGACGCAAATGGCCTATACTACTCTTCATGAGATAGTTATAAAACCTACAAAACAGTTTTTAAGCGACAGGATCGGTGCATTTTCTACTGAGAAAATCCGGAAAAGCCTCTAAAAAGAGACCATTTTTCAAAAATTTATAATGTATACAAATTTGAAGCTGAACAAACAATATTGTGAAAACTGATGGATAATAACATGTGGTTCAACTGTGCACAAGATGTTTTCCGTCCGAGGTATAATTTTTGTACGTTATAAAAAATGCAAGATGTACCGATTTAAGGGAAATCGTCTTATTCAAATTGTGTTGAAGGTATGTGGAAGATGATATCAATATCTATAATTTGTATATTTTGGATTTTCACCTAATAGGTGGGAAATGTGTTGAAAATGTCACTCAAAGTTGCTCCAAACGCTTGAAAGTGCATTGTTCAAATCGCCGCGAGGTTATACTCTCCTCTCCTCGATAGTTCCCCCACTACTGCTACTCGATTATGCCTGGAACACTCTTTCAAGCGTTTAGAGCAACTTTCAGTGGCATTTTCAACACATTTCCCACCTCTCAGATGAAAATTCAAACTATACACATTGTAGTGTTTGATCTTCACTACCAGATGCCGTTCACAGAATTTGAATATGATGATTCCTCTTAAATCTACGTATTTTGCAAGATAAACCCTTGAATTGTTTATAACTTGATTGTGCAAAAAGTACATATCGGACAGAAAACATTTTGCGCAGAGTGGAACCACATGTTATTATCTATCAGTTTCCGAAATATTGTTTGTACAGTTTCAGATTTTAGATAAAAGTTGTGAATTTTTGAAAAATGGTCTCTTTTTTGAAGTTCTCCTGGATTTTCTTCAAAAGAGCACCGATCCTATCGTACAAAAAAACAATTTGTAGGTTTAATAATTCTCTAGAAAATTTTGTAACGATTCCTTCAATAGTGTTGGGAATATTTGCAAAAAACCAAAAAAGTTGTAATTTTTTTCACTATTTCTTGTTTAAAAATTCCACAAATCGATTTTGCTGGGGCGAAATCCGGGGTTTATATTAACGAACTATCTTATAAAAATTAACATAGGCCATTTGCGTCTTTTAATTTTTGTTCAAAAAACTTTCTATATGTCTAATATATGTCTAATATGAAACACTTGTGCAAAAATATCACAATTTGAAGGTGATATCAAGGAAAAAGATCAAGGATTTGAGTGCAAAGTTGATTTATTATAAAAATAAATTTTGGATTGACGTGGCCTTTACTTGATGGAAATCCATAGTTATGACACTAAGGTAAAAAACGATTAAAATTTCCACAAAATTTATTGTCTTTGCGACATGTAGAATTCTTAGAAATTAATAAATTGAAAAATTCATCTTGTTTATTGAATGATCAACTAGACCTGAACGGTTCCCCTTTGTTAAATTTATTCAATTGAGTAGTAACTTTGTTTTCAGATTTCCAGGTAGGTTAATTGTTATGCCAATTTTATAAGTGTATGAGTCTAGGTATAAGCGATAACTATAGGTACTCCCTAATTATGTTAATGGGTAAAAAAAGGTATTTAAGTAATTTCAATGAAGAATAGTTTAATGTACTACATTCGCTTGAAAAAGATATTGTGTATCGAAACATGTCGCAAAGACAATAAATTTTGTGGAAATTTTAATCGTTTTTTACCTTAGTGTCATAAAAATAAATCCTATGAAAGGCGAATAGATAAGACATCTGCAGCAGCAAAATTGTTGGGAAAAGTTTCAACAAAAAATAATATAAATGTACTCTCTCGGCATACAAAAAAGGTTCGAAAATCAAATAAAGTTTGGAATATTATGTGTATTTCATTTTCAAATAACTATCTAGACACGCAGGAGCCTGTCACGCCAAGTTCGAGGAAAAAGAACTGGCGAGCAGCAGTGTGTAATAATACAGAAGCCATTTGGAGCCACTTTTGTCACCTTCATAACTCAAAATCTATTTAACATAAACACCAAATTTTGATTATATATTGAGTTAAATTTGTACCCTGAATTGAATAAAGACAGCTCAAACGATTATAGATTTTAACTTCGAAAATCGTCATGTCTATGACTGATGACTGACTGATATATGGATCAAAAACCTAACCCTCTTCCAGATGACCTAGACAGATCAAATTTGGTATTCAGCTAGGTAATTGTATTTATAAAAAAAAAAAACTCGGGTAACAATGAATTTCTAAGATTTGAGAAAAAATTAAATTCAAATGATTTTATTAAGTAACACTTTGCGCCTTTCAAAATTATGATAGCAATTATTTCTTTTCTTCTTCACAGGATGATGAAAGGTTGTTTTTATCGTTTTCTATAGTTACTCACCAATTTTTTATAAAATCCATAATAACAGAAACTGCTCCTGACTCAGCGGTCTGACATCATTGCGAACAATTATTGTAACAATTGTGTTACATATAGTAGGTACGAGAAAAATACAATCTTGCTACGTACCTAATTATACATATTTGAAAATTGTTTACAAGTGCCCTGATTGGAGTCCTGTTGTCGATAAGCGTTATGCAGAAAACATGTGAAAAATTGCAGAAAATAAGTGAGCAATGCGCAACAATAACTTGCGTAAGTATAACATAAGGATGATAAGTTGATTAGCCAAAATAGTAAACTAGCCAAGTCAATGTTCAGGTTTAATAAATCATAAGTTATATGCTTTTTTTGTAAATAATTCTACCACTTAAATTTAAAAAGTAATATTTTTACATAGCAAATATAACTTAATGTAAATAAAAAAAAGAAATCGTGTTTTGAATTTACTTAAAAATGTTGTACGTTTTTATAAATAAATATCAGGATTGTCTACAGAACTGTAGGTCTCAATTTTTTTGTCGGTGAAGTTGAGAACCACTTTACCATTTTCACATTTATGTTTTTGGTGGGATTTTTCAATCTCTCAGAATCTTCTGTATGCAATAGCTATATACAATAAAAATACTGGAGTTGGTTGATTAAAAAAGGGAAGGAACATAAACAAACATACGATATCCGACGATCCGATGGTACGAAAATGTTCTGATTGGTTGAAAAAACGTTTTGATTGGTTGAATTGTTGTCACGCCTACCAATTCAACCAATCAGAACATTTTCGTACCATCGGATTGTCGGATTTCGTATGCATGAAAATCCGGCCTTAGTGTAGGCCGGGTGACGTCACACATAGCAGGTGGTATTCGGGGAGGATGTCAAATAAAGTCGACGAATTGGGCTGTATTCAAGGAACATTAATCCCGCATTTGAGTTCTAAAACTATGCAACTAACAAAACATAATAGATATTTATGTTATAAGGATCATAATGATGATGATTATGGTACTAGGCGTGCACCATAATGATCGTTTATGATCCGAATCACAAACAAAACTGCTGGCATAAATAGTTACATAGTGAAGCTTATCATGGATTTGGTTAAAGTTCGGGGTTGTGTCAAAAATTTGTTGAAAATTATGAAGCTGATATGAATTAATAGTGAATAGTGAGTGCTCATCATGGTTTTGGTCAAAGTTCGGTGTTGTGTGATTACAATAGCTTGCTGGTGGGGTAAATTTATTTTATGAAACAACCAATGACGAAATCGAAAACATACCACATAGGTAACCAATAGCCAATCAAAAGCCGAACAAAAAAATCGAAAACATGTTTTCAATTAACAATATAAAAATTTCCACCAATCAAAAACACGTATTTTATCATGAGTTGTATAGTCAGTAAAACAAATATTTGGGGCAGTTTGCCTATATTTTTCCGAAGCGAAGCGGCGCGGAAGTTGGATGGCCTAGAAGGAGTAAAAAATTAGCACGTTCAACCATGACGTTTCTACGTGTTGATTTGCATAAGAGTTGCAGAGCATATGCAAGGTTGTGCTTTTCAAAATATGATTGGGTTGGCAATATCTCTTAGATTTTTTAGATAATATTTATTTATTAGCAAATTTTATAAGTATTTACCGATAATGTCATCTTTGGTCAATATTGATTTAAGCTGAAAATGATCAGAAACATCTGCAAAATCTATTCAATATTTTCGATAAACTTCGGAGAATAAAAGAAGTTGTTTTCTGTTTTTTACCTCTTCTCCCACCATTCAGAAGTAAATAGAAAGAAAAAAACTGGACCCATTTAAAAACAATATATATATATATATATATATATATATATATATATATATATATATATATATATATATATATATATATATTATATTATATTATTGAATTGAAAATGTTTAGCTTTTACGAGTAAGGGACTCACCTGATTAAGAAATCATGATATTCGACATTTTTATTGATTTCCAAGACACACATTTTCAGCCTTTCGTCATTTCCTTCTGCTCTGCTCAAGTCGAGTTGCTTCATATTCGCATTTAAATTACTGAACTGGCCTGCTCCCAGTACAATAACAATTGCTATAAACAAATTGACAGCTATCACCATAGACATGGTTACTAACGTAACATAAAATTCTATGGCATATGAAACGTAAAATGGAATTTGAGGTATTCTATAATAGTAATATATAGTAGTTCCTTTAACCAATAGGGGTTTAAATAAAAACATACAAGTACTGCAACATATGTACGTTAAAAATATTCTTTCAAATTTGGCGAGATACTTCAGTTGTTGTTGATTTTGGCTGTTCTCCGGATCGCTTTTCCAGAAAAGTTGAGTATCCTCGATAACTTGCCTTATTTTCTTTCTTTTTGTAGTGAGGATGATGAATTTTAGCCAAACCTGGAACAGTAATATAGAATGGTTGTATGTTGAGAAAACTTTGTGAGAAAAAGGGAAGAAAAAAAGGAGAAATATTTGATATTTTATTTGATTTTGGAGGAATATTGAGCATTGAGAAAGTAAAACTCCGCCGTACGTTGAAATCTATCAATAACCCAAATAGAAAATTTTCTGCCATTTGTAGCGTCCACATCCCTCTCTGTGCATTGCAGATTAGATATGAAAATTTAAACAATTATTGCTGATAGAATACAGTGTCTCACTGCTCATGGAAACACCCCCGTATATTCCGTTAAAATTAAGGTAGAATGATGAAACTCTCAGGACAAATGAAAATGGTCGAAATGCATGTACAACCTCAATTGGGTTGGCCTAAATGATATACACTGCCCACCACTCGCGATTGAACAACCCATTTTTACAATAAAACATACTAGGGGGCAAAATAGGCTCGAAATTCTTTCAGATTCGTGATCAGGACCACCAAACTTGGTATGCTAGTAGTTGGAACCATGATGAAGACGGAAGATGGTTTCCAATATTCCAGGAGTGGAACATATTGTTGCGTCTTCTGGTTCAAAAATAAGTGTACACTGGTATTTATTATTCAAACTTTACTTGACAACACTGCAATACAAGTCACTGTCAAAACTGAAATTCTGATACCAAAATACTAACATCCAAGGTAACTTAAAGTAACTTCCTAACTAACTAACTCCATCTCACAAATGCATTGCTTACATATAAAAATAAAGTTCTAGAAAAATGAAGAAATCAATAGAACACAATAAGAATGTTCGACGATTGATCCAGAACAAAAGTTAGTGCTTCTAGATTTTTCCATCTAATTCATCGAACGATCTCCAACAATTCGAGAAGTCTTTATCAAATTTCAGGTCTGTAACAATATATATATATATATAAATATATATATTTTTCGTTTAAAATAAATAAATAGATTTTTGCTGTAATCTTGGAGAGTATATGATTTATCGGAAAGAAAAACTCAATAAGATAAAAGACAATTCAATTCTTCACAAAAATTATTCCTAGTAATTTCTTATGAAATGCGCTCGTTTTCTCAGAAAACGTGATTGAACGCCAACACCAACTTTCAGGTTCACCCTTACCCGCCGCTAAAAATTCTGGCGGAACCGAATGTATGATTGGTCATAACTCTGCTGAAAATAATCGGAGAAGAAAAAGGAAAAATTCATATCGTTTCTGAAGACCTTCTTATGCAAACATAATATGCGACTATTTCTGTACCTAAAATGTGTTTTGTCGCACTTCACTGAAATGTTTGCGGATGATCCGAAAATCATGAATAATTTAGTAAACATGGAATCATTATACTGAAGCAGCAACCCATACCCTCTTTGGTCTATATGCAACAATTTTAAAGTAGTGTGACAGGCCCTACTTATGCATGCCAAAATAAAAACTTAGTTTTACTCCTGCCTCATTTTCAACTTACCCATAAAACCGGCGTTCCCTTCAGAAAATGTTGAAAATAATCGCTTATTCATATCCTGCATATATGTTTAATAACACCATTGTGAAGTGAAAACATCAAGCTTGAAATCATATACTTCATTTTTCATGTAGGATGTGTATGAGCGATTATTTTCAACATTTACTGAAGTGATTACCGGCATTATGGGCGAGTTGAAAACTGAGGCAGAAGTAAAACCCCGTTTTTTCTTTGACATGTGTACGTGAAACGTAGTCTAAAATCGTTGCATATGCAGAGGACTGATTCCTGCTTCAGTATAACTATTTTATATCAACAAAAATATCCATGACTTTCGGATCCTCCGTAAATATCGTAGAAGGGTTATGTGAAGTGTTACAAAACACATTTTGGGTACTCAGATACTCATATGCTATATTTGCATGAGGAAGTACAAGTCTTCAGGAACGATAAACACTTTTTCTTTGTCTTCTACTATAATTTTTAGCAAAGTTATGACAAATCTAATTTTTGGCCCTGCCGGAAATTGCAGTAACGGGTTAAGTCGAGCCTGAAATTTTATATTGGAATTCAATCAGGTTTTCTGAGAAAACGAGTGTATTTTTTGAGAAATCACTAAGTATATTTCTTGTGGAGAATTGATTTATCTTTCGCCTTGTTGAAATTGTTTCTTGATAAATTTTGTACTTTCCGAAACAACAGCAAAAAAATATAATTTTTTTAAATCAAAATTTTTTTTGGGTTACGCCCATGATATTTTGGTAAACAATATTTTTTCTAACAATATATGATGTCAAGAAGTCAGGTGCCGAGTTTCAAAGTGCTAAGATTCATTCTTCACTTGTGGCTTACATTTGTCTGTACTATCTATAGAAAAAGCACATACCAAATATCAGCCCTCAATTCGCAATATTTCATTTGCAATAAACAATTGACGTTATGACTGACAGATATTAATTTCAAACGACACGAAACGCGCGGGAATGGTCGTGACGTCACGCTGTTCATTCGATATGAAGGCATTTTAAATGTAAAGTTTGATATAATAAAGCAAACACTCCTCTACAAACCACCCAGAAAGACTAAAACCGTTCTTTGCCATCAGGCGCCACGTCTCAACGAGCTGTATGACGTCATAACCAGTCCCAGCCAAGTTTGGCTCGTCACTATAATGACTCAAATTATGCTTATTATGTTTTGAATTTCTTTATATTTCTTAAATTTATCAAATAAAAAGTAATAGTGACTTTTGTCTTGAACAGTGGTTTTTTTAATAGTATAAACATAAGTTTGTGGGTGTTTTTTTTTTAATTTGATTTTTGTGTATTGTTAGTTGAGTTCCCATATACAGTGAATACCAAAAGTCTGTCGCTCCCCCCTTTACTTCTTTATTACATATTCCAAAAAAATTTTGAATGTCGCTCCCCCCGTTACTTCTTTATTACATATTCCAAAAAAATTTTGAATGTTGTAGGGTTTCATTCGATGTCTCTAATGGTTTAAGTTTCATTCATACAGATTGTCTCAAAAAAGTGCAGCGACTTCAAAGTTTATTTTTTTAAATAAGACACCCTATATATCATTGCATGGTCGGTTAGGGATGATCATAAGGAATCTAACAATACCAAGTTCGATGATGTTATCTCCAAAGACTACGGAGATATCGTCTATTATTTTATCTATAAGCCCAATGAGTGGGACAGAGAAACTTTCTGGCCAGTCAATAAATTCTCTCTCAATGAAATACAGGGTGTCCTATTAAAAAAATAAACTTCTAAGTCGCTGCGCTTTTTTGAGACACTCTGTATATATGAAACTTAAAACTATTGAAGAGATCGAATGAAACCCTACTACTAACGTATTCAACATTTTTTTTTGTCAAGATTACCAATATGGATTTGCGTGCGATTTGATTCATTGAAATTCCTTCGCGCGTAGCCTATACGAAAAAAAAAAAATAATCAGTAGTAATACCACGAGATCATCGAGAATAATCGATTATACTTCCGAGTCACCAGACGTATTCTGTGAAACAGTTTTTAGTAATACGTCGAGTTACAAGGTAAGTATAATCTATTATTTTCGTTTGCTCGAGTGGTATTCGTTACGATTATAAATCGAATAACTGTCATATTTGGAGAAAGCGGAAGGTTATTAATAAACGTCAACATTAGGTTGCTAATGGCAACATTCACTTTGCTGACAATACGAAACACCACATCGATTATACCCCGTCGTCGAGGGTATATTCAGTTATCAATGCCTGCTAACTAGGTAGAATTCGCAGTCGCAATTGGCCAATTCAATGATGAGTTGTATAATCACTTGAAAACTGCGCAAGCTAGAAAGATTAATCAAACCGGGTTTTGAAAGTGATAAAAAATACTTGCACCCCTTGCCATTTTTGATAATAGGTACGAATAAGTAAACAATAAAACATGATAAGTGTGATTGTTCACTGATCACAATAATAATAATAATTTTGATTTTAGTTCGAAAATGTGAATAGGACATTCATAAAATCTGTTGTGGAATCATCTGCGACTGAAATACAAACTTTAGTCGCTATTTTCAATCATTCAAATAAATCACATTTTTCTTTTTTCAATTTTCATGGAGAATGTTCCCCTTTTCAATAATAATAATGTTATTTACCAAAAATAAGTACAATACCTAATAATATGCTAAAATTCTATATGGCAAATTAACTGAAGAACTCCCCACAGAAGTAAACTTGTGCGTGGGTTGAATTTTTCGATTTGTTTTAGCCAGTGTAGTTTGAGCATTTTTTTTTTCACTGCAATGTTTGGTAAAATATAAGAGTGTATACAATGTAATATAGTCTAACTGAACCTAATGTATAGTAGACATGCAAAATAAAATAACATAATAATACTATAATATAAAAAACATTCAACAGCAATAACCAATCAGTATTTCTCACTTACTGTTCCACAATGAATAAAAGGGATCCCTGGTATCTATAATTTTAAATTTGTATAAGTTGTAAGAGTTTTAGCGATTCTGCTGTTGAATAATTTTGGACATATAGATAATTTAATGACCTTTGTCCTATTAGCTTTTCAGTTTTGGGTACTTACTAACTTGTAACCTGATTTTTTTTCTAATTGAGTGGTTATGGGAAATTGGATTAATTCCGACTTATGTCGAAATTGGTTGAGCAAGATTAGTTTGGAATAGGGTTGATAGATGTCAAAGTAATTTGATTCGTTGTATAGATTTTCTGTTGGATAGGTTCTTGGTTTCTTGAAGATTATTTTAATGCTGTAGTTTTGTATTTTCTGAATGCTGGAAAGATGTGTGTGAGCTGCTCCCATACCAATGCAATCACTTCATATGTCAGATGGGTCTCTACCAAACCAAATATAGGGTCCGTAAATGGCGTATAAAAAGTATCTTTGAATTTACTAAGTATATTTCTTATTTTCCTTATTACATAGTTGATTTGTTCGACCCATCTCAAGTGACAATGAATATACAGTATGTCTGCTCAAGTTCTCTACATATGGGAAACTTTTTCATTATTAAGTTTACGAAAAAAAGTTATTCTTCAGAAAACAATTTTTTTTGAGCCGTATACGAGGGTTGTCAAAAAATATAAAATTTTCTCAAGAATAAGGTACCTTTGTTTTTGACGTAATCGAAAATTGTTATTGAGAAAAGTTGATAAGAGTTAAAAACCACGTTCAGATATCCACCTACATCTTATCTACATGAAGAGTCAGGTTTTGTTATTTTTTACTTTTTTTTCAGTTTGTTTTATATGAGAAATTTTTATATCATGAAATTGACCTGAGAGAAAAGTACCTTCAAGTTTGATGTTGGAGCAAAATGGATAAAGAAAATATAACTGGGAGGAATTAAAAAATATATCTAAGTTTAGACTCTTATAGACCAAGCTGTAGAGGTTTTTACATCCACAAAATAAAAGACGCAAATGGCCTATATTATTTTTTTAAAACATAGTTCGTTAATGAAAACTCCGACTTTCGCCCCAGCAACATCGCTTTGTGGAATTTCTCAACCAAGAAATAGTGAAAAAATTACAACTTTTTCGGTTTTTTGCAAATATCTCAAAAAGTATTGAAGGAATCGTTTTACCGTCATTAGAATTATTGTAGGGAATCATAAAACCTACAAAACAGTTTTTTATATGACCGGATCGGTGAATCTTCCACTGAGAATATCCAGGAAAACCTCGGAAAAGAGACCATCCTTCATAATTTTTATAAATCCGAAGCTGGACAAACAATATTCCGGAAACTGATAGATAATAACATGTGATTCAACTGAGCGCGAGATGTTTTTTGTCCGATCCGTAGTTTCTGCACAATCTCGTTATAAACAATTTAAGGGCTTATCTTGCAAAAAGGTCCGATTTAAGGGAAATCGTCATATTCAAATTCTGTAAACGGCATTTGGAAGTAGATATCATACTCTACAATTTGTATATTTTGGATTTTCACCTGAGAGGTGGAAAATGTGTTGAAAATGTCACTGAAAGTTGCTCCAAACGCTTGAAAAGGTGTTCATGGCAGAGTCGAGTAGCAGTAGTGGGGGAACTAGCGAGCAGAAGACAGTATAACCGCGCGGCGACTTGAACAAAGCAATTTTCCCACAATCGCTTGAAGCAACTTTCAGTGACATTTTCAACACATTTCTCACCTCTCAGGTGAAAATCTAAAATACTTATACAAATTGTAGATATTGATCTCTGAAAATGCACCGATCCTGTCCTATAAAAAAACATTTTGTAGGTTTTATAATTCTTTACAAAAGTTTTATGGACTGTAGAACGATTCCTTCAGTAATTTTCAAGATATTTGCAAAAAACAAAAAAGTTGTTATTTTTTTCACTATTTCTTGTTTAAAAAATTCCACAAAGCAATTTTGCTGGGGCGAAAACCAGGGTTTTCATTTCTGAACTATCTTAGAAAAAGTAGTATAAGCCATTTGCGTCTTTTATTTTGTGTGAAAAGAGCCTCTTATCGGATAAATTTCTTTCTTGGAAGAAATCATTTGAACAATAAGTAATTTTACGGTAAAACCATTTGCGAGGCCGTAGGTCAAACAATTTGGCTTAATTTCTTAATTTATGATGAGGTTGATTGCGATTTCAAGAAAATAGTATGTGTACCTCGTAGTGAAAGCACATTCCCAGAATTCAATGCTTGTTGGCTTCGGCTTAACGCCTCGGTCAACAATTCAAATTGTCGTCCGGGAATGTAATGCTTTCACTCCTAGATACACAATATATTATTGTTGAAAGAAATTTATTCGATAGACCTTTTCAAGCAACTTTCACTTGGTTTTTCACTACAGGGGAATGAAATTATTTTTTGACGTATCAAATGATGAGAATATCATTGTCATTCGTAAGGGTCATCGACTTTTTCGGAAATTTTAAGTGTGGATTCAAACGTTATTTTCTAGTTTCCGTCAGTTAATTTCCTTTCAGCCAGTACAAGTTTTGCAAATAAGGTAAGTTTTGCTATTGATCTTGATTCTTCAATTAACAGACAATTTATTGAGTACCATTTTATTTTCTTGGTATTTTTATAATAGATAATATGTTCGTTTCAAATCGAGATCATGGAAAAGTAAGGAAAATGGTAACCTCTTCGATTTTGACGAAATATTTACTGATGATTTAGGACATTTATGAAATGACAATTTTTTTATCGGAAATGCCTGGAAAATTGTTATTTTCTTAATAAGTGCTGAATGGTGGTATGTAGAAATACAAGAACACAAACGCTTCAATCAAACTTTTTACTTAATATTTCATCTCTAGCTCATTCCGGAAAACAGAAAATACAATTTTAAACCATACAAAATAGATTGGCACACAAAAAATATACAGAATACTCTCAAATTATTGTTAATTTCACTTCGAAGGTCATTGAAATTCCGTAAGTCTAACACAAAATGGTATCATCCCATCTCGAGTATTATTCCCATTTCGAGTATTTTACAATTTCAGGTAAAAACTGTGCTATCTCGAGTATATTAGCTGAATTGCCTCCTGTTTCTTAGGTTCATTTCGAGTATGGTCTTGAATCTGGGTACCTTTTAAGATATACATACGTAATAGAAAACTCTAATGACCTAATGACCTCTGAAATGATATAACGCCAATTCAATTTTCACGCACTCAAATATCTACGTAAGGTTAGTTGGTTCTGGTTCGATCATACTAAATAATTACTCCCCCCAAAATGTATGTATTCAGTTTCCACGCACTCTAATGTCTACGTAAAGTTTATTCGTTCTGGTTATATCAGACTGAATAATTACTCATTTTTTTCTTGTGGCAATGCTTCCATTACACATCTTTCTATTTCGACAAATCCATAACAATGTAGAAGCGGCGTTTTTGCGTTAAAGCAAATACTGTAAACCAGGCTTCACAAGAATACGGCTCCTTTTTATGCTTCCGATCACTTCCAATTCCATTTTTCGCAGTGATCAAGAATATAATATGGAATACAAATTTTGCAATTTTCAAATTTGCAATCAATATAGAAAATAATTCTTTGGTTTATATCATTTATAATTTCCAAAAACTACCTATTAAGGAAACACAGGAAACAGGTAGAATTTTACCTATACTCGAGATGGCATGATTTTTAGTCGAAATTTGAAAATGCTCGAGATGGGAATACTCGAGATGTACATAAAATCTCCCACAAAACCACAGCCGACTTAATCTCCCAAGCCGTGGTGAGAAAATCGGCAACACCGCATGGAAAGCAATTTGACATCCTACTCATTAATTCTCTAGTGTGAATTTCTCGACTTATTCGGAAAAATAGGAAAAAACCATAGGAGACTGAATTTTTAGAAAAAAAACGACGATTAATGTGGTTATCCAATTTTTTCTATCACAAACTGGAATCGCAATATATTCAATTTCTTATATATGAAAAATATGTCAAGATTGGTTTTCCATGCCCTAAAATTCAATTTTAGGAATATTTTTTCTGATAAGTGCAGAAACCTCATAGATGATCTCTGATTTTTTTCAGATTTTTCATTTGAAATCCGACTGATGAAAATAATATGTTATTGGAAGGTACCTATACAAAATGTGCCTAATTACCTGAATTTGGTACATTCTTTATAATGTACCTTCCAATAATATATTATTTTCTTCAGTCAGATTTTAAAGGAAAAATATGAAAAAAATTAGGGATCATCTATTTAGTTTCTGCACTTATCAGAAAAAAAAAGTCAAGAAAAATCTCCCAAACTGTGAATTTTAG